>OY730182.1:40258319-40858319 GCA_963422495.1 Polyommatus iphigenia
ATTCGTAGACATGTG
Source organism: Polyommatus iphigenia (assembly GCA_963422495.1). Taxonomy (NCBI): domain Eukaryota; kingdom Metazoa; phylum Arthropoda; class Insecta; order Lepidoptera; family Lycaenidae; genus Polyommatus; species Polyommatus iphigenia. The sequence goes on from OY730182.1 coordinate 40,258,335, forward strand.
AATACATCTTTATGATTATGAGATGTTCGTCCCTCTAATTAATAAAGTTAAATCTGTGAAATCAAAGAATTTTCTACTATTATAAGTAGTGCAACAATAAAAATGTTTAAATAAAAGGTTTTTACGTTACAAAAACGTCTTTAAATATGTTAAATATTACTACTCGTGTGAAAAAATGAAAAATAACCTAGTGGGTAGGTCACAAAGTCACACTACGGATTAAAAATAATTGCTACTCTTGTTGATCCTTGAAATTATCTATATTTTCTTTGAATAAACAATTAAATATTCATTTCACTAGATTAAATGAAAGAAGAAATCCATTTATTGCTGTATTTTTTGTATTAAATTATATTTTACATTTAGTCACACAACGGAATCTGTTTCGGCGAAAATTCGATTTTGTTTCAATAACATCAGAATAATATAACGTTTTCGGCATTCTTTTTAACTTATTCCATTAGTTCAATATTTTTCCTTGTATATGACATTCAAATATAGGTAAATGAATGATCTTAAAAAATATAGACATAATATTTTTGCAATGGTACACGTTTTTTTGAAAATGCCCACCTACTGGAATATTCATAAAACACGCTTGATATTTTAGGTTAATCTTGAGATAATACAACGGAAATGGGATTATAATACTCAACAGGTTTTTAGGATTCCACTGTAGCTTTGTATCTCTTGATATTATGTAACATAATATTTTGTGCAAGATATCGGAGGTTTTTTGACAGTAGTTTTATGTAACATAATATTTTGTGCAAGATATCGGAGGTTTTTTGACAATAGTTTTATGTAACATAATGTTTTGTGCAAGATATCGGAGGTTTTTTGACAGTAGTTTTATGTAACATAGTATTTTGTGCAAGATATCGGAGGTTCTTTGACAGTAGTTTTATGTAACATAATATTTTGTGCAAGATATCGGAGGTTTTTTGACAATAGTTTTATGTAACATAATATTTTGTGCAAGATATCCGAGGTTCTTTGACAGTAGTTTTATGTAACATAATATTTTGTGCAAGATATCGGAGGTTTTTTGACAATAGTTTTATGTAACATAATATTTTGTGCAAGATATCGGAGGTTTTTTGACAGTAGTTTTATGTAACATAGTATTTTGTGCAAGATATCGGAGGTTTTTTGACAATAGTTTTATGTAACATAATATTTTGTGCAAGATATCGGAGGTTTTTGACAGTAGTTTTATGTAACAATATTTTGTGCAAGATATCGGAGGTTTTTTGACAATAGTTTTATGTAACATAATATTTTGTGCAAGATATCGGAGGTTTTTTGACAGTATGTAGTTTTATGTAACATAATATTTTGTGCAAGATATCGGAGGTTTTTGACAGCAGTTTTATGTAACAATATTTTGTGCAAGATATCGGAGGTTTTTTGACAATAGTTTTATGTAACATAGTATTTTGTGCAAGATATCGGAGGTTCTTTGACAGTAGTTTTATGTAACATAATATTTTGTGCAAGATATCGGAGGTTTTTTGACAGTATGTAGTTTGATGTAACATAATATTTTGTGCAAGATATCGGAGGTTTTTGACAGTAGTTTTATGTAACAATATTTTGTGCAAGATATCGGAGGTTTTTTGACAATAGTTTTATGTAACATAATATTTTGTGCAAGATATCGGAGGTTTTTTGACAGTATGTAGTTTTATATAACATAATATTTTGTGCAAGATATCGGAGGTTTTTTGACAGTATGTAGTTTTATGTAACATAATATTTTGTGCAAGATATCGGAGGTTTTTTGACAGTAGTTTATCAATTCGATAGTGTTGTTGACTGGTTACGTGACGTTAGCCAATCAAACGCGCTATTGACCGAATACACTTCTGTCAAAAACTTTGAAACCGGCCATTAAACACCTTCATAATTGGGTAGCCCAAATATTCGAACTTGATTCTGAATATAGTGCAGTCATTGGGTTACCGTGCTTGGGAGCATTAAAATAAACTTTACGACCGAAATAGTTTGACACGATGCATCGAGCCAACCCGACTTTAAAGGTTAACTCCGACAATAAACTACAAATATAAATAGTAAATACATCGTTAGCTAAGTAACCAATTTACGGCCGCAAACAGAGACTGTTATTTACCTAACTTTGTTTACATTAAGATTCTGATGATTCGAAAAAACTAAAAAAAAATTACAATATATAATATCCTCCAATCTGCACCTATTCGATTTACCAAGAATTTTAGCCACAAACTATCACTCCTCAAAACCAGTTAGCGGCAGATGTTTTTTCGAATGCTCGAACCTGCGACCTTCAAGGAATCAGCCTGCATATTAATTCCCAAAGGTCGGCAACAACTGCAAGACATCAGATGGTTCGCTTCTTAAACCTTCATGTGATTAAATCAAGCAGTCAATTTTCTTTATTCAAAAAAGGTATTCAAAAAAGATTTTTTGTCTGGCACAGATTCGGGAACTAGTCCCTCGAGAAGATAACCATTTTAAAGTCAGCTAATTGTATGAACTATCCCAGGGAGGAGAACCTTTAACAAACTTAACCCTCCGTGTACGAGGTGGGGTATGACTAACGTGACCATACGTCCCGCTTTGGGCGGGACAGTCCCGGTTTCAGGCAGTCTGTCCCGCTGTCCCCCGCGAGGCCGACATTGTCCCGCTTTTGTAAACAGACCAAACGACAATAATTTGAAAGTATTTTTATGCTTGAAATGCCTGTGCAATGCCTGGAAGTAACGCATACATACAACAAACGTGATTATTCTGCCATATTGTGCCAAACAACATAGAAATTGCTCCAGTAGTTCGTGAGAAAAGCCCTTTCAAATAATTTTTGCCGTTTTTTCCACATTTTCCTCTGTTTCTTCGCTCCTATTAGTCTTGGCTTGATAAAATATAGCCTAAAACCTTTCCCGATAAATGAGCTATCTAGAACTGACAGAATTTTTCAAATCAGACCAGTAGATCCTGAGATTAACGCGTTCATACAAACAAACAAACTCTTCCGATTTATAATATTATATAGTAATTATTAAAAATAAAAAAGACGGGTTGCACTCCGGGAGTGCCGGCAGAAGTGAAAACTTGATTATTTACGTTGTGCATTTTTTTTTACCCATTTTTTATGAAAATCGATTTTTAATTAATCGAAACCCACAATCGATTAAATTTTTTACCCATTTTTTATGAAAATCGATTTTTAAAAAATCGATTTTTTTTTAATTAATCGAAACCCTTACAATTTTTTTAGTCCATTTTTTATGAAAATCGATTAAAAAAAAATATTTTTTAATTAATCGAAACCCTTACAATCGATTAAATTTTTAACCCATTTTTTATGAAAATTGATTTTTAAAAAACCGATTTTTTTAATAAATCGAAACCCTACAATCGATTAAAAAATATAGACAATCGGAAAAAAACAATCGATTGTTCGATTAATCGATTTCGATGTTACAACACTACTCTTCAACCGTCTTACGGTTTTTCGATCAGCACGAGCATCTGACGCGAGTTCACAGTTTTTACCCATCCCACAAAAGTGCTCAAGTTTTGTTATTCGTAGTCAACGCCGCTAAAGAAGTTTTCACTTCAAAAATGTAAGATAGGCAATTTGAAATACATAATTATTCATAAATATTGGGGGGGGGGGGGGGGGGGTGTATTTGTCCCGCTCTGACAAAAAAAATAAATGGTCACGTTAGGTATGACACACCCCAGCGCTAAATAAATTGATAGCATTTTTAAACGAAATAAGTATGCGAGTTGGTTTCCTCAATAGCTGCAAATATTAAGACTTTGCTGCTTTATTCCTACCGAATATTCAGTCCTATGTCTATTGTCTATCACCAAGTCTGTAATAATTATGTGCTTAAAGTGCGTCTGGGTATCACATACCCCACCTAGTACAGCACGTAGCTAAAAAGGAAAGTGTAACTTCTTTTGTTTTTATTTATTTATATGTTTAATTTTATGATTAACTTGATGAAATATTATTTTATGGTATAAGTTTTGCTAAAAATGTCTCGATTATCGAAAAAAATATATTTTACGAGCACTGACTGAAGATGATGATTGTGACACTGAGTTAATGTATTATTCTGAACAAGAATGTAAAGTAATGAAGATCAAATCAGTGATACCGGATATGGCCTATACTCATATATAGGAATACTGGGCACATTTTCAAAAAATATAATATGTCCACATTCTGTATTTTACATACTAATTTTTGTGTCTAAATAACTGTCAATATTACGGAAACTTATGTGCTCAAGATCTATTTTATATTGTTTATTTTAAATTGATATTATAAATAGGTTAAAACTAGATAAACTATAGTCTTAGAAATTGAGAAGAATTTGATTGTAATAGTTGCCATTTGATTTTTGTACTGAAGAAAAGATTTCATAGTTTAAAGTTTGAAGAAAAAGTCAAATTTTTATACTTTTGCTTATAAAATGTATTTTATAATATAAAATTGAATTTATTTTACCTAAACCAATTCATTATTAGATATTTATATATATTACTTATTAATTTACAATCGCTAGGAACAATTTTTCGGATTAAACTGCCTTTTATTGTTGGGGTATGTCACACCCCACCTAGTACAGCATGGTGAGATTAGTCACCTAGTACACGGAGGGTTAAATGCCAAAATTTGCTGACTTTATCGCGCGTACAGGCGCGTTACTGTCATAAGATATTTAGTCACGTAGGCGTTATCGCGATGGGCACAGTCAGGAATGTCGACTGCGCGACGGATACCCCGCTCGTTACGTGTAAACAACCACAATCACTTATTCGACGATAATATTAATAGGTTCAGAAACGATAATGGGTGCGATAGCACGACAATAGAAGCACACTATCAGCTACCGTGGTATAATGCGACAAAAGAATACCAGACAAAACAGAAAATTAGTCATTCAAGTTTAGTTAAAATACTTTGTAGTCTTTGTACGCAACAGTCTCTACCATTGTAGGAATGCAATGCAGATTTATGGACATCCTAAACAAAAAACTTTGGTCATTGAATCAGTAGTATTTGAGGCTACCCAGTAATTTCTAAGTACAGATAAAAGGGGCCCATCGCTGTTAAAAATAACCGATATTCAAGGATCAGGGTTGAACGACCTCTCTGTTTCCCCGCTTTTTTTACTTATTTTCGGCGCTGACAAACCGAACTTGTAGATACGACAATAAGGGTACTTAAGCGGGCCACAACTAGTTTATGAAAAAAGCTCCGTCGCTGACCTTGACTTTAATTGAAGGTCAACAGCTCGCTTCCGTACTTTTTAAACGAGCACTGGATAAGTGTAACGTTTTTTTGATATAATTGTGTAATATTATTTATTATTACTACTATATTCGTTCAGCTGTGGATATTTTTAGGGTTCCGTACCCAAAGGGTAAAAACGGGACCCTATTACTGAGACTTCAATGTCTGTCCGTCTGTCTCCAGACTGTATCTAAAAAACCGCTATAGCTAGACTTATTAAATTTTCACAGATGTATTTCTGTTGCCGCTTTGACAACAAATACTGAAAATAAAATAAAGTTAATATTTAGAGGGGCTCCCATACAACAAATGTAATTTTTTTTGGCCTTTTTTGCTCGTAGTCAGTGAAGGTACCAAGTAGGCACTTTAATAATTAATGATAAAAATAAAGAAATATTTAAGGGGGCATCCCATACAAAAAACACAATTTTTGCCTACTTTCGCTCTATAGCGGTACGGAACCATTCGCCAAAGGCTTATTAGTTATTTACGTTCATTATTATATTTTATTACCAAAGGGAGGACATAAGGACGAATAATTGTTGGACTGAGCGAAATTATAAGGGCTCCTAAGTCCTGACTACAAAACCCTAAAGGGAGATCGCAGACGGCACACTTTTTGTGTGATCGAGTCTGCGGAGCACATACATTCTGCATGGCCGTGCTATGCATAATGTATGTGCGCCGCAGACTCGATCACACAAAAAGTGTGCCGTCTGCGATCTCCCTAAAATGTCATCAGACCTAGTAGTCGGCAATCGGCATATTTGAATAATCAGCCATTGCCCATTGCCATTCTGAATTTTAAATACAAAAATAAGATGTAAAGAAATAGAAGACACACACAGAACAAAACATTTTAATGCAACAATATTAATTTTTATGTAAAGCTAGTTTTGGGCTAAAAGTCCAAACAGTATTTAAATTGAAACATAAGGAAACCATGAATGGTAATAATAATAATATGTTGTCATTGTCATCATAATATGATGTATCATGTTATTGTACATTGTGGTCAACAACCACAAGTATTATTATAGTGTAAAAGCATGCCTAATAAACAGTCTATATTATCTTCGATCAAATATTTCGTCTATATATTATATTTATTGGAAGTTAAGTCTTCAAAGTAATTTAAAAAATCAGCTGCTCCTTCATAATGACCATAAATTGTAAATAAAAGCAGAGTTGCAGACATGATGCCCATTAAAACTTTATAGCTTGTGTAAATGTTATGTCTTATGAGTTTTTGAAATATTGTACTTGCTGCTCATTTTATAGTTTTCAATTTCATCTTCACTAATTTGATCTTAAATAAACATAATATCAGCCCTTTGCATAATATGACGAGGACCATATTAAATCCCTCAAGCCCAAAGAGGTCGCATGCGACCGCGATAACAATAGAAAGGCTATTGCGTCTCGTTTTTCCACAATCGAGGGAATAAAAGATTACTTTCGTAGTTGTCACAACTCACAGCTCATTTTTAAGAGAATTTTATATTTACAGTAACCATTAACCCAAGGCTGCTCAACCTTTTTTACAGTGGGGCCAAACAGTGGATTCCGATGTTTATAACGGGCCATTAACTTAGGCTCAATGGGTTTTATAAGCATAAATTTATTTTTTGATATTAATGAGATTTTTGCAGTTGTAAGTCTTTTAACAATTTATTTATGTTGAGTGATAAATCTTATATTGACAGTAGCAACAAGTCAGAAATATTATGTTCCTCAGTTAATGATGTGCATTGTGCGGTATTTATTTTTAACATAATTAAGGTCTGAAAACACTTTTTCACAGACATATTATGTTGAACCAAAATTACATAAAAACTATAACGCTAAATCAGTTACTGTAGGAAAGTCTTCTTTTGGTACCAATTTCCAGAAATCTGCAAAATCTTCTGAAGAATTTTGAGGTTTTGATGACACTTTTTCGACAAAAAGGATTTTCAATGATTGATGATTTTGCAGTTCAACGAATTCTAACTGAATATTGGCAGGGTAACTAACTATGTCGATCAAACTGATTAGGAAAGGATTTATGATAATTTGTATATTTTGTTTTTTGCTATCAGTCTTGAAATCTCCTATCAAACGACTGTGATAAACATCTTATTTTAGCTTCGTATTTATAACAATTAATAGTAGCCATATTGAGCTCCTCTTTCAGACGTTTTAGTGTGGGGAAAAGGTCAATAATATTTTCTTTGGTCAAATTAATGGAAAAGAGATTTAATTTTGCTTTGAACCCGCATATCACATTAAACATATTTGAGAGTGAACAATCTTTGCCTTGTAATTTGAGATTCAAACTTCCAAGTATTCAGATAATGCCTAACATCAGCAAGAAATGGAAGATCATACAACCAGGATGTATTTTTCAGTAGATCAATTTCAAAACTTCCTTGTGCGGGCCATTGAAAATTCTTTCGTGGGCCATAACGTGGCCCCCGGGCCTGGGGTTGAGCAGCCTTGGGTTAACCCATCAAGCCCCGTAAGGCCCATATGGGCCGCGACAACAAAAGATTTCCTGGAATTGGTGATCGACGGATTTATTTATTGTATTAAAATTTAAATCTGATCATTGTTGCTCTGGCTATTACCAACTTAATGATTACTTTAACCCTTAAGTAACATCGTGGGGTAAATTTTTAGCATAAAAACTGCAATAATATTTTTTCTATTGAAAGTACATTTCATTCCTTTTAAGTATTCTCAGTATAGCGCACATTCTAAAGGGTAGTGGAGTCGTAGTAGGCGAAAAGTCATCCGTTTGAGCTGTGCAGACATATGGGGTAAGTTATTACCCCACGATGTTCAATACGTAATGTAGTTTTTTTTACTATCCTAAAAATTAGTTTTGTCTATACTTATTATAAGTTATAACTGAGGAAATATGAATATTTTTTTTTCTAACAAATTAGTTGATAGCATTATAGAAGACAAAGCTTTTGAAGAAAAACAAGATTTATGGGATTCCATTACCAATTTTAGAGTTATTTAGAAGACGCGCCATAGGACCGTAGAAATCATGAAACTGACACTGAAACGGAGCTGGAAAGTGATAAAAAGTATAAAAATAGAAGAATTACATAGGATTGAATGTTTCTAATGTGTGGAAAAAAATGTTTTTTTTTGGAGAAAATTTTTCAACATTTTTTGTCACAGAAAAGTAGTTGACATATTTTTTTAGGGTTCCGTACCCAAAGGGTAAAAACGGGACCCTATTACTAAGACTTCGATGTCTGTCCGTCTGTCTGTCACCAGGCTGTAACTCAAGAACGGTAATAGTTAGAGTTGAAATTTTCACAGATTATGTATTTCTGTTGCCGCTATAACAACAAATACTAAAAACAAAATAAATTTAATATTTAAGGGCTCCCATACAACAAAATTCATTTTTTTAACAATTTTTGCTTGGTATCAATAATGACAGCAGGTAGCCGATATCTGAAATATTCACAAAATACTCAGTTTTATTTATACTTTAATAATTTATAATAAAATAAAAAAAAAGTAATAATTAAAGGGGGCTCCCATAAAAAAACACATTTTTTCCTATTTTTTCTCTATAGTGGTACGGAACTCTTCGTGCGCGAGTCCAACTCGCACTTGGCCGATTTTTCTATTTATTTCATTACAAGAACTCCAATATATTTAAGAAAGTCAAGCTATACCATTCTTTCTGTTATAATTAAGAATTTTGTAGAAGAATGATTATAAGCCAAATGTATAAACCGTTAAAAAGTTCCTTTTTTCCATAATTATAAAAACAAAGATATTTTCTTAAACAAATGTTGTTTTTTGTTTATTTATAGATTTATAATGTTCTAGTCTAATGTAAATTGATCATAAGTTTTAAACCATTGTATCATTTTTTTCAAGTTTTTATGTGGGGTAAAATTTTACCCCAAGGTGTTAGTTATGTAACTTGAGGGTTAACTTGAGTGGTTGTGTTACCACTAAGAATTTATGTAAAGTGGACATGAATTAGACAACTCCTGGTTCCCACTTTTATGCCTGGTTTTTACTTTTTGGGGTATTTTGACAGGAATCTTTTCAATAGCCATTGTTGATTAGATAAGGGCTTTATGTTAACCAATTACAAGGCCTAGTGAATAGATAAATTTCTGTATAAAAACATCGGGCATTAATTACTTAAATTAATCAAAGCCCTGATAATAAATAATCGGCCAAGTGCGAGTCGGACTCGCGCACGAAGGGTTCCGTACCGTTATAGAGCAAAAATAGGCCAAAAATTGCGTTTTTTGTATGGGAGCCCCCCTTAAATTATTATTTTATTTAAATATTATTTTAAATTATTAAAGTACACATAATTATTAAGGCTTTTGTGAAAATTTCAAGTGCCTACTTGTTGTCATCATTGATACCAAGCAAAAAATGTTTGAAAAATTACGTTTGTTGTATGGGAGCCCCCCTTAAATATTTAATTTATTTTGTTTTTAGTATTTGTTGTTATAGCGGCAACAGAAATACATAATCTGTGAAAATTTCAACTCTCTAGCTATTACCGTTCTTGAGTTACAGCCTGGAGACAGACGGACAGACAGACAGACATCGAAGACTCAGTAATAGGGTCCCGTTTTTACCCTTTGGGTACGGAACCCTAAAAAGTGTATTAAATATACATACAAGCTTGAAACAGATGCGATATCATAAATAATGTGTAGAGGATATTTTGACAAGATCTTCAAAAAATTTGTAATAGTAGTTATTTGGAACAAAATCTATATGATAATACTGTCTATTCTATTAGGGATAAAATTTGTTTAAGAAATATAACTAAGGAATTGGCTTTTTCAGTACCTACAATAAAGGGATAAAATTAGTTTAAGGGAATTGGCTTTTTCAGTACAATAATTTTGGTAATATTTATCAGTTTTATAAAGACGGCATTTTTAGCTTCTAGTTTTAGTATTTTCATGAGATTTTTAACTAACAGTAGGTAGAAACTGTGTTGAAACAAAAGAGATCTAACTAACACCACCTACTGTGAATGATAAAAGTTCGCGATTCTAGAATTACTTTACTATGTACGAATACGAAACATTAAAATACTTCTTTGTTCAGTGATTAGTACTTTTTAAATTTTAAATCGATACTGAATGGGTGGAGCTCGACCGTATGCACCTTTCCCCTGTTCCGAAAAACAATTTTCCGGTTAAGTATATAAAAAGTACAAACAAAGTAAATAAAAGAGAACCAGTAAATGCTTCAGTAATTTAAAGAAAAGTTTTATAGTTATGCACTCCTGTATTTAAGAAAGAAAGCAAAATATCTCGCGGAAACCTTTGTCTAACTGCATCGAGTGTTCGAGTTGCAGCGATGATTCATCGTTCATTTCATAAAATGCAACAGGAACCTTAGTTAAATCGAAAAATCATCAATTTTCATTTTTATTGTAAATATGTTTATTATTTTAGTTAGGTTTACTTACAGTAAAGAAACTTCGTACACCATGAAATACACAATCTCTTAGAAGTAACGTTAGCACATACGGCTAATAACGTAAAATAGACTGTAAAAAATATATAAATGCAGCACTTCAGTGCGGTCCTGCAAATATCCAGTTTTATTTAAAATAAATGCGTGATTTGAAAGCAACGAAATTTAATAATCTAGCCGGCATTTTCGTAAAATAATTAATACATATTATGAGGCATAACCATGACAAAAACTTATACATAAATTTAACTTACTTTTAGAGTGATTAATCCAATAAAAGAAGACTGCAAGTAACACTTGTGTTAACAAAATTATTCACACCCAGAACTCACAGCCGAACACAATATGGCGACAATATAAAATCTCCACCCTCTGGGAACGAATTCAAAAATGTAACTCACTGTGATTGGTCAAACCATTTGGGACGCTTCAGGGCAAACAACATAACAATAATTACATTGTCAAGCATGCAACTTCAAGATATTTTATAAATGTCGGAAGTTGTACCATAAACAATAATTTTAAGAAGAGCTGGCCTGGCCCTCCGTGGACCGTGAGTATAGTCCGGCCATTCTTCGGTTTGGCATTATTTGCCTCATTACCGTTACCATTTTTTTTCTTCGTTGATTTGACTTAAACTCATTAAAATATGAAGTAATGAAAGATACCAATACAATAATAAATTTGGCGTGGTACAGTTCATTATAGTTTTTTAGATAATAAGACTTAAAATTTTTATGGGTACGGTAATTGGACAAATGTAAAATTTTATGTAAAGGGGTAGAATTAACGATGTCCTATACAACCATAACCTGCCAATAGTAAAAAATAGACACTTTGAAATAAAATCTGAAAAATGAGAAAATAACAACAAACATTGTTTTAATCGGTAGATATTTATTAAGATCCAGGTACGATGAACCTAAAAATAATTATATTCTAAATCTCTTTTGACAGAATAGCAACTCAAATGTAGCTTACAGCTTTTACAGCTCGAAATTTACTTATTTTTGTTTTCTCGTAATTTTACAAGTTCATCTATATTTATGAACACTTATTTCTCGATTTTTTTCCATTTTTTTTCTTCTCTTTTTTTTTGTAATAAGCTCTAAAGTTTAACTCATTTCTTTTTTGAGTTTTCTTCCGCCATTTTGTTGGAATTTCGCTGATAAGCATTATTTTCTTTTATTAAATATGTTCCCATCCAAAAAAAAGACGGGTTGCACTCCGGGAGTGCCGGCAGAAGTGAAAACTTGACTATTAACGTTGTGCATTTTTTAACCCATTTTTTATGAAAATCGATTATTAAAAAATCGTTTTTTTTAATTAATCGAAACCCTTACAATCGATTAAATTTTTAACCCATTTTTTAAGAAAATCAATTTTTAAAAAATCGATTTTTTTAATTAATCGAAACCCTTACAATCAATTCGAGTTCGAGTTCGACACAAAACACTACTCTCCAATCGTCTTACGGTTTTTCCAAGGTTTTTCGATCAGCACGAGAATCTGACGCGAGTTTCACAGTTTTACCCATCCCACAAAAGTGCTCAACGCCGCTAAAGAAGTTTTCACTTCAAAAATACACATAATTTTATGAATACCTAGCATATAGATATCTAAATATTATATATATCACAAAGGGACTAACTGGTACATCTACTATGTAGTGATGTATCAACGCACAGCCCAAACCACTGGACGGATTAGGCTAAAATTTGGCATGCAGGTAGATGTTATGACGTAGGCATCCGCTAAGAAAGTTTTTTTATCAATTCTACCCTAAAGGGCTATGAAACTTTGTCAATTTTAAACTGATTGGGCTAATACTTTCCATGCATAAAGCTACTATGACGTAGGCATCCCCTAAGAAAGGGTTTTGATAAATTCTACCTCTAAAGGGATAAAATAGGGGATAAAAGATTGTATATAATAATAATTTTTAATGCGGGCAAAGCGCGGGCAAAAGCTAGTATTATTAAAGACTCATTCATGATAATAATAATCTATGAAAACCGCGAGAAAACTTCAATTGATAAAAAAGTACATATCAGTTTTTCATACAACGGTAATTAGGAACATAATGGTAATTAGTATACGGTAATTAGAAAAAGTAAGATTTTCTTGAAAATTTTGAAAACCGACACAGTTTGCAAAAACTAGCTTACGGCAAAGTACGTAGACCAAATAACTTTATAGATTGACATGATCAACGTACAATCTAATTTAAAAATCAAGTAGCAAAATAAAATAATGGTAATTAGAAAAGTTCGAAACCAAACCTATGGTAGTTAGATACTCACGTGCGCCATCGGCGGCACACTAACATTAACGACGTGGGACCGCTAAAGGGCCGTGGCACACGCTAGTGAGAAGTGACTCGTGCACTTGTAATGTGCCAAATCCTGTTATTTTTGGGTGGGTACCCAAAAATAGAATGCGTTACGGTAATTAGAACTTTTGACAGGACCAGCGATTATTTCATGATAACTATTTACAGGTTGGGCCTATTGAGTCGATATTTTCCAATGCGATAACCAATGTTTAGGGAGATCGCTCACGTCACACTTTTTGTGTGATCGAGTCTGCGGCGCACAAAAGGCGCACAAATGTCGTTCGCGGATTTTTCACAGACTTAACGCACACGACGCACATCTTCAATCATTTTGTCCGCTGAACTGTAGGGACGTAGACGCTATGGAAATCGTGCAAAGATCGCGAAGTATTATTTTGTACTTGAAGTACAGAAAAAGAAGAAAAAATAGAAAATTTTGGGTACATCCTATTTCGGACAGATTATTGAAGGGACAGTTCCATATTAAACATTCAATTCTGCATCATTACGAAAAACTGGCAAAAATATAACAGGCTGGAAATTTTGGCGCGATAACAAAAAAAAAAGTTTCGTTATCTGACAAATAAACCTTTAACAGCCACAAGATCGGGCTGATAGGATATCACTCATATCGGGGATTTTATCTGCTTGATTGGCTTGTCAGACACTTGTGGAACAGAATTTTTTGCACTATCTGTCAAATAAGTTGTTAATAGCCTATTTGACACTTTATCAGGAAGCGGTGAAATAGGCCCTAAGTGTATGTACCATCGAGGAAATTGATTCCTATGCATTTGAGAGACCAATGTCATTTGGTCGATCATGTCAATTCAATGTTAATATGTGATCTGTCGGCTGGGTTTGACGTAATGCGACCAAACTACGTAGGTCCCCCATCTGCATAGGAATCAACTTCTCTGATAGTACATTGTACACATATTTTTACACACAATTAAACCAATTTCGGTTTCGTTTGACAGCTCGAGATTGTTGCTCTATTCCGCTAGGTATAATAACTTGATAAAAACTAAACTTACCGTATTTTGTTTTTTCTTTAGACGTCAATGATGTCCAAACCGGAGCTGAATATACATTACAGCACACTTCTTCCCACAATTTTCTTTTCAAATTTCTATTATGATATTCTGCCTTAGAGGTATCATAAATTACTGGTCTGTTTTGTATTTCATAAATTAACATCGTTACATCGAAATCTGGCGCCATGTTAATTAAATAGATCGCGTACGTTACGTCACTACAAATGCAGATTGTAGACTCAAAGTATGCGCCGCGCCGTCTGCGTTAGCGCCTGTTGAAGCAAACGTTCTATTTTTTTCGCACACTTTTTGTGCGGTGCGGCGCGAAGCGGCGCGATGCGGTCTGCCAGAATTATACGAATTTTTGTGCGTCGGACTTATTGCGCGTCATGTGCGTTACTGCATATAATTGCATAGGTTCTATTTCCACAGAATAAAAAGTGCGTCACGGATAGTCTGTCGTCTGCGATCTCCCTGAGCATTTAAAAAGATGAATAGATCAAAGTAAATATGTACGTAATAAAAATTACAAGCAAGTTTCGAGATCAAGTTGGCGTGGGAACACGTTACGGTAATCAGAAAAACACGGTTTTTGAACACGACTTAAATAAATTTAGTCTGAATTACTTAAATTAGAAGCCTGTGTTTAAGTTTGTAGCTAGTTACGGATGCTATCTACCGTTTAAAAATATTGCATACTTGAATAAGATAATATTACAGAGTATACAAGCCCGGGACACTTAAATTTTGCTCTCCGGAGAATGGCCGAGTCGTGTTCGTTTGCTTTTTCAACTGAGCATGCGCGGCTTTTTTGTGTGTCGAGAGAGTGTCATATTCTAAAATACCGATCAATTTCTGTCAGATTTTAGAAAATCTGACAGGTATTTTAGAACATGACAAGGGATTTTCAACGGTCCATTCACTATCATGCATTGCAGTCCGCCGTGCAGGCCTGCAACACCATTTACTATCCTGCATAAGCCGGCCGACTGCAAAGCCGCCGTGCAGTCCGCCGGCTTATGCAGGATAGTGAATGGTGTTGCAGGCCTGCACGGCAGACTGCAATGCAGGATAGTGAATGGGCCGTTTTAGAATACACACTAGCCTTGTTCGTTTGGTTTTTCAACTGCGCATGCGCGGCTTTTGTGTCAGTGTGATTGTCATAATATTCTAGAATACCGATCAATTTCTGTCAAAATCTGACAGGTATTTTAGAACACGACACTCACCTGACAGAAATTTATCGGTACTTTAAAATATGACATTCACACTGACAAACAAAAAAGCCGCGCATGCGTAGTTGAAAACTGAAACGAACAAGGCTACTGACACACAAAAAAGTCGTGCATGCGCAGTTAGAAAAGCAAACGAACACGACTAATAATTATTTTATTTGTATTCTGTGAGCTGGCCAATGGCCAGTGGCCTGTGGGCTGTGGGCTCAGGGCTGTGACTCATGAGTGCCAGTCACCAGTGTTCTCAGAGTACCCCTCCAAGTAGGTAGTAAAAAAAAAAAAACTCTCTCTTGGCTTCATTCGATATCACAAATCACAATTCGACTTGGGAGTTGGAACTTGGAACTTGGAAACTTGGAAGTTGGAACTCGGGGCTAATTAGGGCTTAGCCAGCTTCTTCGATATTTGGACGGCCAGGGATTACTAAGCGACAAACAATACGGGTTCTGTAAGGGTCGCTCGGCTGGTGATCTCTTGGCGTACCTAATTCATCGTTGAGCTCAGGCAATCGAGTCGAAGGGCATTGGCTGTTAGTTTGGACATTGTGAAGGCCTTTTATCGGGTTTGGCATAAAGCGCTGCTTTCAAAGCTTCCATCATACGGGCCGCCCGAGAAATTGACAACATTTCAAAATTTTTAAGCCTTAAAATAAAAAATACCGTTTCTTTAGTTTCTTCTCCTGATATCAAAAAAATATTCCAAAAAATGTTATATTGCTTATTTACTGAGAAAATAAAGAAAAACTGAAAAATACGCTGTGACGTCACACTTACGGCATATCAGATATTTTTTCTTTGCATGGTGTAAAATCGTTTTAAAAAGACATCATGAAGCATATAAAAACAGTCACCTGTCAACATTCAACAATGACATTTCTAACATACGAAAATACCACGATGACATTGACAGACGTCCTAATAAACGTAACAAACTTAGAAGTGCGTTTCATCAAATCTTAGAAAAAGAAACCCAGTCTATCCTCTGTTTACCCATCAAATAGTTCCTTTGCCATCATGTTGGCACTATTGCAAATTAATGTTGCCACATTACCCTTACTGTGCTACCTTAAATTAGGGGAGATAATATGTTATCCCAAAATGCACTTAAAGAAAATTTTACATAATTCTAACAGCTTTCGCCCGCGGCTTTGCCTGCGTTAACGTCTATACTCTATCCTTCGGGGACCGTTAAAAGGTACCCTATGTCCTTCTCCATACCCCGGACAACGTGTACCTATGAAAGTTTCATTATGATCCGCTTAACAACCAAATTCACTTTCGCGTTTACTAGCTAAAAGCTGAGCTTTGTGAGGGCTCGCGTCATCACACCTTCACTGACTGATGATAACACATTTACATGTAAATACTATGTTAAAGCACAAATCAATAGGCGTCATAGTTTGTCCGTAAAGTGTACCACAAAATGTACAGGTTGTGAGATGTACTAGAGCTTGCTTCGCTCGCTCTGATAATATTATTGTACTAGCTTTTACCCACGCCTTGTATTGTATTATGTAGTTTTCGTTACTAGAAGTGCGTTTCATCAAATAGTTCCTTTGCCATCATGTTGGCATTCTCTGTTAATAACGTAAGCATGGTAGACACGCTCTGCAAGTATTCATAAGTTTTACTGTGTTTAAGGGTGATTAAACTGACGCTGGTAACCCTATTTCACTAAGCCGTAATGGCGGCAACCCGAGTTTAATGGAATTATTGGGGCCTAGTTACGTTTTTCACGTTCACAAAACTCTTTCACTCTTAGCACCATCATTGTTTCGCCACTCTTGAATGTTTTTGGCATGATTTTCTCACGAAATCACAGTAATACTTATGAAAACTCGCAGAGCATATCTACCTTGTTTACATTATTTACAGACAGGAATGCCAACATGACGGCAAAGGAACTATTCGATGAAATGCACTTTATATGCACTATACATTGACATAATTTTTCTTTTGTAAAGCCCGTCACAGACTTAGGTATAATATATTATATTAATATTTTTATAGCTAGGCATATTACTATATATTTTCTATACTAATTTTCGAGTGACCGCACACTCATGACTCAGCTATAATATATATTTCTGTGACATGTGGATTTAGTATAGAAAATATAATATAGTAATATGCCTATACTCCACTCGAGCTAGCTTGCCGCTAGCGGTCATTGACTTCCAGTCAAAAACTTGTCATTTTCCATATAAGACCGCGATTGACAATATCTGACACTTCATTGTCAATCGCGGTTTATATGGAAAATGACAAGTTTTTGACAGGGTCAATGACCGCTAGCGACAAGCTAGCCCGAGTGGAGTATAGCTATAAAAAAATTAATATAATATATTATAGCTAAGTCTGTGACGGGCATTACAAAAGAAAAATTATGTCAGTGTAATAACTGTATTTTGTAAACTGTAAAACAAATATTAAGTAACTGTAATTTGTAAACTGTTAACTGTCATACTTACGCATACCATAATGGAATTAACCGTTCAGGCGTAAGTATGACGTCACTTGGCGCTTACGTGTCTTTAGAATACGAAGGATTAAAATCTATTTTTTAGGTATCTTAAAAACATAATTTTGAAAAATCAAGAAACACGTGTCGCCTTATTTT
Organism: Polyommatus iphigenia; assembly: GCA_963422495.1. NCBI lineage: Eukaryota > Metazoa > Arthropoda > Insecta > Lepidoptera > Lycaenidae > Polyommatus > Polyommatus iphigenia. The sequence continues at coordinate 40,276,326 of OY730182.1, forward strand.
AAGTCTACTTTCTTATAAAATAATAAAAGAGCCATGTTAAAATTTTGAAATGTTCTCAATTATGCAAGTGGGTCACAAACTCACAAGTTTCTTAGCAGATAGAAGCATAAAGGTCGTAGTTGACGGCGATTGCTCGGAAACCCAGTCTGTTGATGCTGGTGTCCCTCAGGGCTGTGTGCTATCGCCTACCTTATTCATACTGCATATCAATGACATGTTACAGACCAACGGCATTCATTGCTATGCAGATGATGGTACAGGTGATGCTGTATATACCAGCTCCCCCAATATTTCTCGGCTAAACGTCATTGAGAGTCGAGACGAACTTGTGTCTAAAAAAGAAAATTCATTGGAGAAAGTCTCTGAATGGGGCAGACGTAACTTAGTCTAGTTCAACCCCGCCAAGACAGTAGACACAAGTCTGCGTGTTCACCGCTAAAAAGTCACCTATGGTCGTATATCCTCGTTTTGAGGGCACATCTTTAACCATCTCCTACATTGAAATACTTGGCGTTAACATATCGAGCGAAGTCCAGTTGCGATATCATCGAGAGGGTAAGTCCAAGGTAGCCTCGAAGAAGCTTGGTGTTCTTAACAGAGCGAGACAGTACTTCAGTCCGGACCAACGCCTACAACTTTACAAGGCGCAGGTTCGGCCTCTGGGCATCGCATCTCTGGGCAGGAGCGCCAAAATATAAACTGCTTCTGGATCGTATCCAACGAAGGGCCGCTCGAATTGTTGACTGCCATAGTGTTTCTACCTCTATCGGTTGTATCACGGGGAGTGCTCTGAGGAATTGTTCGGAATTATACCACCTGCAACTTTTCGCCATCGTCCCACGCGAAAAATTTACCACCCTCATCACCTTGATGAGTGGCAGTCTTCCACGATGCGTTTCTCGCGTAATCTTCTGCCGCGTACTGTAAAACTCTGGAACGAACTGTCACCAGCAGTTTTTCCGGACCTATAATACGACCTGCAAACCTTCAAGAAGAGAGCGTCCTCTTAAAAGGCCGGCAACGCATCTGCAGCTCTTCTGATGTTGCGAGTGTCCATGGGCGACGGTAGTTGCTTTTCATCAGGTGAACCGTTTGCTCGTTTGCCCCCTTATTTTATAAAATAAAAAAATCGGTTGTCTGTAATGGTAGGGGAGGTCGCGCTCAGTTTAAAAAGTAATTTCATACCGAGCGAAAATCGGTACAATAATAGTATTCCACTAATACATAACAGCTTTGATCGTCAGCCACTTCATAATGGGTGGAATAAAAATTGAGAGCATCTCAAATTTGTTGTTGGGAATCGTATTGAATTGACATTAAAAAGATCCCAATTCGCACCCAATAAAGGTTCATATCTAGATTATACACGTTTAGGTGCGATAGGTAATATTTTAGTTTTAGTATATAACAACAGATGGCGCTTTTAAAGTAAAATGTATATAATTCTTCTTCACAAATATTGAATATCGAATTATTTACTTAAAATTGCTATGTGAGACAATTTTATGGTTAATTCAAACGAAAATCGCCGTCAGCTGAATATTTGCAGGTGGAAATGTCGTCTACGCGACGCCCTAGGAATTAGGATACATAGGTAGGGCTATATTGGTTACAGCTTATATTGCTGGCTGACGGGCTTTCCACCCGCATATTAACGACTGACGGTGGTCTTTATTATTAAAAAGGCATCAACATTCACCTGTATAAATTTTGTACGGTATGAAATGACTTTATATTTTAACTTTTTTAACATAGTTCAGTAACGCGACTGACGTTGAATCCCCCGTCTGCAATACGGCTGACGGTGATTTTTTGGTTAAACATGACGTCAATAATCATCCATCAAAGTTTCATTCGGTATAAAATCACTTTTCGCAACAATTTTTTATACAACTTTGAAATACTCTCAGTTAACATTCCACCACGGGTGCGGCGACTGACGCTGATTATATTGATTGATAAATATTAAGCTACCGCTGGACAAAAAATTGGTCGGTATGAAATCACTTAGCAAACGATAGCACTACCTCCCCTACTATAAAGTCGGCTTACTGACGATAGTTGAACGTGACAACGTCATAGCCTTAACCCCTCAGTTCCGGGAAAAATCTATGCAAAAAAGTTGGCAGGTCAATGTGCAAAAAAAATGGCACCTGGCCTACCCTCTTTGAAAAATTAATGTAATATGAAATATCCTTACATATAATCCATATTTTATGTTTGTGTGAACTACATTATAATATATGTTAAATTTTCTATCTATCAAGCCATCATAATATAGTATTTAGTCCGATGTGATATTAGTTTCTCAATTATAAACTTTCGAAATTATAATTAGTGACTTGTTCAGAAGAAATAAACGTATACATACATACCTTGACTCGTAGGAAATAGAGCACAATTTTGAATAGCCGAAATAATACTAATAGCTCACAGATTGTTTATTTATTTTTCATTCAGAGTGTGGTCAATGTATCAAAGGTCATAACTAACCAAACTTCTTCATACAAAAGTATTCTCTAAGTCATCGAAATACGTAATATAATCGAAACAAAGAGCGCGGCCCAGGTGGGCCTTACGGTTGTTGAGAGACTTGAAAGTGTAAATGGAACGCCTCAGAGCTGTCACCGAGGTAACGCCGCATGAACTGTCATGTTTGTCGGGCGCGCAGCGCACATCGAATTATAAGACGTTATCACGTCAAAAAAAACTTATGACTTAGGGCCCCCGAGACGATCAAACGGTTTGATTCAAACCTTACGTGTTTGATGCAACCGTTTGATGTCGGTTTGAACGGTTTGTCAAACGACACTGCGCAGTTTGGTTCAATACGCGCTGTGGAGTACACGTTTTGTGACGAATAAATATTATTTTTGACGTAAAAACGTCTTATAATTCGATATGGGGTGCGCGCCCGAAAAACATGACAGTTCATGCGGCGTTGCCTCTCTGACAGCTGCTCTGAGGCGTTCCATTTATCCTCTCAGCAACCGTACTCAGCCCACCTGGGCCGCGCTCTTTGTTTCGATTATATTACGACTTCGATTCGATTATATACGTATTTCGATGACTTAGAGAATACTTTTGTATGAAGAAGTTTGGTTAGTTATGACCTTTGATACATTGACCACACTCTGAATGAAAAATAAATAAACAATCTGTGAGCTATTAGTATTATTTCGGCTATTTAAAATTGTGCTCTATTTCCTACGTGTCAAGGTATGACTTGTGCTTTGTTCGAAGATTTTACTGGATTTCGTCTTTGTTCGAATGTATGTAGCGTTTTGTATTGCGAATAGTTTATTTTACTCATTATAAATATTTTTAGACAATCATTTGAAAGAAATACATCGAAATAACTTAAGGTTACAGTCGAAAAAGTTTGTTTCTATTTATAGAGATTCGGAAGCGAGGGTTAAGGGTTAAGGAGAGTTGAGCGTGACAACGTCATACGTTGTCACGTTCAACTATCGTCAGTAAACCGACTTTACAGACAACCGATATTTTAAAAGATAAAACCGACTTAAAAATTGTACGAAATTGAGAATTAAATTCCTATCTTAAAAACTATAAACCTATTTTGATGAAACTTGCAGAAGTCTCCCAAGTTAAACAATAAATAGGTCTACCAGAATCTGATGGCAATTTTTGACAGCAGATTTTCAAAAAATATCCTATATCATTGGATAAATTTTAATATTTGCATGTTTAATACACAGATTAGCTGCTGTAAGAAAAGGATCAAAATATTTTATTTCAATTACCCCGGCATTGCTAGAGACAATTTATTTTCTCACTTTTTGCCATCAGATTCTGGTAGACCTATAGATATACTACAACATAAAAATATTTAAATCGGACTTGTAGTTCCGGAGATATATGAACACAAACATAAAAACGTACATAATACATACACTTTTGAAATTTTGCACATTTGTTCAGATGCTGATATAGACTATATACGAAAACTGGGCAGTTCTGGAAATCATACATACGCGTCGAATGGGGCATTTTCTTATTTTTTTAATTTGATTGTCAAACAGCTTCCATTTTAGTAACTAGATGGCGTATGGGTAGACAACTATCGGTAATACCAGGTAATACCATCAATAATTGCTACAAAACTGGGCAAAAGAATGTAAAACTTGATACATTTCAGTTTGAAAAAGACACAATGATATTCCAATTAATAGGATAATAAAGTTATTATAACGATGTTTTAGTTAAAACTCACGGAAGAAATAGCCCTATTTATCGTTTTTCACACCAAATGTCACAGGAATTATAAATTTTGGTTTTGACAACATCTTACCTGCACTTGTGCACTATAACGGATATTTAATGGCCAATATTTTACCAATGATGAACATCAAAAACCCAAATAACACAATTTGAGAAAAAATAATAAAAACCACACCAACAATAAAAAGTTGAAGAAGTTTCAAAGTAACATGGCCGCCACAAGGCCGTTCAGTTGTCAGTTTTCAGTTTGACAAGTTTTTCTTTTAACAGCGTGTTCCTCAGCTATTACCAGTATAGTGGCCTAATCGCTTAGGCCAATGATCGCTTAGGTTTAAGATATTTTGATTTATGTCATACTTGACAGTACCCTGATATTTTTTAGAAACACAACCAATATGTAGTCAGTGATGAAAACCTGCAGATAATTTCAGATCGGTGGGGAACCAATAGAAAATCTAGAAGTGTCTACCGTCGCGCGATCTGGTGGAGATTAAAAAAAAAAAACATCCCATTGATAATCTCCTCTTTTTTAGTCAGTTAAAAATAATGTACTCCAAAGAATGGTACAAAGTTTGTTCAAACGCATCGGAACACGATCAAACGGCGCGTCAAACACAACAAAAATATGAAATTTCATCAAACGAGCTTCAAACACGTAAATGTTTGACAAACCGTTCAAACTAGCTTTGTAAACGATCAAAATGGTGTGAGTCAAACCAAAATTTACGTGTTTGAGTCAAATCGTTTGACCACCTCGGTCTCCTTAACATTTTGAGTTCAATAGTTTAACAACAAATGCAGACAAACGTATGGGGCTTTAGTCAAACATCTTCAATTTAAACTTATTTATGTAACAGAAAATCGAAATCTCTCTGATTGCGGTCGTATTAATACGTATATCTATAGTCACCGGTTAGACGGTCAAATTTTCATCAATCTGATCTATCAATCCGGTAAAGATTGACGAAAATTTGATCGTCTAACCCACGGATTGATGGATTGATCATATTTTTAATATGACACAGGTTATGGAGGCACTTCACATGGCTATTTGTATTTGATGTATTCGCGAAACAATCACCATTATATTATGTAGACGGTATGTTTGACAAACATTGGCCTTATTTGCCTATTTGACAAATATGACCAAATACCAAATACACGTATCCGTACCCTTGTCGGTTTTTGACGCACATCAAAGGAGTCAAATAGGCAAGTATATAAACAAAATCAAGTAAAAGTTTGGTAACTATTTGACATCCATGTGTGGAAGGCCGTATTTACCTTTATTTGCTTATTTGTATATGCGTCAATAATTTTGCCAAATGCAACAAATAGCCAATAGCAAATACAAATAGCCATGTGAAGTGCCTCCATTAGACTTTAGAGTTAGACGGTCAAATTTTCATCAATCTGATCCATCAATCTGGTTGACGGATGGTTATGAAAATTAGTTCAAATTAAAAATCGATCAATCCATCAATCCGTGGGATAGACGATCAAATCATCAATCTTTACCGGATTGATGGATCAGATTGATGAAAATTTGACCGTGTAACCTACGACTATGAAATTTTTATAACCATCAATATTCCGTCAATCAGATTGATGGATCAGATTGATGAAAATTTGACCGTCTAACCGGCGACTATATGATATTCAATCTCTTTTAACTTTTTACGGACGGGTCTCTACTCTCTAGCCTCCAATAATTACTAGTCTCTAATCTCTATAAAAGACTTCCTTTGAACTTTGTAAATAAATTTGTAGGTTTATAAAGAAAAAAAATCTATTGTCTATGGATGCGTCGATATGTCGTGTTTCTCGTGTTGCCCTTGACTCCATCCATAAAATTAATGTTTCTAAAAAGTTTTCTGTGTTTTAAAAGGATAATAAATGTTAAATGTGTGTCTTAATTGGTAAAAGTGCTTACCAAAGTGTGTCAAGTGATTTGTTCATTGTTTGTAGATTCGCTGTAGCGTCACCTGACTGGACTCATTGTCATTTCCCGCCATTGTAGCTTTTACTACATCTGAATCTTGATTTTCGGCTCCAATTAAAGTGTTTAAATGTAGATTGACTTTCGTAATATTCATTTGAGACTAAGTTATGTCATTACACGGTAATGATGTGTGTTTACTAGAAATAGAAGAAGACTACAACTTGTACGAAGAAGAGACATCTGATCACGCTATTCCCAGGTAGGTGTAGCCGGCGTGGTTTTATATTTGGCTCATAAAATGTTACAAATGAGGTCATCTGTTGTAGCAAAACCGTTTTCCATGTTAATTTTACATCAAATATCACATTTTACGGAAAAATTCAAAGGAATAAAGGTAACTCCCGCCCCGTGCCGGTTTCAAGTCAGCTGTTGTGCCGCCATGTTTGTGGAATAGGCGTAGTATGCACTCGCCACTCGGCTGTCTACTATGCATACTTCACATGTTTCATGTGATATTTTAATTCATCATAATGATAGTGTGTATTTTCTGTTTTGGTTTACAAAAAATTAGTTGTCGTCTTAAAAAAATATTCAATTATTTTTAATTTGGACCATACGACATTCTGTTATGTATGTTTTTGTGGTTTTTGTTATAAAAAATTTATTTATCATAGTTACATAAATAAAGTAAAATTTGTTATTATTTATTTTAGGAGTGAAAGGAGTGAAAAGCATTCTGTAACTGGAAGTAAAACAATGGAAGCAGAAAAAAGGATCCGTCGAGAAATTGCTAACAGCAATGAGCGTAGACGTATGCAGAGTATAAATGCTGGATTCCAAGCTCTTAGAACTTTGTTGCCCCGTCATGAAGGAGAGAAGCTAAGCAAGGTAACTAATTCTATTATCTACCTTATTTTATTACAATGTGTGTACCACAATTTTTTGATAGCAAAATATTTAACCTTTAACTATGGACGCACAGTTTCACAGACCGCTCATACCTTGCAAGAATTGCATCTACCCTACTTCCCATTAAGCTTCACACATGCGGCGCTCAGTAGCTTCAGTTTTAGTCGAAAAATGTATTCTGAAGCAAAAAAATTCGACGCCGACTGCAAGTTTGCAAAGTTATTTCGGTTTGAACTTCAAGCGTGGTCTGTGAGACCCCATGTCCATGCTTCTCATACAAAGAATTATGTTTGTGTTTTCGGTAGTGCGCAATCAATGTCTAAATAAAATGTCTTGAAGTAACTTCTGCTTATGTTATTTAGTGAAATTCTTCATTGTTATAAATAAAAAACTTGGAATCAGTCAAACGATTGGAATATTGCATTGAAATGTTCTAAGGAACCTAGGAGAGCTAATATTTAGGAAATATTTTTTTTACAGCAAATACTAATTGGATCTATCTAGATAACTAAAATAAATACTAAACATGATATTTTTAGTAACATTTAAGCTATAATTATGTTTGTAATGGCCTTTACCATGTGAAATGACTGACAATAATTTTGTCCATGTTCGACCTCTGTCAAAAATTTTATAACTGTTACATGTTGAGAAGTTTAAATTCATTTTTTAAAATTTAATATGACTTACACTATAGACAATTAAGGCAAAAAGTTTGAAAACTTATGTTTCTTTTATACATATAAAAATGTAATTTTTTCATCACAGGTGAATGAAAGTCTTAAAAGTGACTTTTTGCTTAAAATGCTTCATTTTACAATGTAATTTAGAATTTTGGATATTTAACCCATATATTCCCTAAATCAATTGTGTGTTAATGCATTTAAGCAAAAATAATACAAAAAAATCTTTCAATTACTTAAAAAACAGATGAAAATATGAGCGGTCTGTCAGACCCCATGTCCATAAGTATGTGACTTTTAGATGTCCATAGTTAAAGGTTAAGTACATGTTTACATATTATTATTTATAATTTACAGGCTGCCATATTACAACAAACAGCAGAGTACATTTATTCACTGGAGCAGGAAAAGACTAGATTGCTGTCACAGAACTGCCAGCTTAAGAGATTGCTCAATCAACACGAAGGAGGTGAAATACCTCTGAAGAAAAGAAAAAGTGAAATCATTGTACCCTCAATAATACCTGACTCAACAGATGATGCAATTAGCAACTCCACTATTACACCTGAGGCTGTTGCTGTTATTAAAGTTTCCAGTGTGGTGCAGAAGAAAGAACCTGAAAAAAGTGAGTTCCGTGCTCAGTTAGAGAGAGAGAGACGACTCAGACGTGTTCTTGAGGAACGTCTTCATACTCTCGAGTCGCAAGTATACCCGGAGGCAACCCAGGAGGTCAGTCAAGTGGTTCACTATGAAGAAACAGATGTAGCCGAGTGTAAGGTAGAGAGTGAGGAAGTTGAGGCCCCTCCTCCCCCGCCTCCTCCCGTGGCACTGGTCGAAGCCCCCGTCCCCCAGCCCGCTAAAGCTACAGTGCCATCTCCTTTGTTAGAAGCAGCTATAAAAGCAGAGCCCCGGGTGGAAGTGGAAGTCCTGCCTGATCCCAATCATGATGCCTCCTCACGTCTATATTTAGCGAGCACGAGCCGGCAGAACTTAGAAACTATAGTAGAAGCCATTCGTCACCTGGAGGGAGATCACCTTTTCAGAGAGGAAGCAGGAGATGCACCACTCGCACTGACGAAGAAATCTGAGCGTGCGCCTCCACAGAGGCCCGGAGTGATTGTGGTGAAGCACTCGTGATTGCATTAAACTAGTCTTGGACTTTTGGCTCGTTGTGTTTATCGTCGGTATGAAGAAAACTCCTGACCTTCCTCGAATATAGTTTTAAAATGTTTAGTTATTTAATTGTCTTTTCCAAAGTGACAAATTATAAGTCTGTGTTTTGTTAATTTTTACATATTAAAGATAAGAGGATGAATGTAATATAAGTTAAATGAGTTGTGGCATATGTTGATTGGCGCTGTGCTTAGTTTAGTCTCAGGTATAATTATGGTAGGGTAAGGTTACTCGGGTATCTCATGAGATGGATTGAGGATTGACTGATTTGTGTATGAGAGTATATGCGAGGAATGTGTAAATTCACCGTGCTGGGTGCCAATTGTAACTGACATGTTAATTTGAAAATAAGTAATCTAGTGGGAACTATTAAATATGACACATACTTTTGGAAGTAACTAAATAGATTTATTGAAAATCTTGTTTTAAAAAATTATTCTGTTTAAACCTAAGTTTCTTGTTATATTCTACCATTTTCAAGTATGAACTTATGAGTTAATGCTAAATATGAAATTCAGAAGTAACTTACATTTTATAGTGTACGAGGCACTCATTATGTTTTATATTTTATTCAGTTGAATTGAACTTCTTATCACATAAAAATTCAATTTTAACATGTTAGGTTATTGTAATTATTTGAAGTTGTGTCCAGTGTGAATTGTGTTTGTCCCAGTGCATTTCATAGATGAAATTATCAGTGTTTGTCTAGTAAGCATTCCATGTTGTCCAATTGTTTTGCCTTCTGTAATTAGGTATTTTTAAAAGTATCATCTTAATTCATTAATACATTTTAATCATGACTTTTTAAGCTACTTGGCCATTATGTAACGCGTAATATTTGGCGTAATTAGTTAAATTTTTGTCTCAAATAATTTAACATTAGGATGTTGATGAAGTTTCCTGTAAGAGGTGTAGCTAATAATGTCTTGAGTGGTTTTAATCTTGTAAAAATTCTTAGCTATCGACCCTCACTAGTAATGGAAATTTATAATAATACTAGGCAAATCTTTGACAAATATGTATAGATGATGTAATCATCTTCATAGTACGGATAAAGCAATGTGAAGTTGTATATGATAATTGACTTCATAGTCAGTAAGCTAAAGTTTGTGTGACTCTGAATATTTTAAGTCAGTATGTTAATTGCATGTATTCGCTGACGAGTTTTCTTTTGTTAATATGTTTGTAATAAGTTTGAAAATTATTTAGGTTAGACTCAGCAACAGAGTGGTGTATGTATTATGTACGAACAGCTGTGATCCATCGCTCGGACCACATGGATTTTTTAAGACTGATCATTCATTATTAAGTTACGCTAGTTCAAGACACCATTATGATGTACGTGTGCGTGTGGATTTTGATTATGTAGCTATTTATATCTAAATATAGGAAATGCACACACCTCTCAGTCTTATGGAGATTCCGTATGTGACACCTAGCAATAATTAAGTCAATCCCCAATATTTGTAATAATGTCAGCAATCTCCCTAATTCTGTCAGGTGAAACCGATGCATTTGTTGTAAGTAAATGATACTTGCATTTTTCCTACTTTTTGTGCAGGAGTATAATTAAAAGTGGGCAAATAATACTTGGATATTATTGGATAAATTATCAGTTTTACACTGTACTCCCTCCACCTGCTTCGAGCCGGCAAACATTAGCACTCTTGGGAACCTCGCTCTGTTCCTGAGTCAGTAGTCATAAGAAATTGTCTGCCTACCGCCTTTTACATTACGTCAGTATAGAATAATTATTATTAACATTAATTAACAATGTAACATAACGGACTCGGTTATACTATTAGAGTAGAGAAAAATACCTAGGTATTAAGAGATTTTAAGTCAAAGAAGCAAGTTAAATTGTTTAAAATGTGTTATTATTTATGTCTTAAAGTATTAAAATGGTTATTTCTTATTAATTAGTTTGTAACAATCATTATCATATTTTTGTTTCTGTGTCATATTATGATTTTATATTCACTGAGATGTCACTGCTTCATTGTTCAAATCCATAACACAAAATATGCATGTGTAAAATAAGAAAAACATAAAAAAAAAACATTTGAGCAGTCAAAATTTGAACAAACAGACTGATGAGCAAATAAGAAAAGACACTACAAGAATGAAGCCACATCTTACTGAATTTACACATCATATCTGATTTTCACTCTTCATTTTCTACACTCTATCGAACATTGTATGTTTTAACTTGTATTCGCATTTTATACATATAGTGATTTTACAATCTCATGAAAAATAATCTTGAATTTGTCATTCAACAATCGTAATCCACTCTGTGGTAGAAATGATTAATTCAATTTTTATTTTATATTTTATGTATAATTTATATTATTTCGGTATTTGTGAGGAAATAGTTTTGTGTCACAGTGTTTCGGAGACGGGGGGGATGAGCTGTAAATAAAATTATGATCTATAACTCGAGCTATTATGCGATTGATGAATATTGTAGATGTCGCCCTGTCTCCCGATGTTCCTATACAATAGATAGTAATGAAGTAATTTAACAGTCCACAATTAGGATTAATGATAAAGTGTAGAAAACAATGTGTGCATGTTTCCTTTTTTATATGAAGTTGAAAAATGTTCCCTCTGATTTTAATTGTACTGCATTTGACTTACATTTATGAATATTTATAAAAGATTGATATTTGAGCGTTTTATTTGCCCACCCATTATAAAGTACTTAATATAAAATTAAATAAAGGGCATGTGGACTGGTATATAAATTTAACATTTGCAATAAGTACATTTTTATAGCCCCAAACATGGCCCTTTAGACTACTCACATGATGCATTGATAGTTTTATGTGAAACAGTAAGGGTCTACACAGACGGACTGCATTTCAACTGCAATCCAACTGCAAATTGCAGTTGGATTGCAGTTTGAATGCAGTTGACACGACTGCAATAGAATGCAATAGAACACAAGCCAAACGCGAAGTCGGATTGCAGTTCAGTTGCAGTCGGCGTGCAGTCGTGTGAACTGTTTGGTTTGCAGTTCTATTGCAGTCGTGTCAACTGCATTCAAACTGCAATCCAACTGCAATTTGCAGTTGAAATGCAGTCCGTCTGTGTAGACCCTAATATGTACTTACATTTGTGTTTGAACTGTCGAGAAATGGCGGATATTACGAGATTTTCCATAGAATACGTAAAAACTCCGCGTTGCCACCGACTTACCTTCCCTCACCCAACCATAATATGGGTGGGTTGCACCAACTTACTTTAACTGTAAATTTAACTATACTTAACTTTAATTATAACTACAGTGCAAAATGTCTAATCTTTGGTTACCGTTAAATATGGCGTCCGACGCCATATCAAAGCGCACGGAAGTGCGCAGGCCTAGTTCCAGCAGGCCGCGCGCATGCCGTGCACTATTTACACGAACCGTTTCGACGCACTTTTGACCCCCCTGTATCTCAGCGCCTATTGCGAGTGCAAAGATAAAATTATACATACGTAATTATATACTAGTACTTAAGCAGTATACCCAATGATGAAAAACTCAAAGCAGATAAATATGTTACTACCGCGCGCGTTGTGAAGATTCAAATACGGCCCAATTGGGTCGTCTGTTATTTAGTCTGCATCGAGCGCAGTCACGAACGTGCCGCGTCTTGTGATCTTGTTTTACCTAAATAAATTGAAAATGACGTCGTGCGTGTTTCGAAAATGTACCAATTATTATGACTCAAAAGAAAACAAAACACATGGAATCTCTTACCACATGTCTTGATTGCAATAAATACCTCGATTATTTACATTTTCAATTATTTTTTCGAACAATCTGGAAAAAAATCGAATTTTCATCATATCTCAGGCGAAGAAAGAGACAGCGATACGATTCGACTTGGATTCGACGTTTACAAATAGAGCTGTACCTTATAAGTAAATGGTTTTTCGTATCTTTTGTTTCATTTATCTGTCAAATTTGTCAATGTTTGCAATTTTGAATTTGAAAATTGTTCGGAAGAGGGAAAATAGTATGGACGTATCACGTAACAGATCTGTATAAGTAGAATATCATTGATGATTGAGTATACCCAATTTCATAGATATAGGTAGCTTCGGTAGATCCTGAAATATATGTCCCTGTAAAAATAGCAAATTTTGGCACTCACTCACTCACTTTAGTCCGGTCTAATTAGACGCAAAAAAATCGTAACCTCGGAATAATTCGCATAGAGCTGAAAATTGGTAGATACGTTAAATACACCATTACAAATAAAACCTCAAAAGTCCCCGGCGATCCTCCTTGTGCAAAATTTTTTATTCAAGGTCAAAGGTATGAAAATGAGGTTTTTCCTGTTTTTTTTTCCAAACTATACATTTTATCACAAAAATAAGTACGACAAGAGTGTAGATCATAGAATTCTCTACAAAAAATATTCAGACACTTTTTTCATACGACTTACCATTCCTTATAAATGGCGGGCTCAAAGTTTGGGAAAATCATATCTATGCTTAAATTATAAAGCTTAAGAATTTGTGGAACTACTGCTTTGAATTGAAAAATTCGTTTTTTGTTGGATAGTCTTATGTATCGAGGGAGACTTGAGCTATATAACATCACGTTGGCACCAATAGGAGCAAAGAAACAGGAAAATGGGGAAAAACGGGGAAAATTATTTGAAAGAGCTTATTTCACAAACGGCTGAAGCATTTTTTATGTTATTTGGCATAGATATAAAGTAGACCACGAGGAAGGATATAGGCTATTTTGTTTCTCGGGAAAATGTACGGTTTCCGTGAAATACATAATTAACAGGGCGGAGCGGAACTTCTTGTACTACAACATACGAGGGCTGTTCACAGCCAAACATACTTCTGCGTGACTTATAATCTAAACTTTTCGAGTCGCGAAGAGCAACAGTACGCTTGCAAGTCACTCAGAAGTATGTCAGACCGAGAACATTTAAATTTTTCAAACAACCCTAGTATGTAGTACTAGATGTTAAGCGTGGCTCCGCCCGCGTTAATTATAAATTTCACGGAAACCGTAAATTTTCCTGAAAAACAAAATAGCCTATGTCCCTCCACGTGGCCTATTCTATATCTGTGCCAAATAACATAAAAATTGCTTCAGCCGTTTGTGAGATAAGCTCCTTTAAATAATTTTCCCCGTTTTTCCCCATTTTCCTCTGTTTCTTTGCTCCTATTGGTGGCAACGTGATGTTATATAGCTCAAGTCTTCCTCGATAAATAAGACTACCCAACAAAAAACGAATTCTTCAATTCAAAGCTGTAGTTCCACAAATTCTTTAGCTTTATAATTTAATCATAGATATATGATTTTCCCAAACTTTAAGCCCGCCATTTATAAGGAATGGTAAGTCGTATGAAATAAGTGTCTGAATATTTTTTGTAGAGAATTCTATGATCTACACTCTTGCCCTACTCATTTTTGTGATAAAATGTATAGTTTGGAAAAGCAGGAAAAACCTTATTTTCATACCTTTGACCTTGAATAAAAAATTTTGCACAAGGAGGATCGCCGGGGACTTTGAGGTTTTATTTGTAATGGTGTATTTAACGTCTATACCAATTTTCAGCTCTATGCGAGTTATTCCGAGGTCGAATGTTTAATTTTCCCGGGGTATTCACTCACTCACTCACTGACCGGTAATCAAAACCTCTAGGCCACTTCCAATTATTGTCCTAGCGTTATGAAATTTGGCACACAGGTCGTGTGTTATATTATGTAGATAAAACATTTTATAAATCGGTCAAGCGTGAGTCGGTTCATCTCCAAACTTCAGAGGCCAGTTTCAAATGTCAGCGTTATGAAATTTGGCACACAGGTCGTGTGTTTTATGTAGAATAACAAAAAATTAAGAAATTTTAGAAATCGGTCAAGCGTGAGTCGGCCCATCTACGAATTTTAGAGGCTACTTCCAAATGTCCGAGCTTTATGAAAGGCACACAGGTGGTGTGTTATATGTAGAATACTTAACAAAAAATTAAGAAATTTTAGAAATCGGTCAAGCGTGAGTCGGCCCATCTACGAATTTTAGAGGCTACTTCCAAATGTCCAAGCGTTACGAAATTTGGCACACAGGTCGTGTGTTATATGTAGATTAACAAAAAAAAAAGACGGGTTGCACTCCGGGAGTGCCGGCAGAAGTGAAAACTTGATTATTTACGTTGTGCATTTTTTTAAACCCATTTTTTATGAAAATCGATTATTAAAAAATTGATTTTTTTAATTAATCGAAACCCTTACAATCGACTAAATTTTTAACCCATTTTTTATGAAAATCGATTTTTAAAAAATCTATTTTTTTTAATTAATCGAAACTCTTACAATTCGAATTCGAGTTCGAGTTTTCGATTTTTCGAGTTTTCGAGTTTGAGTTCGACACAAAACACTACTCTCCAACCGTCTTACGGTTTTCGAGTTTTCGAGATTTCGAGTATTCGAGTATTCGAGTATTCGAGTTCTCGAGTTTTCGAGTTTTCGAGTTCGAGTTCGACACAAAACACTACTCTCCAACCGTCTTACGGTTTTTCTATGGTTTTTCGATCAACACGAAAATCTGACGCGAGTTTCACAGTTTTTACCACAAAAGTGCTCAATGCCGCTAAAGAAGTTTTCACTTCAAAAATTAAGTAATTTTAGAAATCGGTCAAGCGTGAGTCGGCCCATCTACGAACTTTAAAGGGCTACTTCCAAATGTCCTAGCGTTATGAAATTTGGTATACAGGTCGTGTGTTATAAGTAGATTAACGAAAAATTAAGACATTTAAGAAATCAGTCAAGCGTGAGTCGGCTCATCTACGAACTTTAGATAAAAATTCTTATGTGCCAGTGATACAATGATGATGCCTTCATGGGTGGGATTTAACCATAACCGCTCATACTAATTATGTTTTCGTGACTATGTTTCACATACTTAATATAATATTATATATTTATATTGTTCCTGTCGATTTTTACGGATAATTCAATTTTTTATACTCTAAATCCCATTACCTGAAGCTTTATTAAAAAAAATAAACGCAACAGACATCTGCCAATTTCTGTGGTCAAAGTTATGGTTTAAAGGTGGCCAAGTTAGCCTTAGCTTTAACCAGTACTTTAACCTAGGGTTGCCAACCTCAAATTAAAAAAACCAGGATTTGAAGTTGGAAAAACCAGGACAATTCAGTATAAAACAGGACGCATTAAGGCGACGCCTTGATAATTTGGCTGTAGCGAGCGATGCCGATTTTTCTCAGCAATGACTAAAGCTAAGAAATTGAAGTTCATTGTCAGTATTCATCATGTCTTTGTCTTTGAATTGCCCATAGCATAACACGATTGGACAACTTTTATAGCACAGAATAATCAATCGAAAATACCTCTGTAAAAAAAGGGATTCCTATTTTTCCAACAGAGGAGAGTGATTTAAGGTTCCAAAATTTGTACATAAATTGGTTCAAGCATGCACTTTAATTTGTGCATAGCTTATATGAAATGTATTTATGGTTTTTAAATTATGCGACAAAAACCATTTTGTCGCTTACGCCCTTTCCATTTTTTGCTGTTCCATTGCTTGTTTTCTATGAGAGGCCGGGCCGGCCTCTCATAGAAAACAAGCAATCTAAAATAAATCCAACACGGTTTCTTACTTTAACGCTGCGTCACCTTAAGGGGGCGACTAACCCAAAATTGTCGATTTTATAATTCATTTTCATACTTGAAAATAAGCCCCAAATTGTTTCATTTTCTAAACATAGATACTACATTATATTTCCAAGAATTTGATTTGAGCGAAAACACGATATCTTAAAATTTTCTCGATAGAAAAAAATCTCAAAGATGCATCTAATTTTCACGAATTTTTCATAATATATTGCCGTAACCGTGCATTAAACTAACTTAATATTTTAACACATTGTATAAAATTCTATCATTGAGACTGACCTGGCGGATTTTTAAAATGTTGTATATTTATCGAGTTATTAAGAAAAAACTAACTTGGCGATGATTCCGCGTCGTCCTTTTTCACCTGGCATAATATATGAAAGTGAGTGTAAAGAGAGAAGGACGATGTTTGATTTTTTGCGTTAGTCGCCCTCTTAATAGTTGCAATAGTTATATAAATATCTAGATTCTAGTGAAAACAGATGAAATGGAATTCAAGTAATTAAAATAATCACATTTTTTAATAAAAACATTTTAATAAAATTATACTACTTGAAAACAAGTTATTAAAATATAAAACAAACACTTTAGTTTGTAACAATTTTTTTAAACTTCTAGGTTAGTTATAGTAGGTTATATAATACATTATTATGTATATACATTCTAATATTATAAACTTATTAATTTTTACTATACTTTTCAACCCTATTAATTTCCTTCAGCATCTGTGGTTGAGTAAGCAAATAATTATAACATTGGTCACACTTCATAATATGTATGTTATATAAAATATGGTTTTGATTATTGTAGCTACTGTTGTTGGCAGTAATCGATTTCTTTCTTTTGACCACTGTGAATTTATGAGGAAAAAGACTCTCTCGACATTAGCGTTATGACTCGGTATGCTAAATACATATTCAACCACTTTCTGTAGTTTTGCATACTGTTCCTCAGAAATGCATTGCTTGAAATATGTTAGCCACAAGGCGTTTAAGCTGTCGTCTCTTTGAGTAAGATTCAAATTTGTGCTAAATTTTTTCAAATTAACCCATTCGTTCAATATTATGATCTTTTAAAAAGACCAAGGCCTTTTGCGCGCCTTTGTTTTGAATTTGAAATAGCATGGCAGCGCGGCAATGCAACTACTTGCGAGCCGTGCGGCCGCTCGTAGCGTAAAAATTTGAAAAGAGGCGCGCGAATTTTAAAATTAAAAAACCCAGGACAACCCAGGACGCTGCTTAAAAACTATCCAGGACGTCCCAGGATACTACAAAAACCAGGGCATGTCCGGGGAAAACAGGACGGTTGGCAACCCTACTTTAACCACGCCTCTGGTGCAACTCGGTATTATTGGTGACGTTAAAATGTGGGGTAGAAATTAGAATTGATGTTTCTAACGATTCATTTGATTTTTAAAAGTTTATAAAGAAAGTTATCTTAAAATACTAAAGGACCATGAGAAGAAACGTCCCCACCAACCAACAGACATGAAACAGGTGTCATTTGAAAGATCTACTAGAATAGAGATTTTTTTACTATGGCGACATCTGTCAAATACGTGGGGTTACAGTGCATCTTCATCAAACACGGCGCGGCTCCGTCACCGTGCCCACAGCCCACGACACGACGCCGCCACTGTGACACGTGGCGACGCCGTACCGTATCACAGTGGTGTGCACGGTGCACCACACGACCCTATTCAGGGCGAAACATCAGAAAAAAATGCATTCCAAACGTAAAAATGAGTGACGACGCCGCGCCGTCTTTGATGGTGACGCGGCCTTAGGGCTTCCACACATAAACACGATACGGCGCCGTTTCACGATACGACGTATCGCGTCTCATCTGATGTTAAAAAGAAAACAATACTGGATATACTGGATCCACTCATTTCTTTCAACCATAAAATATAAACTTTATAAAGAAATACAACGCCTTATAAATAAACCACAACGACACACAATTGTTTTTAATATTTTTTTCTCTTTTACCTACACATTTCCTTAGTGTGCAATAAATAGAGTGAGAATATGGAGATCATATTATTATTGTCTTCAATTAAATCATCATTAATTGTTTACGTGAAAATAAAAACCGGCACAGTGCGTATCGGGCCACGTGCAATATAGGAAGTACAGCTAGTTTTTGATATTTTTTGTATGATCGATGGATGTACATATTTTATAACGTGTTTTACTAACTAAAAACATCATCTCAGTTATGTACAAAGGAATTTGAACGAAAAGTTCCTTTATACTTCTCCGAATACATTTTTTTTGTGATCGACTATCACTCAATAACTTATGTGAGTACCTAGCCGTGATAGTTTTCCTTTTAAATTCAGCGTGTTTCCTGCTCTCGTGAATTTTTCGATTTTTTTCTCGAGAAGCAACTCCGCATGCGCATGCGGCCCGCCGGGACTTTATTTGTGGCCCGCGTGATGTTAAACAATTTTGAAATTCACGCCCACCAGCAAATTAACGTAAATTCTACGTGATAATCGTTAAATTTTTTCCACTTTTAAATCGTTAATTATGAAGAATGTTGTTTTTTAACCCTAAAAAAAAGTTGTTGCGGCCCGCGACACCAAGACCAAAACATGTTTGTGGCTCGCATGAAAAAAAGGTTGGGGACCACTGGTTTAGCTGATATATATATATATATATATATATATATATATATATAGGCAATATATATATATATATATATATATATATATATATATATATATATATATATATATATATATATATCCTGTATCAGCTAAACAGACTTATAATATTAGATAATAGGAGGGGGATACACTAGACTCTAACGATTTTTTCTACTTTAAACTTCATATTTCACAAATGGATCCCTGAAACGGAAAATGATCTTTGAATACTCGTAATATTTAAAAAAAACTATCCAACGACATCCCACACAGTGGGGTGGACGCGAAAAAAAACCTTCCCCGCTTGATGTGTAGGGGAGGAATTTTTTTTTTAAAGATTTTATATACCATTTTTTTCGGTATCATTAATTATTTAAATTTGCATTCATACTTTTGTAGGCCCATAGTCTCCGAGCAAGACCGTGAACAGGCAGACATACAGACAGACGGACGAACAGACCGAAACTATAAGGGTTCCTTGTTGACTACGGAACCCTAATATGCTTTTTGTTTGTAGAAAAAAGTGATTTTTTGTTAAAAAATAAACACATTTTTTTGTTGGCGAAAAGGGTACTTGAGGTACTTGAGACTTTTCTGGGTCCTAGTGAACAAATCGAGACGCATCCCATAGCTGTTGAAGGGCCCCACCAGTTCTGAGATATCACAAAGGTTGGTGCAGGCGTATCTACACTTTCTTGAATAATAGAACTCACTAAAAGACTTATGTCACTTACGACGTTTAGTAAGATTTTGTTTGCAGTACTTGTAAGATATATTGGCGGCGTAAGTGACATACTAGTCCATTGAAATGTTACTATTTTAGGACCGAATATTGCATTTATTAGAGGACGAGTTTTATTTTTGGAATATTATGTTGGGGGGTCAATAGAAGCTTAACCTCAAGTTTGTGGGGTCGCCATTCTTGTCCCCCGGCCGCCATCTTGAAAAAAGGGATGACAACACTATTTTCGTGATATCTCGGAAACTATAAGTCTTACAAAAAAAATTTAGTAACATAATTTGTTGCAAACTATTTTGCCTACAAATATGTTCATATAATTTTTTACCCTAAATTAAAGAATTTAAAAGTTATAAGCAAAAAATTGATATATTTTTTAAAAGGTTTATTATTGCTCTTTATCTTTGTTTTATACATTTTACAATAAAATTACCTAAGACCAACCTTGTAGATGATCTTTTGAGAAAAAGATCCCCCAATCCCCCCCGATCACATGAAATTAATTTTCTGCAGATGCAAAGCAAACTGTGAAAGCATGTGTGGCTGCAGAAAAGCAGGCATAAGATGCTCTACAGTATGCCTACTATTCTGTAAAGCATTTCAGGCCTACTTTTCTGCAGCCACAGTCTTCAGTATGCCTACTACACTACATAAATATATGCAACTATATTATAGTATGCCTACTATATTAGTCTACACATACCTACTATACTATTTAAATCATTTGCCTGCTTTTCTGCAGCCACACACGGTTCCACAGTTTCCTTTGTATCTGCAGAAAATTAATTTCATGGGATCGGGGTATCTCTTTCTCAAAAGATCATCTACAAGGTTGGTCTAAGGTATTTTTTTTTTGTAAAATGTATTAAACAAAGTTAAGGAGTGATAATAAACCTTTTCAAAAATTTTCTCACTGTTTTGCCTCTAATAAATGCACAGCAAATGTAACATTTCAATGGACTATACGTAAGATGTATGATATGTTTTTGGCTACTTTAGAGAACGATGCAATAAAACCCTGTTTTGCAACCTACCGCAGAGTGTTTAAGGCTAAAAATCTGAGTTTTCATCACCCCAAAAAGGATCAATGTAGTTTATGCATGGCGTATCGTACCGGTAATTCCGAATTAGGTTAAGTACATAACTAAGATGTGATCTCAAAGATAGTGTTTTATGAAACTGTTAGTTATCTAATTAAACAGATGTTGATTATGTTTGAATTTTAAACAATGACGTTATAGAAAAAAAACTGTTGTTTAAGCTTAAGTTACAAACTCGTGTTAAAAAAAAACACAAAAATTTAAAATTTTAGTTACAATTTGTTATTTTTTTAAACTGTCAGTATACCTAATGGTTACGTGTTTGTAATTTGTAACTTGTAATTTGATTAAAACTGATTATTTCTATACCCTGAATTTTATTACATGATTTATAGTACAAATTGCCCGACGTAAGTTACAACAAATACCGTCCAAATCGAAAACAAAGTTCTCTCAAAGAGACGTATCTGCTTTGAAAATGTATTATTTAAATAATAATAATAATATTTAAATAAAATGTATACCAACGCGAAGTACTCTATAAGATCAATGTACAGGCAAATTTTTATTTTGTTCACGCTGATAAACGTTGAGCTGCCTCCGATTTTAGGTAACCATAAACCGAATAAAGCTTGCCCTGAACATTTTGCTCAATGTCAGTTACGTCAGTTAGAGAGGCAAGCGACGATATGACCCATCCATTTTCGACGTGGGCCTGTAGTCTATTAAGGGAAAGGCGCTAATGCTAGACACGGAACTAATAGATGACACTTACGACAAAAATACCATTAAAATAAGAATTACTCTAATTATTTCTCAAAACTGTAAATTTTATAAGCTTCTCAAGCTACCTGTTGATGTGAAAAAATGTATTAGGGACGTCTTCGGGAACAAAATTTTAAAATGGGATCAATTTTCGTAAATAATGTGACCGTGTCAACACGCGCTCGGCAATTTCTTAGCAAACAGGTTAAGGAAGGCGAAATTTTGCACGTAAGTTTTGAATACATTTATTTGATTTTTTGTAATTTCTATTGATTTCATTGGATTAATAGTCATGTTACATGCACTAATTAATGTTTATTTATGATTTTTTTATCCATTTTCCCTAACAATATAAAGGGTGTCTACTATTAGTTCTTGAAAATGTAAAAAACCTAATAGATGACATGGATGATGGATCTCATCTTTTAGTTTTGCAATACATACTAAAGTTATTTTGTAGTTTATTCTACTGCAAATATCATCACTTTTCTCTGAAAATATAATTCTAATAACAAACTAAGAACTTAGAACTACATACTGTACCTAAAAATGGACATGGTGTCTAATATTAGACCTTGTACTGATCTAAAAATCGATTGCTTTAGTTTTTTAGCAATAAAAAGAAAAAAAAGGAGAGCTGAGAAAACAAAGAAGAAAAAAGAAGAGGCAAGAGAAGCATGGAGACTAAAGACTGAAAATAAATTTGCTAGGAAAAAAATATGAAAAATAAAAATAAAAGGAAAGATAGTTTCAGCATGGAAGAAGAATGGATAGAATCTGGAGACATCGTGGATAATATTTCTGATGCATGTAGTTACTATGATGAAGTAAATGAAATCTTTTGAAAAACGGCAAATAAAGACCTAATATTAGGAAAAATGTAAAATGTAATGTAATGTTCTATGTCAACTATTAGTTCATATTGGTGTCTAATATTAGTGATGTTCGTTTTTTGTGATGTCATCTATTAGCTCTTATGACTAAGTTTACAAAAAGACCAATAATATTTATATTTTGTAAGAGTTACTGAAGACATGGAAGAAGTTATCAATCCTTTATTTTCATAAATGTATATTTTATAACATTCAAATGTTTCATGTTTCCTTATAGTGTCTGCCATTAGTGCTTTTCCCTTATATATTTTATAAATTATAACATTCAAATGTTTCATGTTTCCTTAAAGTGTCTGCCATTAGGTCTTTTCCCTCAATAACTTATGAAATATTCTTAGCCGTGATAGTTTTCCTTTTAAATTCGGCATATTTCCTACTCCCGTGAATTTTTTCACATTTCCAGAAGCAACCGTTTAGACTTTAGACTTTAGCTGATAGAAGGAGGGACTCTGGACACTGGACTCTAACGATTTTTTCCACTTTAAAACTTAATATTTCACAAACGGATCCCTAAATCGGAAAATTACCCAACTAGCAAAAAGTACTCTTATAATTATCTCAAGACCATTAATTTTTTACACTTATATACACTAAATCCTATCTTCAAGACCGCAAAAGGGCCCACTTTATTAGACTATTTGCTCTTATAGCATGCTAATTGAATACTTGCTGAATCCGATTTACACTTGTAATGGGCTTGTATAACCAAAAGCTAGTGTGTTATAAAACTAAATAGGACTAAAACAAACTTAGACAAGCGAGTAATAAAACTAAATGAGAATATTTTGCACTTGTCAAGTGGAACGAGATTAAAATTTAAATACATTTCAAAGATATTATTTATTATTAATAAATAACATTTTTGGTTCCTTTTTTACTGTCGATAGTTGCTTTACATGAAGTGTGTTCATTGGGGAACAGGAATTTCTTGTAAAGTATATTAGGGTATAGCCCAAATTTACAATGCGCCTCGCTAATTCAAAATATTTACAATAACTGTTTATTAAATTATTTAGAATCAATTGCATTATCGGCCATGTTATTCCTACTATCGAATTTGAAGAGTGTTATAAGTATATTATCAGAAAAAGTAGTTTTATAGGGCCTTGCTCAAGTGCCTTACAAAACTGTTTCTCGCCATGTTGCGAATTAGCGATTGATTAGGGTTCCGCAGTAAATATCTACCAAACAACCCGTGTCTCTGTATTGTAATTCAAATATGCAAATCAAGTAATAAAATATAAGTATATTATTAATAATATAAGTATTGTTTATAGTTCTTTCACAATTGTCACTTATATTATAATTTTGTACAGAACCCTCATCACTTTGAACGATATTGTGCTTGCTAGATCCACTTGACAGATGAGAACTCCTCATTTTTTTCTAATTTTCCTTTTGTAGGAACCATTTTTTTGCACTGTTTCCATTTGTGGAAATCCATTTTATAACACCTTATAATATATGCTGTAAAATTAATAGTAATCCTGTCAAGTGATTTTTAGCCTATTATAGTTATCTGAAGATTAAATAACCTTATAAGAGTTTTGGTGGAGACGATTAAAGATAAATTGTACAAATAATACTCTCGCAAAATGCTCTTAATAATACAGCTGATGGAACTTATAAAGGCCAAAACAGGTTGTCTTATAGTAGCTTACAAGCACAAATAACTAGAGTAAGTACTCTTAAGTCTAGTGATTCTTTATTGACATGTATAACTGTCATCTTATAAGCTACTACAAGAGCTTATTATAGGAGTAACTGTACCTACTTCAGTATGTTTACTAATAAGGGTTAGAATTTTCATACTTATAAAGGCTTACAAGTGTAATTGTAAGAATAAACTGACTTGAGCTTACAATAAATTACAGCTTTTTAGGTCCTATAGACTCTGAGCAAAACCGCGGACAGACAGACAGACGGTCGGACAGACCGAAACTATAAGGGTTCCTTGTTGACTACGGAACCCTTAAAAGGAGGTTATCAATTCGAATTTCAACCCGTATGTATGTAATATTTCCAGAACCAGAAATGCCCAGTTTTCGTGTATGTTAGTCTAAATCAGCGTTAGAACAAAATGTTTAATTTTTTAATATTCCTACGTCTTACAGATCTTGCAATCTACGAGCGCGCGGCGCCTTTAGTTGTGTGACAAAAGATAAAACTAACTTCAAAATTGTATGTAAGTATAATTGTATGTATTAAGAATTAAAATTCCCTAGATGTCAAAAACACATTAATTGCTAATTGTTGAGACGCTGATAACTGATAAGTGATAACAAACAAAAGCTACAAAAAAAGGGTGCGCTATGGTGCGCCATGACTGCTAGCAGGTAGAAAATGAGCAATGGCATGTGTCAGTTTACAGTAAGATGGCGCGTGAAGTTTGTTTGTCAGTGCCTACGTCAGTGCCATTAGAATTTAACGAAATACTCCAAAATCCGAATTTTGCGGATATAAGTTGTCGACTCGAAATCAATATTTTTTTATTTTCTATTATTCACATAAGGTTTCGATCGAGTCTACCGTACCCCTGCACGAAATTATTAATATAGATTGGAACGAAGTTCCTTATGGCGCGTTCGGCGTAAAGAGGGCTAGACAGAACGATATTTGACCTCGACACTTTTTTATTAGTACCTGCATGGTAGGGGAGGCATGGTAGAGGGCGTTGATAGTATTCCTGTGCGTCAACTAGATGGTGTTTTTTGAGAATAAACAGCGACGCGTTGTTCCTGGGCGTCAATATATGGCGTTTTTTTTTAAATAATATTTTTGAGTGTATAATATGTATGTAAACAGGTTTTTTGAACATAAGAAATACTTTACTTCGTTCCATTCGGGTGTCCCTTGGCACCTCTCAAGTTTTTTTATTTCAAAGATAAAACCGGTTTCAAAAAAGTTTTGAATACTCAACTTTTTTTTTAATAAGTTGAACTGCAAAATCATCAATCATTGAAAACTTTTTTTGTCGAATAATTGTCGTCGAAACCTCAAAATTCTTCAGAAGATTTTGCAGATTTCTGGAAATTGGTACCAAAAGAAGACTTTCCTGTTACAGTTTTTATGTAGTTTTGGATCAACATAATATTACCTATGTCTGTGTAAAAGTGTTTTCAGACCTTATTTTGTAAAAATCTGATTAAGTCAAAGTCCGTGCAAGAAACCGTGTGTATGCTTAACGTGTTTTTATCTTTCGTTTATTGCTGCATGAGTCATGACTAAAAAGTTAATTTCTCTCAACAAAAGTGTCCGGATTTTACCCGGACACTTTTCAAAAACCCTGCCGGACGCTCCCCGGACGCCCCTTAAACTATGACAAATCCGGGGAAATCCGGACAACGGATGGCAACCCTAATTTGAACGAAGTTCCTTATGGCGCGTTCGGCGTAAAGAGGGCTATACAGAACGATATTTGACCTCGACACTTTTTTATTAGTACCTGCATGGTAGGGGCAGAGGGCGTTGATAGTATTCGTGTGCGTCAACTAGATGGCGTTTTTTGAGAATAAACAGCGACGCGTTGTTCCTGGGAGTCAATAGATGGCGTTTTTTAATAATATTTTTGAGTGTTTAATATGTAAACAGCAGGGCAATCGCGCTATTTTTAAACGTTTCAATTCAGGTTCACATCTACTTTGGTTGCGGTTCAGTTACGGTTTGGTTCCGCTGCGTCTGAACAAATTTCGGTATCGTGCTAACGTTTCAACCGTAGCTCAACCTTAGATGGAACTCGAACGAAGCGCAACGTTTGACCTGTAGACAGACATTGCAGCGGACCAATCAGCGCTCTTCTAATTTAATTTTGATTGGTTTAAATATGAACAAATTTTTTCCGATGCGTTAATTGGTCAATTGACAAATTGTTTATTTAAACATATGGATGAATATGGCACGAGTGAAGTTGTTTTGGTAGTTATGAATGCGAATGATTATTACTTGGAGTTTTTAATTTACGTAATTAAATTTATATTGTTTTACTATATTTTACAAGCGCCATAAGTGTTGAGTAGTGACTAGTGACTTGTGACAAAAGTTTTATGTGGCGGAGAAAACATTTACGTAAAGAAGTAATGTCAAAATTCAATTCACTTTTTAACAAACTCAAATAGTCCGTAGTGTTATTTTACAGCTTTGAAGTAAAACATAAGCTTAAATTATAATTTGAATATAGCTTATGTTATATTTTTCCATCGATTTTCGTCAATTTAACATACCAAAATAAGAAACGTTTCAGAAACGTGCGAGTAGAAGTTGCATTGTATCAACTTTTTGTTTTGACAGCGTTTGCGCTTGAGCTGAGGTTCAGTTACGTCTCAACTGGCTGTCAAAACGTTAGCGCGATACCGAATCGTTCCAAAAGTCGATCAACGTCCGAGTTTCATTTGCGGTTCAGTTGAAAAAATTTAGCGCGATTGCCCTGCTGGTTTTTTGAACATAAGAAATACTTAACTTCGTTCCATTCGGGTGTCCCTTGGCACCTCTCAAGTTTTTTTATTTCAAAGATAAAACCGGTTTCAAAATTCAGACGCTGATATTATATACGAAAACGAGGTAATTCTGGAAATTTTACATACATACGGTACGAAATTCGAATTAATAACCCTTTTTTTTAAAGTCGGTTAAAAATACTATACCTACCTACTATTATTGTTTTTATAAATTAGTAAGTAGGTACTTACCTACCTGCCAATGTAGAGAAAAAGACTGAATGCAAGAGAAATTATTAACCTTAGATAATATTGATATGAAATAAAAATGTTTAGTTAGTATGTAAAACTTTTGCAGTTTAATTTACTATTTTTAAATATAATGAACTTACCTATACGAATCTTTACGAGTCTTGCTTTCCTTTAATATTTCTTGAGAAAAGAAGACTACACAAATATTTACCTACATTTTGTACATATTATATTATGTGTATTGAGTTACAAGTTTACCCGAGCGAAGCCGGGTTTTCATCTAGTAATATTATAATATGACCTGTTACAACCTCAGACCAAACCCTTCGATCGCGGATTCTTGGAAATGCTATTGTATTTTATTGTTGTCGCGATCACCGGTGCTCTTAAGAAGCTTGAAGGATTAAAAGTATTTTTTATTTGGTCTGAACTCTGAGCCTACAACTCCAAAATCATCTAAGTACTTACATGCATTTGCGTGAAAATGACAAACGTAACTAACGATACCCGAAAGTCAAGAACTTAATGGTACTGCAGTAACTCCGGTAAGGTATCCATGGCTTTTTACTACTTCCAGAGTCCAGACAATTTATTTTTAAAGAATGTTATTATCAAAATTACTTACAAACCGGAATATCGCGAACATTAGTCAGTCGCTACCAATGATATTCTATGTCAACACATACAGTTACAGTCAAACAGTCAACTCGATTCTCTCTCGCACTCTGCCGTTGTCCAGAGACCCAGAGGACAGAGACATAAAATCAAATCAAAATATTTTTTTCTAAAATAGGTATATAGGTTAACAAAGTTAACACTTTTAGAACGTCTACAATCTACATGATGCCTACCACCGGTCGGGAACTAACGGGTTACTTCCCACTTCCTGACCGGTGGTGGCGAGAAGAACCTTAACATTTCTACTGCACATTATTATGCTTATTATGTTATATATGTCACCGTAAGATTGTAAACACCGCGAGATTGTAATATGACGATTGACGAAGTGATGGATTGTAAACAAACAGTTTTCCGGTGATTTTAAATTAATTATTTCGTATCTATACATATTATAAAACAAAGTCGCTTTTTTCCCTCATGTCCCTTTGTTCCCTTTAATCTTTAAAACTACGCAACGGATTTTGATGATTCTTTCAGTGTTAGATAGCCTATTTATCGAGGAAGGCTATAGGTTATATTTTATCACGCTAAGACTAATAGGAGCGAAGAAATAGAGGAAAATGTGGAAAAAAACGGGGAAAATTATTTAAAAGGGCTAACTTGAACGCACTAATCTCAGGAATTACTGGTCCGATTTGAAAAATTCTTTCAGTGTTAGATAGCCCATTTATTAAGGAAGGCTATAGAGTATAGGCTATATTTTATCACGCTAAAACTAATAGGAGAATGTGGAAAAAACGGGGGAAATTATTTCAAAGGGCTTATCTCGCGAAGTACTGGAGCAGTTTTTATGTTATTTGGCACAGATAAGAAGTAGACCACGTGAAGGATCATAGGCTATCGATTTTAAATCATTTTTTCAGTGGCTATATATTTTATACCCGTGCGACGCCGGGGCGGGTCGCTAGTTTAAAATAAATTCAATGCCCAATGGTATGAGATGTATAACATAAAATAAAATTTAGGTATATTTAAAGTGCTGTTTGAATGTTTGGTTATTAAAATTAACCTAATTTTTAGGGTTCCGTACCCACAGGATAAAAACGGGACCCTATTACTAAGACTTCGTTGTCTGTCCGTCTGTCTGTCACCAGGCTGTAACTCGAGAACGGTAATAGTTAGAGAGTTGAAATTTTCACAGGATGGTGTATATCTGTTGCCGCAATAGCAACAAATACTAAAAACAAAATAAAATAAATATTTAAGGGGGGCTCCCATACAACAAACGTGTTTTTTTTGGCCTTTTCTGCTCTATATCAATAATGGCAACAGGTAGGTACTTAACTTTTTCACAAAATCCTTAGTTATATGTGTACTTTAATATTTAATAATAATATTAAAATCAAATAAAAAATCAAGGGGGGCTCCCATACAAAAAACACAATTTTTAGCCTAATTTTGCTCTTTATTGGTACGGAACCCTTCGTGCGCGAGTCCGACTCGCACTTGGCCGATAATTAATTCAAACTGCACTTTAAATATAGGTATATAAATTTTATTCAATGTTATACATCAAATATTCAGGCAATTGAAGTTATTTTAAATACGAAATAATTAATTTAAAATCACCGGAAAACTGTTTGTTTACAATCCATCACTTCGTCATATTACAATCTCGCGGTGTTTACAATCTAACGGTGACATAAGTATATATTATGTATTATATTATGGTCATCGTCTATTTAGATCGAATCTTCCACCCTCCTCCCTATAACTGCCCTGTATGCTTCTATAATAATAATATAATCTATAGCAATGTCCCGGCAGGCGGTTTGAGGATAGATAGATCTATAGCTTTGTCCACACTGGGCCTTTCTTTGTTCATCAAGGGCATGCGTTATAGCGCAGTCAACAGTGAACGTGAGGCATGCCCGTGACGCGCGTTGAAATCGTAGCGCTCGCTATGACACTTCTTTTTTCAATTATTGAATATATGCCAAACCAAAGTTGAATAAAAAGAAGATGACGAAAATTGAAGATGAAATTGCATAACGTGGACATAGCTTATGTATAGCTTATGTATAGCTTATGTATAGCTTATGTATAGCCTGCCAGCAGCCAGAAGCATCAGGCAGCACAGGTTAGTTAAATTTGAATAAAACATAGCTCTGAACATACTGCCATGTAGATTTTAAGAGTCATGAAACTCATGATATTATGATCAGATTATGACGATATTACCTATGCATAATGCACGTCTTGACTCTTGAGTCTTGACCTTAGTCAGAGTAGACAGAATTATGTCTATTGTGCCTTAGTCTTGTTTCTCTCAAAGTATGTTCTAAATTGCCTAAAGTTTACCGTATATGTTAATAAGTTTTTAGAATAGCGTTTGTGCGTTCATAATTTTTGTATACAAATACATCCTTTTTGTGACAAAAAGCGAGACAGGTCCAACGGAAAATTTAGGGTACCGTTATAGCCGTACCGTACGTTTAAGGGAGATCGCAGACGACAGACTTTTGTGCGATCAAAGTCTGCGGCTTCCATACATTCCGCATGGCGCGCGCCATCACATTGTACGGAAGCCGCAGACTTTGATCGCACAAAAGTCTGTCGTCTGCGATCTCCCTAAGATTGTGCTAATCTGTCACATCTCGCCGGTCGTGTCGTCTGCCGTCCCACTGGGTTATGAGAGTAAAGGAATAGAGAGTGCTCTTGTGTACTGCGCACACACTTGGACACTATAAAATTACTCCTGCGTAGCTGGCCTGGTTTCAATGAAACCGGCCACCGTCACCGAAACCGGTGTGGGAGCTATTATAATCTGTCACATCCATGAAAACGAAAATTTTCGGCCACTATTTTGCTAACAGAATAGAGATGCTGAAAGTAGTGACTATATTTACTAGTGAGTACCGTACTCTATGTTCAATGTTCATATCCCTAAAATACTTTTTTAGTCATTAACCAATTTACTATCAACTTGATTCCTAGGCAGATGGGGGACCTACGTAGTTTGGTCCCGTTACGTCAAACCCAGCCGACAAATCGCTGACGACTGCCTAGGAATCAATTTCCTCGATTGTACAATCGAATACCGATTTTGTAAATTACTTTGGGACCCAACGTACTTCTTGGTTCATAGTCGAAAATGTCAAATGGTTGACCGGGTATGTCCTCACTCCTAGATCAATGAGTTCAGTGCGGAACCCGTTTCTTCAATGCTAATACTCACGCACAACATACAACTATACAACCAAGGTAACTGACCAAGTGGCAACTAGTATAGCATATATTTACAAATAAACTTTAGTCGCCACACAAAGTCGTCCAAGGCGGACGTGTGACAAGTGGGTAAAGTGGAACTGGCGAAGTGTTATTAATAATCACATTCTCAAAAAGACAATGACCAAAAAATATTAAAAGCTGACAAGAAACAGGTAAGATAGGTACATCAATTTAAATCATTCAACAAGTACAAATTGTATGGTAATTATGGTGTACTATTTTAAACTTTAAAGTAAAATGTATTTCTATTCACTGAGATTTGAGCAGATAAATAGGCTAAAAGGTCAGTAAATAAAAGTATAGCACTGTTACGTACAGCTACGTGATGTACAATTTTACATCATTATGTATTTTTATAATAGCTATATTTTTTATTGTATAAAAATTGCCTGGTACGTCGATGACTAAAGTGCACACTATTAATCAATTACTTATAATTCTAGTCGAATAATTCGTTTCGCTATTTTACATGTGTGATGTGACTCGTGTGTTTTAATAAATCAATTGTTTTTTTTCATTTTAGAAAAAAAAAAACCGAAGATATTGTTTTGAGATTCTGCGACAAAAATTAACAAGATGAGGTTCCAGTTGTGTTGGATTTGCGTTGTTTCATGGGTTTTGTTGATAAGCCCGGCGTCGGCAGGTGAGGGTGAGGAAGAGCTGCTCAGT
Source organism: Polyommatus iphigenia (assembly GCA_963422495.1). NCBI lineage: Eukaryota > Metazoa > Arthropoda > Insecta > Lepidoptera > Lycaenidae > Polyommatus > Polyommatus iphigenia. The sequence continues at coordinate 40,308,282 of OY730182.1, forward strand.
CTTATCAGGTAAGTCTTATTTCCTATGCTAAAATAACAGCATTATCAACTATGTAGTTCCAGTCATTTTGTATATAGACTATAGTACTATTTAATAAGAATAAGATGTTAGTCCAGTCACTCCAGACTCCAGAGCTCTACTTTCTCACGTCCTTGCAGGCCTACAGGGTAAGTTTTTAAGAACGTTGTAGCCGAAATTAAAAACTAAGTAGGTATGTACTATGTACCTATAGGACATAGGGAGAACTGCCCAAAAGAGTATTGGAACTCCCAACTTTTTTTGTTTGCTTTGAATAAGAACGACTGCTTTATAAGTTTTCGAAAAATCTTTAAAAAGAATTAGTTTTTGAAGACTTTTTCTGGCTGAGCCAGTCCACACGTGACACGGCGAGTTGCATTGCGCCATCGCAGCGTTATTACGAAGGAGCCCGCTTCGTCTTCGGGGGCTGCTGTCCGTCATATTGAGTGCGTTGCGACTGCGTTGCGACTACGCAGCGCGCCGCGCCGTGTGAACACGTTGGTTATTGCCTATTGGTACCTATGTAAAACAACGCAACGGCAGCGCTGCGTCGACGCAACGCTGACGCAACGCGCCTTGTGGACTGGCTCTAAGGAAATCCCTAGCCAGCTCTACCCGATCAACATGTTTATGAGAGCGTCATTGTTTTTCCATGCAAACGACAGATAAAGATTCCCGAAGCACGTTAGAAACCGTTGTTCTGTAATGTAATTGAGGAAAATTACCTAACTATTTACACTAAGGTCTACTTGCGCTAATCTGAGTTAAGCTTAATCCTGTGGGCTGTGGTAAAACATAATACCTTTTCTGTCATAAAATACGGAAGCGACAGAAATTATATATTCTAAGCATGTAAGGTAATATTTAACCCAGTTAGTGCCGGTTTTAGCACGCCAGCGCCCTCGGCGAAATTTCTTTGGCGCCCAAGGTGCTAAACTGCTAGCCTTCGCCCCCCTTTTTTATCTGGCGCCCTGTGCGGTCGCCTACCGTCGCCTCCCCCTAACGCCGCTACTGAACCTAGGCAAGTGCAAGTGTGTGAGGCTGTGGACAATGTTTTAGGAATATAACAGAGGAACTTACGAAGACGAGAACTGGTACAGCAGCGAACTACGTCAACGGCTTCGGCCACAAGCTCATAGCACGGATGATGATGGACGACGAAGACAAAAACCTGATCATATCGCCGACAGGGATAGCGGGTAAGTTATTTGTGTTCCTAGTTGTGTGACACAGTAATCGACCAATGGCGTGATAATCTTGGAATCATTGTTATGAAAATATTGTTTACGCTCTTCATTAAATTTATTACGTGTTAAGTACTACTAGTCGTGTGCGTACAAGACAAAAAAACGAGGAATACGGCTTTTGCTGAACCAAAGATTTCCTTTGGTAGGATTGATCTTTATATCCCTAAGATGGGTTTACGATGTGGAGCCACCTGAATATTTCATGCAGGTGGGGGAGGGGGGTTTTTTTAGCTTTAACAAGGTATGAGGTCAATAACTGCGTGGGATTTAGGTATATAGGCGAGTTTGGTATCATTTTCGATTGAATCGAATGTTTAAATTCCAGTTTTTTAATAATATTTAGATAAAATATAGTAAAAAGAAAATAAAATAAAAAAATTAGAATATGTATGATTTTCAAACAACGAAAACGCTGTTGACAGGGCTTAATTAATATAAGGAGGCTGATAGCCGCATTATTCTGCATGCCAAAGACATGGTGATGAATGGAGCAATAAACATATTAATATTACTAGACGTACCGCGCGGCTTCGTTCGCGTAAATCTGAAATTTCACGGAAACCGTATATTTTTCACAAATTAATAACCCATATCTCACGTAGTCTACTATATATTAGTGTCAAATAACATAAAAATTGCTCCAGTAGTCAAATAATTTTTTTCAAATAATTTTCCCCGTTTTTTTCGTTTTCCTCTGTATCTTTCGTTCGTTATTTATCGTTTGATAGCCTATTTATCTTCCTCGATAAATAGGCTATCAAACACTGAAAGATTTTTTCAAATCGGACCAGTAGTTTTTGAGATTAGCGCGTTCAAACAAACAAACTAACAAACTCTTCAGCTTTATTTTCACATATTCCTCTGTATCTTTGCTCCTATTGGTCTTAGCGTGATAAATATAGGTTATAGCCTTCCTCGATAAATAAGCTATCAAACATTGAAAGATTCTTTTAAATCCGATGAGTAGCTCCTGAGATTAGCGCGTTCAAACAAACTCTTCAGCTTTATAATATTACTAGACGTTCCGTGCTGCTTCGCCCGCGTAAATTAAATATTTCACAAACAAATTAGTCCACAATAAATAGCCTATGATTCTTCACGTTCCTACTTTTTATCTGTGCCAAATAACAGAAAAATTGCTGAAAAAATCGTGAAATAAGCCCTTTCAAATAATTTCCTCCGTTTTTTTCACATTTTCCTCTATTTCTTCGCTTATATTAGTCTTAGCGTAATAAAATTTAGCCTATAGCCTTCCTCAATAAATGGGCTATCTAACACTGAAAGAATTTTTCAAATCGGGCCAGTAATTACTGACTCATACTAAGATTAGCGCGTTTAAATAATGCTTCTTCTTCTTCTTTTTACGTTGTTTAACATCTTTATCGTGCAAATATGAGTCCTAAAATGAATTTAGCATTCTTAAGTCATCCGAATATGGTACCCAACTTGGAATAGTACCATAATTAATGCCTCTATACAGATTGAGACTCTATTTTCCTCCAGAGCAGAAGCTGCTAAAATTAAAAAAAACTAACATCAAAAATCGCGGTGGCTCCACATCTTAAATCCATCCTTGGACCATAAGGACCAATCCTACCAAAAAAAATCTTTGGTTCATTAATAGCCGTATAATTCACCGTACACACGCAACTATACATAGCGTGATATTATCAAATGACTTATATTTAAGTACAATTGGACGGCGTTATGTAATAACGAATCAAGCGACAAAATTTAAAAAAATGAGTTATGAATGCAGATCGATTCCAGGCATCATTAGCAATGTATTCAGCTAATTTTGTGTTCAAAAATCAATCCTAGTGCCTTATAATAAGGGGTGAATTAAGCGACATGTCAAAATTTGTTAGAAGTTTTGCACAATTTAGTTACGTATTAAAGAATTATGCGCCTAAGTTACAAAATACACAAACAGGAATTTAAAATGCATAAACGAATTATATCAACAAAAGTTGTAGATAATCCGTTTCAATTTATTCTTTAAAAACGCAATAACGAAGTAACCGCCTAAAATGGCAGAAGATTTTGGTATAGAAGATGAAGATTAGAAAAATAAAAAATTGATTACATTCATTTTTTATCATTGAGCGTTAATTTTTTTTTGTTTTTTTATGTTGAAAAAGTGCAATTTTAATTATTAAAAGACTAGTTGACGCCCGTAACGCCGTTGCGCCAAAATTCGTTTATCGCGCGGGAACCGTACATTTTTCTGGCACAAAAAGTATGCTACGTTCTTTTCCGGGACTCAAAGTATCTCTATACCAAATTTCAGCAAAATCGGTTCAGCGGTTTGGGCGTGAAGAGGTAACAAACAGACACGCTGACGCATTTATAATAGTTTCATAAAGGATAGGGAGACAAGCAAATAATCATGTTATTTTGTGGTATTTGACTATAAAAACCTATTCAAATTTAGGTATGTGTATTTTCGAAATCATTAAAGACATACATTATAATCTTAGAAAAACTGTATAATTTTTGTTTAATTTGAGAAATTTGCATTAAAATGTTTGGATTTAATCTTATATTGCACTTTATTTCACCCAAAATAAATCGTATGAAAGAATCAAACGACAATAATGTCGTATATTACGTTATTGTCAAATTTAATTTATCTGAATATAGCTTTAAAACATTAACGAATTAAGCGGAAAAATGGCTATATCTTTTAAAGTATATTCTACACAGTAATATATTCTATATTAATCTAAACTTAATATACATCTTAATTTACAGTAAAAAAATCATACACGTAACATAAATAATGAGCTCACAGCGACAATTTTAAGTTTAAAATCTTTGAAGCTTATTTTCTCGAATTCTCTCAAGTGTCGCTTAATCTGTATTACATAACGCCGTCCAATTATTTGTCTGTATCGAATAGGTATACTTACTTGAAACTACTAGACTGATTGTCATCAGACTTGGATGTAGAACTAGTTACTAGAGGGCTACCTTTTATCGTAGCCCGTAGGAAAATGTTTAAATTTTAATTTACCTACTTGCTTTTAGCATGGTTTTCGCGATTATCGCGTACGAATTCACCATATTTCACGGAAAGTATCCGGATTCTGAGGTTTTTATGGACCTCAGAGTCAGACATAGAGTATATAATATAGGTGTACCAATGGTGTACCAGAATCTGATGGCAAAAAGTGAGAAAACAAATTGACTCTAGCAATACCGGGGTAATAGGAATAAAATTTAAACATTTTCATCCTTTTTTATTCCTTTAGCGGCTTATTTTGTGTGTGAAACATGCAAATAATATAATATCCAATGATCAAGGATATTTTTTGAAAATTTGCTGTCAAAAATTGCCATCAGATTCTGGTAATCCTATAGTTACGGTATATAATTTGTCTGATGGTGATTAAACTTTAATTTAATGAAGAGTTTGAAATACAATGTATCCAGGGGCTTATAATATTATGTCAAAATCTGCATTGTAATTATGTACTTAATTAATTTTCGTCTTTGAGTGCGGCAGTTACTATGTACTTGCTTATTTCCTTAAATTACTACAGTTATGTACTTACTTCCTTTTCCACTTAAAGTTAAAGAGCTTTGTCTTGTTACTTAGTACCGTACTTACTACGCACTCGTTTTCCCTGCATTATTCAAGTGTTGACAATAATGAGTAATCCACAGGACTGCTGGCCATGACTCTGCTGGGCACGGTGGGGAGGTCGTATGACGAGCTCGCAGACACGCTCGGATTTTCCCGCGGTAATACATCATTGTTTATTTCCCCGTTTCAGTGTTGCCAGGTGAAAATAATACGTTCAGAAATAGAATTAATTGGATCTATAATGACTCAATGGTTTATAATGTTATTGATTGAATTAATTACTTATTAATTACTGAGTAATAATATTAAGGCGTGGCTTGCTTATAACTATGCTGCTAAGTGCTGACCTACATATGAAACTATCATTTCAATGCCATTGTAAAGATTGACACAGTTACTAATTAGGCACTTCGGTTTTACTAAGTTATCTGAATGATCTAGTTTACTAATACATATATAATTATTAGTATGTACTGCAATAACGAGTACAGAAGCAATTACAATACAAAGAGGCCGTTGTTTAAAATTATAAGGGATATCGTTCGACTTAGCTCCTTGGAGTGCCAAGTAAAAGGATTTTTCCTGTAGCTAGACAATAAATGAGATGCTCATTACGTTCAAGATGAGGATAAACTGAATTTACTTAGATAACGTTAGCCACGCATAATCATACTAATGTTTTACAGACGTACGGAGCAACCTAAAAAACCATGAAGAATTCGGTAATTTACTGCGCTCCTTGAACGGAAACGGTTTGAGTAAGACTGTGTACGCGGATGTGGTGCTTATAGACACACATGTGAAACTGCGCGATGCCTACAGACAATTCCTGAGAAGGGTATACGACGGCGATGCCCTAAGCATCGACTTTGGGGACAGAAACTCGGCGAAGGCAACTATTAATAAGTGAGTTTACAACTTGTTTTAGGGAAACTTCGCAGTAGTAAGGGCTCTGACGAGGTCGGAGGCAAAGCACTTCTCGTTGCCCAAAATACGGCAACGAGATCATCACCAGGTAGCCCGCAGTCTAATTGCTTGCCTCATTCTTTTAAAAATAAACTAATCTTCGAGTTGTTTTGAGTATGATTTGTAAGTTAATCTACACATTAGCGTTTTTCATGTGCAGTATTTTGAGTTCGTCAATTACTATTTAGAAGATAAGACTAACGACAATCTTACTCCATAAAATTACCATATTTATTCATACCTATCGTTTTCAGATGGGTAAGCGAACACACGATGGAGAAGATCAGTGAATTTCTGAAGGAGCCGCTTCCAGCCGACACAAGAGCAGTTCTGTTGAGTGCCCTGTACTTTGCCAGCCAGTGGAAAACGCCTTTTATACCGGAATTTACGAACAAGTAAGTATTAGCGCTTTAGAGCGCCAGCCGCGCGACTTCATACAAAAGAGAGTCGCGCGGCTGCCGCGCGGCTCGTTTTAGTATGCGCGGCAGCCGCACCACTGGCGACGTAATGTGAAGGCAGCCTTAGAGCCTGTCCACACGGCTCGTTGCGTCGACGCAGCGCTGCCGTTTGACGCATAGCCGGCCACACGGGCCGGGCGCCGCGTCTTAACGTCAACACCCCCTCCCGCTTCGTCTCGGGGGCTGCTGCTGCAGCTGTCCGTCATTTGTGCGTTGCGCGCTACTGCAGCTGTCACGACGCAGCGCGCCGTGTGAATACCTTGGTTATTTGTATGTTAAACAACGCAACGGCAGCGCTGCGTCGACGCAACGCTGACGCAACGTGCCGTGTGGAAATGTCCACACGGCGCTTAGCGTTCATAATTTTTTTTTAATTGTCTCTCTCTTCGTTCTTTTGGCACTTTAGAATAAAACCTGTCCGTGGGAGAGCTATAGCAGGTCATAGGGAGAACGTCAAAACATCGGCAACTCTTTGACTTAATAGTACCGCACTCAGATACGAACGTTATCAAGTTTTTAAATATTATGTATATTTTTACAGGATGACGTTTAAAAAGCCGGGCCAATCTGTGATGGCTGATCTGATGTTGAACTTGGGTGAATTTAACTATACCGACTCGCACGAAAATGGTGATTGTTATTATTCTTTCCATTTATGTCTTTAATAATGACTATTACCATATTAGCGAAACCACCATGTTTGGTCGGCCCAGATATGGTGTTAAGCTTAAAAGGAATAAGGTTTTTTATTACGTAAGGTTTTTTGGGTGCCAATTTGTAATTTCTCTTATATTTTAGGTTTACAGATGATAGCCCTACCGTACAATGATAGCGTCACCACTTTATACGCTTTGAAACCCAAGTATCCAAAAGACACAAGTATAAAGGAGTTACTGAGCAAACTGGACTTCGAACAAATAGACAGACTGATAGACGAGATGAAAGTTCAAAAAGTTGTGGTGAGATTCCCGAAAATGGAACTGCAATCTTCGACGAATTTGGAGGGAGCCATGAAGCGGATAGGAATTGAAACAATTTTTAGACCGAAACTCGCAAATTTCGCTCTTATGATAGATACCAATATGGTCGCAAACAAGACGGAGAACGAAATATTAGCCCGCATCCATGATGATGATGACGTTGGCTTGAACAGGATAATCAACAGTCTTCCGAATCCAGACGTCCATATTGACTCTATCATACACGATGTGAGAATTACTATTAATGGTAAGTGCCACTTAGTAATGTTTCTATTTTATTCTTCTATCTGCAATAATTACATTTTTGAGAAAAGTTTGCTACAATAATATACCATTAATTATTTTAATTTTTATACAACTTTTTGGTAAAGCGTTAGTGAAAATATGAATAATAGGCATGACGACATTTTTTTTTCTTATTGGTAACTGAAAGACCATTCAAAAATAGAAATATCAGTGAAAAAATGATGTTAAATATTGAGTTTATGAAAGTGGTTTCATAAGAAAAAATGTTATAAATTGCATATAACTTATCGAATGGTATTATACAAAAATTAAGGAATTTTAATTAAAAAAATCGACTTGACTTAACTTGACGAAAAAACTCTGAAGGCTCAAAACCTATTTTTCATCGCTATGTCTTTATTTTATTTAAAAAATCAGCTAATCTTTAACCTTGTCGTCATCCCTATTGCTATCAAGGCCGGTTTTAGCATTACCAGCGCCCTGGGCGAGATTTCTTCGGCGTCCAGGGTGTTGATAGTGCTGAAAAAATTTGGCGCCCCTTTTGTTTGCCTTCAGCGCCCCTTTTTATCAGGCGCTCACCGTCGCCCCCACCCCTAATGCCGCTACTGGTTGCTATCATAAGTAAAATCTATCTAAGCATTTGCAGAAATTAAGCATATTACATTTTCAGAGTATGGGACGGAGGCAGTTGCTGCCACAGCCGGGGTCTTAGCAAAAACAGCAGAACAGTTCTACGCAGACTCACCGTTCTACATGTTCATAAGAAATGAAAACACCAAACTTGTCACATTTAGTGCTATAATAAACGATCCAACCACTTAAAATTAATAATATGCTAACAGACAATAATACAAAATACAATAAGGGCCCTTCTCCATTATTACGTCCTGCAAAATTTGAACCTTAAGGCTGCGTTCACACCAAACTGGCTGACTCGCCAAAAGTGAGCGAGTGCTACGCAGGTTATTGAATTTCTATACCAACAACCTACAATGTTGCTACACCGTGACGTGCATTTTCATGTTACGTTGACGTACGTTTTCACGTCAGTTCAACATACCGTGCCATGTTACTTAGTACTTCCACTTATTTTGTGGTGAAGTCACTCATTGGCCCTTGCAGAATACCAGTGCAGCGAGCTTAATGCTCGCTGCGTATAGCTGAGCTTGGGCCAATTTTGACATCACACTGCACACAATATGTATTCATTGTGTTCTACATATTAATCTGTGGTTCTACATGACGTGTTGTGTGATGACTGATGAGTGATGACAAAATAAATGTGTTCTTATTCTTACCGCACCGTTCCACGTTGACGACGCCGCGCCGTGACGTGGAGATGTGGACAGGCCGTCAGGGAGGATAGCATTGTAATTTGTAATGTAATGCTCAAAGTCGAATCTATTGTGGACAGGCCGTCATAGGGGGGTATTAGATTATCGTTTATATTGGATCCTAGATCATTGAGTCATTTATATTGGATAATGTAATATAGATAAATGATTCATTTCTTCCTTGATCATAGATTTTTGACATTTGCTGAGAGATTGGATCCAATACGGTCATAGAAATTGGTGTTGCCAGTTATTTAATATAAAAAAAGAGTTTTTAATTTCTTGTTCGTTAATATGTTTCAAATAATGTAATGTAATTCTTTTTCTAATTATATACTTGAATAATCTTGCTGAAATAACAAAAACAAGCCATATTAAACATGACGATGTCTTTTGACAAATCGAATTCTCTGAGATCTAGTAACACTGATGTCAATACCTGTCAGCGTTAGCGCTCCCCATTGGCTATTGAAACCACATATGACGTAAAATAGGATCAATGATAAATATGATAATGTAATATGCAGATATGATCAAATGATCATTTTAATTGGATCCTATATATTATGATCCTATAAATGATCCAATATAAATGATAATGTAATACCCCCTATAGAGGTAGTATTGTAATGTAATGCTCAAAGTCGAATCTATAATGTTACATTACAGTTTACACGCAAATGCTCCCGGTGAGGGAGCACCTTTAAAAGTAGGAGCAATAATTATTATTATACACATGTTGAGAGAGGGCAGAGTTCTATATTCAGTACATGAAATCTTTTTAATTTATATAATTCAATAATCTGTAAATAATAAATTAACTATTGATATAAATTTTTTTTGTTACGACTTATACTTAATTATTTTTATATACATAATTATACAATGTGTCCCGACACCGGTGTCCGATACTTTAATGTCATGTATGGCATATTTTATCAACAATTTTTTTTTCTCTCTCACGGTTACAAAATGGCAGCCATTTTAGTTTTTGTCAAACTTTCACACAAATCTGACCAATATATACTAGATACTTCTCCTGTTAATCTATAGTCTATACTAATATTATAAATACGCGAAAGTATCTCTGTCTTTCTGTCTGTCTGTCTCGCTTTCACGCCAAAACTCCCGAACCGATTGTAATGAAATTTTGTACATAGATAGTCTAAAGCCTGAGAAAGGACATAGGCTACTTTTTAACTAAAAAAAGGGTTGTAAGGGGGTGAAAATGCGTAAATTTGTTCAAATTATATTAGTTCCAAAAATTCATAATAGATGGCGCCGTGCCGTCTCCTACATCGCACAAGCGCTTACTCAAACGTGTTACTATCTATAAGATAGCTGATGAGTTTCCATGAGTGTGGAAGCTCATCAGCTATGTGGATGGTAAGGATGAATAATTCCTTTTGCGTTTTTTTTGAAGTATTAAGAAGAGAAATTGATGTTCGACTTCGACCCCACTCCCTAGTTTTTAACCCCCTACGCAAAAATGGGGGCGTTTTATGTGTGACGTGTCTGTCTGCCTGTATAGTGTAAACATTGTAGTTTGAAGTAAGCGTAGCGCGGAAGCACCTCTGTCGTGGTAGCCTACATGGTTCAACGGGAACTATCTACTATATAATATAAGTTACTCTATGACGGGAACTACCGCGCGCTATAAGCTGAAGTCCACGCGGACGGAGTCGCGAGCAACAGCTAGTATCCAATGAAGATAAAAAACGTCACATTTGATAGCTAAACTTATGGACTACGCTTACACAGACAATATGTTAAGAATTTTGTGGAATAAAACAAATATTATTTTTAACAAAAAATTAAAACCGACTTCCAGGGTAAAAACAATAATAAATTATACTTAATGAACAAAAAAGTGTTAAATAATTCTTACTCTTTAATGTGCCTTATGCATAATTCTCCTAAACCTCAACTATTTCTGTACACAATCTTCATTATTTTGAAGACGGTACCAGCTAAGAACGCTGAGTTCTATGACAAAATATTTTTAATATTTAAGACTGGTACCGACTTCAATGTAATGAAGATTGTGTACAGAAATAGTTGAGGTTTAGGAGAATTATGCATAAGGCACATTAAAGAGTAAGAATTATTTAACACTTTTTTGTTCATTAAGTATAAATTATTATTGTTTTTACCCTGGAAGTCGGTTTTAATTTTTTTGTTAAAAATAATAATTTCACTCTGTTTAGTCATTTATAAGCTCTAGTTTTCTGTACAGGCTAATGTGTTATGCTTAGTGACTTTGGATCCAGGATACACTTTCATGATATGAGAACTCATTGTCTGATATCACTACTTCAGAATTGCTTAAGCAACTCCAAGCATAATATATACTGTAAGTATATGCTTGGCGTTAATCAAGCAATGATAAAATTAATGTTAATACGCCTGTCTTTAAAGGCTCTAAAGTTCTGTTCCGTGACTTTCTATCATTATTCATTACACTCATGGAAACTCATCAGCTCAACATAATATAATATTATGCGCAAATATAACTATAACCGTCCTTATAAATTTTAAGGAGAATAACATACCTCATAGATCTTATGATCAAATTGCTAACTTGGTAACCTAAACACCAAGGTCGAATCGTTTATATTGAAATAACATTATATTTTTTTAAATCGTTCGACAAATTCGGGTTTCGTTCTTAAAGACGATTAAAAGTACCAATAAAATCTATACTAATATTATAAATGCGAAAGTATCTCTGTCTGTCTGTAGTCTGTCTGTCTCGCTTTCACGCCAAAACTACTGAACCGATTGTAATGAAATTTTATACACATATAGTCTAAAGCCTGAGAAAGGACATAGGCTACTTTTTAGCTGGAAAAAGAGGTTGTAAAGGGGTGTTTATGTGTCAATTTGTTCAAATTAAGTTAGTTCCAAAAACTCATAACAGATGGCGCCAAGAGTCGCCTAGATCGCGCTATCGCTTGCTCATACGTATTTCTATAAGAGGTGGTACCATGTTGTAAAACATTTTTCGATTCTTTCGATTGTTATTCACGTTATTAAATGACTCACCTACCAAGTACCAACATAGATATCAGAAACAACAGCCTACCAATGATAAATACTAAATAGTTTATGGGTAAAGCTAATGTTGTGTAATGGGGGGCTAAATAAGCTTTAAAATTTGGTACTTATAAAAAAGTTTAATTAAAAAAAATTAAATATTAATGTGCACACTGCACAGCTGTTTTGGGTATTTTGATACCAGGGTTTTAAAAAGCTTTCAATTTTGTTGACACCGCGCGCTATAAACTGAAGTCCACGCGGACGAAGTCGCGGGCAACAGCTAGTAGGGTTATAATTAGATAATTCATGGTGTGGTGACTGTTGGTAGTGATGATGATGATGATGATGATGATGAATGTAACTTGCATAGTAGCATATGCTTTCAGTTCTCAAACCAACTCCGAAACCCCCAAACTTGTATTTATAAGGAATCCGGAGTTCTCTTAGCACCTTCGGAACCATGGTATATCTAATAGGGATGATGTCAAGGTCAAAGATTAGCGAATTTTGTTAATAAAATAAAGAAATCACGGTAAAAAATAAGTGTTCCCAAAATTTCAGCTCGATAGCATTTGTATTTTTTTTGTTATGCGCCTTCAAAGTTGGATAATCAAGTCGATTTTTTTTTCAATTAAATTTCTTAATATTTGTATACCATTCGATAACTTATGCAATTAAAAGCAACTTTTGGTATGAAACCACTATGATAAACGCAATATTTAATATACCTATCGAACAAAGTTCTCTGCTGATCCGTACAAACTACGAAAGAGTGACGTCAGTCTTTCGTAGCACTTTAATATACCTATCGAACAAAGTTCTCTGCCGATCCGTACAAACTACGAAAGAGTGACGTCAGTCTTTCGTAGCACTTTGTATGGAGCGTTTCGGGCAGGTCTATTTTATGAGATGTTTGAATTGTTCATATCTTGGTGAATTTTTAAGCTATCAGAGTCATTCTTTCAGCGATGTTTCTATTTTTTAAGGGTCTTTCAATTACAGCGGCGTGCAGAAGATTTTGACACTGGTAATGCAGCGATATCGGTTCAGTAGTTTTGGTGTAAAAGCAAAACAGACAGACAAACGGACAAAAAGAGATATTTTCGCATAAATTATAATAATAGTGTGGATATAAATTAAAAACTATGTTTTCTAAACTATTAGTATAATTACGCCATCTGTTGTCACGCGTTGGAACTACAATGAGAGTTTATTTCATCGAAACCCATGGAAATATACCAATTACCATACAACATAATATTGTGCGCTAAGCTAAAATAAATAAAAACGCCATCTATTGTTACGTATTAGAAATACAATGTGAATTTATTTTCATCGATATTTCCATGGAAATTAGATAATATATTTTTGCCTCATCAAAATGTAGCCTATGGCTCTCTCAGGCTCTAAACTGTGTACAAAATTTTATTACAATCGGTTCATCAGTTTTGGCGTGAAACAAAACAAAACAAAAACTTTTTCTTTTACAACTTTTTCATTTTTATATCTAGTATATTTTAAGTACTCACCTAATCAGCTTAACTTTTGTCTTTTCACATAATCAAGGTTCCGGTTACTTGAGATCCGATCCATAATCCGATGTAAATAAATGCAAAATTTTGGCCACCACAAATTATCTTATCCAAGTGAGTGATAGTTATGAATGTACGCAATTATTAATGTTAAACTGTTAAATATTATACAAACTTTCAAATATTAAAATCTAAAATATTCTTAGAAAACTATAAAACCAAAAATAATAATATAATATAGTACTAACAGTGCTCGATCACATGAAAAAAGCAAATGGCCTCCCAAAACACAAAAAATTTCAGCTATGTAAAATGTAAACAAATATTATAAACCTCACAAAACAAAAATACATACTGTACATATTATACGTAATTAGTTAGATTTGCGTCTATTCATTTTACTCGGATTATATCCGATTGCTCACGACTATTCACGAGTCGTTCCGATCGCCGTCGGCATGGATGGCGCGGGCGCCCGCGCCGGCCGCGGCGCCAGTGATGTCATTGAATTTCAACCAGAACTCCCCAACTATTATTTAAATATATTATTTATTACTTGGGGTACTTTCCACTGAGAGATCGAAACGCTGAAAATACTACTTCAGCCGACCGCAATTATTGTTTGCGGAAAAAACGTCACTCATGATGTCATTATTTATATAAAAACAGTAATAAAAACCAAATAAATATACATTTTTGCTTAAAAAATTTCACGCCCATGAATATAATATAATATTTTTACTCCCTAAAATACGCACTATATATTTAATTTTTCCCTACTAAAAGTGGGATATCCCCATAGTTGGCAACACTGCTGGGGTCTGCCGCAGAGCTTGCAGTACAATAATCGCATTCGATATTCATGGTTGTGTGCGTTTTCGGCTGTGCACGGACACACTCACACATACGCGCAAGGCAGGCACCTCAACACTGAGCCTATCTTGACCTCTCGTGAACCCGTTCGCGCGTGTACCTGATTACATGTTGCTATTTTATAAATTGAGGCGTTTTAAATGTGTATTATTTATTTTTTTACTATATTTTTTACTATTATTATTACAAAATTAACGTCATGAGTCATTTAAAAAGTACGAAAGTTAAATTAAAATATCTGTTATCTGTGAATGGCAAGCACTGCCTTTTTGCCTACAAAGACTGCACGCCCATGTTCAATTACCAATAAGAAAAAAAATTTGTCATCAAGCCTATTGCAAAATCTTGTTTTTTGGTAGCATATGCTTAGGATACTTATCATAAAATCGAAATCACTATAATATGTTTCCATATAAATTTTGAGAAGTTTCCTCGATTACTCATGGATGTTTTTTTTAAATTAAATAAGGGGGCAAACGAGCAAACGGGTCACCTGATGGTAAGCAACTACCGTCGCCCATGGACACTCGCAACATCAGAGGAGCTGCAGGTGCGTTGCCGGCCTTTTAAGAGGGAATACGCTCTTTTCTTGAAGGTTTGCAGGTCGTATAGGTCCGGAAATACTGCTAATGCTGGTGACAGTTCGTTCCAGAGTTATATAGTGCGCGGCAGTACGCGAAAAACGCACTGTGGAAGACTGCCACTCATCGAGGTGATGAGGATGGTATATTTTTCGCGTGGGACGATGGCGAAAAGTTGCAGGTGGTATGATTCCGAACAATTCCTCGGAGCACTCCCCGTGATACAACCGATAGAGGATGCAGAGTGAAGCTACATCTCGGCGTAATTCCAAGGGGTCCAAGCTGATTGAAACACTATGGCAGTCAACAATTCGAGCTGCCCTTCGTTGGATACGATCCAGAGGGAGCAGTTGGTATTTTGGCGCCCCTGCCCAGAGATGAGAACAATATTCCATATGAGGCCGAACCTGCGCCTTGTAGAGTTGTAGGCGTTGGTCCGGACTGAAGTACTATCTCGCTCTGTTAAGAACATCAAGCTTCTTCGAGGCTAATTTGGCCTTACCCTCTAGATGATATCGGAACTGGACTTCGCTCGATATGTTGACGCCAAGTATCTCAATGCTAGGGGAGATGGTTAAAGATGTGCCCTCGAAACGAGGGTATACGACCATTGGTGACTTTTTATTGGTGAACGCGCAGACTTGTGTCTTGGCGGGGTTGAATTGGACCAAGTTACGTCTACCCCATTCAGAGACCTTCTCCAATGAATTCTCCACCTTAGACACAAGTTCGTTTCGACTCTCAGTGACATTTTGCCGAGAAATATTGGGGGAGCCGGTATATATGGCATCACCTGTACTATCATCCGCATAGCAATGAATGCCGCTGGTCTGCAACATGTCATTGATATGCAGTAAGAATAGAGTAGGCGATAGCACACAGCCCTGAGGGACACCAGCATCAACAGACTGAGTTTCCGAGCATTCGCCGTCAACTACGACCTATATGCTTCTGTCTGCTAAGAAACCAGTGACCCACTTACATAATTTCTCGGGCAGCCCGTATGATGGAAGCTTTGATAGCAGCGCTTTATGCCAAACCCGATTAAAGGCCTTCGCAATGTCCAAACTAACAGCCAATGCCTCTCCCTTCGACTCAATTGCCTGAGCCCAACGATGAGTCAGGTACGCCAAGAGATCACCAGCCGAGCGACCCTTACGGAACCCGTATTGTTTGTCGCTTAGTAATCCCTGTCCGTCCAAGTATCGAAGAAGCTGGCTATTGATAATGGATTCCATTATCTTCGAGAAGAGAGAGGTTATAGCGATTGGTCTGTAGTTGGAAGGATTTGAGCGATCACCTTTTTTGGGGATCGGGTGCACCAAGGCTGTCTTCCAGGAAGCCGGGACGATGCCAGTGGAATAGGAGAGCCGGAAAAGACGCGTCAAGACCGGAGCCAACTCTGGAGCACACTTTTTCAACATAATAGGAGGGATTCCGTCAGGCCCACTCGACTTTTGGATATCAAAGGAACGGAGGGCTTTTCGCACTGAGCGCTGATGAAACCGATTATCCGACATGATGCTCGTGCATCGCGGTATGGTCGGCGGTTTCTGCCCCCCGTCATCCAGGGTCGAGTTTGACGCAAAGAGCTTGCCCAGAAGATCGGCTTTGTCTTTTGCGTCCTGGGCCAACGATCCATTTCCTACGTGTAGGGATGGTAGGGTTGGCTTGTAGAAATTTCCTTCAATAGCTTTGGCCAGAGACGAGAATGCACGGGTTCCCGAGGGGAGGCGCTCAAGTCTCTTGCCAATTCTATTGACGTGCTGTTGCTTTGCCCGAGTAATCTCTTTCTTGAGGGACCTAGAGGCAAGGTTGTACTCCTTTTTATATGTGCTGGTATTTAAATCCCGAGCAGACACTGCCTTGGCCCAGGATTGGTAAGCCTCCTGCTTCCGGCGAGAAGCATTTTTGGGGGATGAACCAAACCAGGGATGAAATCTGCCGCCAGTTGGCACTACAGAGGACGGAATGAAAAGTTCCATCCCCTGCATCACCACATCGGCAACAGAGTTGGCAGTGTTGTCGGGATCATCCGGCGAGAAGCACACGTGCCCCCAAGGATAGGATGCAAAAAACGACCGCATCCCATCCCAGTCTGCTGACTTGTAGTGCCACACACGACGGTATTTAACAGCACCGTCGTATGGTGGAATGGTGGTGGTGATGATGATGATTAATGAAATTTGCATAGTAGTATACGCTTTCAGTTCTTAAGACAACGCCGAAACCTCCAAACATGTATCTATAAGGAGTAAGGAGTTCTGTTCACCACCTTCGAACCATGGTATATCCTGGTGCAAAATCTTACTTTTTGGTAACATATGCCTGGAATACTTACTTCATGTGAAACCAAAAAAACCATATGTTTCCATTTGAATTTTGAAGAGTTCCCTCGATTACTCATGGATCCCATCGTCAGGTCACCACTTTTCTGAACATGGTACCAAATTGGAGTAATACCTTATACAACAAAACAAAAATTTTGAAAATCGGTTCACAAACGGTGGAGTAATCGTTGAACATACATAAAAAAAAATATCCACAGCCGAACGTATAACCTCCTCGTTTTTTGGAAGTCGGTTAAAAAACCAAAGTTTAAGAAAAATCTATCTTTTTAAAAGTTTTTTCTCATAAAAAGATAAGAGGTTTTCATCTTAAATAAATTGTTTTACTTCTATGCTTAAAGTCGAGTAGTTCAGAAGTTATAACGATTTTATATGAAGTTATGGTCAGATTAGTATGAGCCAGAGAATTTTTTTTTCAAATGTAAGAGAAAAAAAAAATTGATAGCCAATTTGTCAATAAAATAGTCCTTACATTAAATGGTCGGACACCGGCGCGGTGTTGGGACTTGGGACACATTGTATAAATAGTTTTTTTTTAAATATTCTGTTGCTGTTTTATAACTATCTACATTATAAGACAATTACTGTTCTGATACTGCACATTGATAAACTTATAAACATACATCATAAATATAACTTACAAATATTTATCTATTACTTCTCATCTTCTCTATCCTGTCGTTGAGGGTTTGCTTCCATTGTTCTTCCGTTATACTTTGTGCCCATTCAGGTATTGACTCTTGTGGGAGCGCTATGTTTGCCATTATAGACATTACCTGCAATGTAAATACAATATAACTATAGTATTACTATTTTAAGAGTCCGTATACGAAATTTGCCGATTTCGCTGATTTAACAGACGTGATTTAACAGTTAAAATACAGTATTTCTATAAGTTTTAATGCACAACATGTAAGATCATTTCAATTATAATCTAATGTTGGAGCTAGATTTTTTTTAAGTATTTTTAAATAATCCAACTCAAACCCGCGACAGTTTTGTGATTTTTTAACCGACTTCCAAAAAGGAGGTTACATGTTCGTTTGTTTATATATATATTTTTTTGTATGTTCAACCATAACTTCGCCGTTTATGGACCGATTTTCATGATTCTTTTGTAGTTGTACAGGGTTGAATCCGAGGTTGGTACCATGTTCACAAAACTGGTGATCTGATGATGGGATCCATGAGGAATCGAGGGGACTCCTTGAAATTTATATGGGAACATAATATGGTGATTTTGATTTTTTCTGAAGTATTTCAGGCATATACTACCAAAAAGTGAGATTTTGCACCAGGATGTACCCTGGTTCTGAAGGTACCCAACAGAACTTTTGAATCCTTATAAATACAAGTTTGAGGATTTTGGCTTTATTTAAACTACTCCAAGCAAAAGCTACATTATTTCTGCTGAACATAGGCTAAATTTTATTTTGGAAAAAATAGGGTTTCATAAGATATTTGGGTTTTTCGGACGCCAGGTGAAAAAATCAACCAGAAAAGTTACTTATTTTGCGTACGCTGCCGAAACTATAAAAGATAGAACCATAAATGTTCTAAGTAATTATAGATCCTATAAATATCTACAAAAAAGTCCGCGACACACTGTACTTATCTATGTTGAGTGAGCCACAATAACCATTTTTTTATTTGAAAATCTTGAATTTTTTTTTGACTACATTTAAACGCGTTTATTTTACTCATGGTATTGATCCTTATCAAAATAAATTATTTCATCACTAAGTACAGATTATGGAGATAAAATTTGGTCATTGAATGATTAAAATTGGACGTTTGGTTTTGAAATTATGGCGAAATTAAAATATTACGATAGTGGGCGTCACCAAGCGGGGGTGCGCGTGCGGGAGGAAGACAATCTGTGCAGTGTGCACTGTGCACCCTTTGGATAATGACTGCGTCCGCGTCGTCGATGTCGGTGTCGGAGTCTGTGAATTGACCTGGGAATCATTTTGCTGACCGAGTCTTTCCTGTGTAGGCTTTTTGCAGCCGTATTGCAATATCCACGCGGGCGGAGCCGCGGGCGACCGCTAATAATATGTACATTGTACAACTCTAAGACAACAAGCTATAATATAGCCTTGTCGTCTCATAATTATTATGTAACTAAAAAGGGTAAAATTATTATTTTTTAACAAAAAATTAAAACCGACTTCCAAGGTAAAAACAAAAGTAATAACTACTTATTCATAATCTAAAAAGAATCAAATAATTCTTATTCCTTATTACTTTTTACCAGCTTACCCTAGCGTAATTGCTATGTCAAGGATCTCAGAACTTTTCTGGGCTGGTACCGACTTCAAAAAAGTACGAAGATTGAGTACAGAAATAGTTGAGGTTTAGGCGAAGTCTGAAGACGCCACTATAAGGGAGATCGCACACGACAGACTTTTGTGCGATCAAAGTCTGCGGCTTCCATACATTCCGCATGGCGCGCGCCATCAGATTGTATGGAAGCCGCAGACTTTGATCGCGCAAAAGTCTGTCGTGTGCGATCTCACTTATAAGGAATAAGAATTATTTGATTCTTTTTAGATTATGAATAAGTATTACTCTTGTTTTTACCTTGGAAGTCGGTTTTAATTTTTTGTTAAAAAATAATGCTGTAAAAGGTTTAGAATATCACCTGTTTATGGATTGTATTGATGTCTTAACGGTATGAAAAAAAAAACAATGTACTGTTGAGAAAGTCGTCTATACAATGTTCCAACATTGCTTTTTACCACTTTAATACAACATTACTTTTTACCACTTTAATATGAAATAGTTGAGTAAAAAAATATGTAACTCGGCAAAATTTTAGAGAAAATGGACAAAGAATTGCTGTTAATTTCGGCAACTTGGAGCTGTAATTCATAAAAAGAAAACGACAGAAATAATCTATAGATAAAATTCTATCCAATTCGAGAAAAAAGAAAAAAAAAAAAACAAATTGTGCCAAAAAACACGATTCAAAACAACCTAAATCTCACATATATGTTATGGGTTCTGTAATCAACAAAACTTGGTTGACTATGATACGGGATACCCTAAAACGGAACCCTAACCAGCAGATTTTTTGTATATTGGTAGGTTAATAGTTATATAATTTAAAGAGTAACATTGTCCTATAAATAGAGCAATCTATATTTTAGGACCATCAAATAAAAGTATGAAATCCTTTCTATCTGTTTTAGCTACCACTTTCAAGATTTTTTGCAGATAAAAAAGTTGTTTGTCTTATTAAAATGAAGCTACTCATAAAAAATTAGCTTGTTAGCAATCAAAAAAAATTTGTTCTTGGGCTCCCTGACTATAACAAGAAATACTAAAAACATAATAAATTAAATATTTAAGGGTCTTTTAACCCATACAACAAACATGATTTTTTTGCCATTTTTTGCTTGATATAAATGATGGCAATAGATAGGCACCTAAAATATTCACAAAATACTCAATTGTGTTTATACTTTAATAATTAATCATAAAATTTAATTAAAATAAAGAATTAAGGGGGGCTCCCATACAAAAAACAATTTTTTCCTATATTTGTTCTATAATGGTACGGGACTCTTCGTGCGTGAGTCCAACTCGCACTTGGCTGATTATTATGATGCATACCTAACGTGACCATACGTCCCGCTTTGGGCGGGACAGTCCCGCTTTCAGGCAGTCTGTCCCGCTGTCCCCTGCGAGGCCGAAATTGTCCCGCTTTTGCAAACAGACTAAACGACAATAATTTAAAAGTATTTTTATGTTTGAAATGCCTGTGCAATGCCTGGAAATAACGCATACTGTATACAACAAATGTGATTATTCTGGCATATTGTGCCAAATAAAGCCCTTCCAAATCATTTTTTCCGTTTTTTCACATTTTCCTGTTTCTTCGCTCCTATTAGTCTTAGCTTGATAAAAGATAGCCTACAGCCTTCCTCGATAAATGAGCTATCTAGAACTGACAGAATTTTTCAAATTAGAACAGTAGTTCCTGAGGATTAACGCGTTCATACGAGTACAAACAAACAAACTCTCCTGCTTTATAATATTATTATAGTAAAAGTTAATAATAATAATGTAAGATAGGCACTTTGAAATACACAATTATTCATGTATTTCAAAGTGGGGGGGGGGGTTTAATTCTGTATTGTCCCACTCTGACAAAAAAAAAATGGTCATGTTATGCATACCTGCTGAGCGCGTTCTGTATTCATTTCTATTGGGTCATTTACCCGAGGTGAGTTCCATACTTGTCGAGTTATTACTGAATCCATAGGCTCGATTTGAGGAACATCACTCGGAGGCACCTGTTGTGCGGGATCTGACTGAAAAGTTTTCATATAACTAACCCATCAATTCGGGCTGTCGCATTACATTATGTCTTCGATTCCCATGATCGAGGTATTTCACAAGAATCTAATACATTTTATTGTCTTTTGGACTATGTACAGCAAATACAAAATTAACAAAAGATACAATAGTTCTTACTTCATTGTCCTCCTCACTCAACACTTCAGCAGAAGCTGACTCCGGGCCCTGAGGTAAGGGCTCGTAGCCAAAATGATCATTTTGTTCATCATCACTGTCTTCTTGGTGTCCATTTACCATCAATTCATGTCGCGATGGTGGTATAATATCATGTGGAGAATTGTCAGGTGGGTCTGGACCGTCACATACCATGATGATTTATAATTTAAGGGGATATATGGCTTTAAAAAATATAATTATGCCATCCAAATAATTATTATTTGTTGTTTTTTCTAAAACTTTGGTTAGCAATAATTATGACACTTTAAACTTTCAAGCAACAGCTGAACACAGCTTAGAGGAAAATAATACACGGGGCATAGAGAGCCCCCTCGCAGAATTTTGTCAAAACTATAATGAGAATTGATGGCTACATTGCGCCATCTGATATTAACTTCCGCAAACTTTTTGCACATACATATATATATATATATATATATGTATGTGCAAAAAGTTTGCGGAAGTTAATAAGTCGAAGCGACGGCAAACGCCCGGACGGCCTTTCCCTGATCCCTTGGAAGAAAGGTCGGTGCCTCATATGGGATGCCACGTGCGTTAGTACGTACGCTACCTCGCACATTTCCGGCACTGCCCAAAATGCGGGATCTGCCGCCGAGTACGCTGCTCGGCAAAAGCACAACAAGTACACGGATTTGGAACAACAGTACCTCTTTGTGCCTTTTGCCGTCGAAACGGGAGGTCCGTGGTGCAACGAAGCGAAAGCTTTCGTTCGCCAGCTCGGACGTCGGTTGCGGGAATCGGGTAACGATCCCCGCTCCGGGGCTTACCTGGCCCAACACGTCTCCCTAGCCATTCAGCGCGGTAACGCGGCCAGTGTGATGGGGACGTTTGAGCATGGTACGCTGCGGGGTGGCCTTTTTGATTAAGATCTTTTGTTTTTCATTTTTTTTTATTCTAATTATTATCATTGTTAAATTATTTTTTATTTATGTAGATTTAATAAATTCTACTTCTTAAGCAAATAATAAATTATATATATATATATATATATATATATATATATATATATATATATATATATATATATATATATATATATATATATATATATATATATATATATATATATATATATATATATATATATATATATATATATATATATATATATATATATATATATATATATATATATATATATATATATATATATATATATATATATATATAAATTAATATATATATATATATACCTATGCAGTTTCAGCTTCTTACTATTTTACTTGTATTCAAGTTGATAAAGTTTACAAATCGTAGACTTATCAATTTGAATACAAGTAAAATAGTAAGAAGCTGAAACTTTATAACTCTTTTAATAACTTTTTCAATTTGAACACAATTGTAAATTAATAATACTTAATAAAAGTAAGGGAACATTAAGTCAGAAACTTTTTTAATGAAACATACATAAATTAAAACAAATTTTAGTTTACAGTTTATTTATTCATAAGTAATTAAACGGTACATAATATTATGCTTACTTACTTATTACATGAACACAGAATGTTGACAATTATTGTATGGAATTATAGAAAACACCGAAGTCCTACTGATGATATATTAGAATATGTCTTCGAAAAATTCATACACTGCACTCAACTCAACGTGGATCAGCGGATTAATTTCACATTTATACCATTACAAAATCCGTTTTTAGAAACAAAACTACAATTCAGCAAGCACAAACGTAAAGGACATTTGCCCTATTTGTCAAATATTTCTGACAATATTATGACAAAACATTGATTTAGATATTCTTAATAAATACTCTTTGGACATGACCAAAGACATAAAGAGGATGTATTATACAAACCCTTTAAGACCCATAGTACACGGCGTATTTTAAACGCGCAGATTACGCGCGTATACGCGAATCGCAATTTAAACTTTGTTACTTAAGCAAACGGGGCGATCGTGAAACGCGCCTCTACTGCACGTATACGTCCAGATACAGCGACTACAACGCATCTGTTATAGTCGCTCGTCTCTTTCGGTTTGATCATAGACTCCTCTTGTCCAGTTGTATAATGGGTTGGTTGAGACAACACTGCTTACGTTGGCTTTAGTACTTCTTTTAAAAAGAAAACGTACAAAAAAGCGAATCTATAAATACCCGTTTACGAGTGAAAATTGATTGAGTGGCCATTAACATACAACGTCTAAAAATTGGTAATACATAGAAGATCGAAGAAATTTACTTCTATGATACAAGCGCACGCATAAATTCATACGCGCGCTTGTATCATCAATGCAAACGCAACAATCAGTAATATAATGTGTGGAAAATGCTCTATCTGTGGAAACTTTTAATTGGCTTTCTTGTATTGTTTATTTAGATTCTATGTGTATAATATGTTAGCTGTAAGTTTTCCAAAAAATGATAAATAAAATGCGGTATAAAAAAGACATGGCTTAAAGGTCTTGTTACTATAACCATAAAAAATTATTTGAAAAAAAAAGGATATTGTATAGTCTACGACAATACTTAATCTGTGGTCTACGATGTTACGATGCCATCTGTGATACCCATAAAGTTAATATACCTATCGGAATATTACCTTTATGGTGATACCACAAAGCAACTAACTAGTGGGCAACTAATTGCGGCATAAGATCACAGATGTCGATTGAAAACTACAGATTAAAACCTAAATTCACAGATTATGCTACCTAAATTTGCCATTGTATGGAAATGTCCTACCCCTGTACACGGGGCATAGAGAGCCCCCTCGCAGAATTTTGTCAAAACTTTAATGAGAATCACAGATTATTTATATATATTTGTAGACAGTTAGGCGTCTTAAGCTCTGTTTAGACCAAACGAGCGAATGCTCATTCTAGGAAAGCTCTTTTGATGTAAACTAACAACGAGCATTCTTTCGTTGTTCTAGTGTGTTCGCCACGTGTTCGGCGGTAAATAGGTAGAATGCTCTAAGAATCTTGCTCGTTTGGTGTAAACGACGCAAGAGCGCTCGAGCAATTGCCTAGAGCGTTATTTCGTGTTCGGACGTGCTCGCTCTTCGAGGCGGTCTCTTCAAAGGGATTCTAGTGTTCTTAATATTTTTACTTTTTGGCGGCTGGTTTTAGGTAGTTTATCAAAGGTTATTTCGTAAATATGGATTGGAGTAATGAAAAATGTTAACAAACGATAGAATTATACCATAACAAAAGATGTTTATGGGATCCAACCTTTGATGATTATAAAAATAAATTAACTACTTATCGTTGACGAATGAGCAATGAGCATTCGCTCGTTTGGTCTAAACAGAGCTATATGATTCTCATCTATAGAGCAAAAATTCTTATTCTTGATGTTCTTGTTGATTCGATTGGTGTAAACGATCTAAAGTATGTTGTCACGAATTATAGTTTACACTAAACGAATACGAAAGAATGTTCTTGTGCTGTTCTTGCTCTATGTTCTTTTGGTGTAAACCCACCTTTAAGCTCCGTTTAGACCAAACGAGCGAATGCTCATTCTAGTAAAGCTCTTTTGATGTAAACTAACAACGAGCATTCTTTCGTTGTTCTAGTGTGTTCGCCACGTGTTCGGCGGTAAATAGGTTGAATGCTCTAAGAATCTCGCTCGTTTGGTGTAAACGACGCAAGAGCGCTCGAGCAATTGCCTAGAGCGTTCTTTCGTGTTCGGACGTGCTCGCTCTTCGAGGCGGTCTCTTCAAAGGGATTCTAGTGTTCTTGAAATATTTTACTTTTTGGCGGGTTTTTTAAATTATCGAGTATTCTTCTTTTATTAAATTCGTCACCCACCAACGTCTTTTCCTTTTCATTAATTGCGTTATAACAATAAATACAGCACTTGAAATCACAATATCGCTATCACAGTCAGACATAGTGTAGTTGTTACGTAGTTTATATACTCTTTGAGTGTAGTGTGAACCCTACTACTTATCGTTGACGAATGAGTAATGAGCATTCGCTCGTTTGGTCTAAACGGAGCTATATGATTCTCATTTATAGAGCAAAAATTCTTATTCTTGATGTTCTTGTTGATTCGATTGGTGTAAACGATCTAAAGTATGTTGTTGTGGCAGCTACTGCAACTTACAACAATGAATTAGTATAGTATAGTACCTATAAACATGTAATTCAAATAATAAATATTTCATAATATTTCATCATATATAAAATAAATAGGTACCTAATAAATAATATTACATCAGATTTTGACTACGTCGCAAATTCTATTTTTCACGACTTTTTCGTCCAGATTTCGGGCGGAATAATTTTTCATTATTGGCGACACCGGCCGTCCGCCGTAAACACTAGTAATCTGTGGCCGTGACCTATTATATAAGCTCTCGCAATTAAATATCGAGGAGTCCGAGGTAATAAAGTGAGTTGAGTCTACAGCTGGAATCAGTCGCGCGCGAAGTACTAGTTACCTACCGATATTAATTGTTATTGCGGAGTTAGTAATCTTGCACTTGCGGTAGTGAATTATAATATAGTAACTAACTATTGTGATTTGTGAATAACTTCAAACTTCTAGACAATTAGTGTGAATGTATGTACATAAACATAAAGTGTAAATAGTGAATAAACTAAGTGGTTCCGTACCCTGCATTTCATTTCTGGACCCATAACGTAAGTACTGAACGAGTACCTTACATTGGTGACCCGACGTGATTTGAACACGCAACGGACTTTGTACATTGGTGACCCCGACACAGGTCACTTACATTGGTGACCCGACGTGATTTGAACACGCAACGAACGAGTACTTACATTGTAACGAATTATAGTTTACACTAAACGAATACGAAAGAATGTTCTTGTGCTGTTCTTGCTCTATGTTCTTTTGGTGTAAACCCACCTTTAGAAGAGTTTGACGGCTCACGAATCGAACATTTGATCTATATACTGTGGTTTGACCCAGCGCCATCTGTAGTTCGATCGAGTAATCTTCATAAGTGCATATGTGTGCGTTTGCGTTTGTATGTGTGTGTGTATATCGCGTGTAGGATAGGTCATAGGATAATCTTGTCAGATTTTTATGTTTCAAAGAACTTTTGTGAAAATTGTGTTTGTTAAATTTGGTTTCCATAACAATACTTAATTTTCACAAAAATAAAGTCTTTGAAACATAAAAATCCGACATTATAAAACAAATAAAAACAAATAAAAACAAAATTTTGACGAATATGATTACTTATTTTTTTGGTTAATATAAAGTGTCTGCCACCGGTTCACTTTTTGACCCACCCACCGAGAAGAACCGGCGTAAGAAACTCGGTGAGGCTATTTTTTAAACAAACAATGCTAGAATTCACACATCATACATACCTACTCTATTTAGATTCAATTGAATTCGTAAAATAAAAGTTAAAACATTTTGCTATGCATCACTCAATCAAAACTTATTATTTACATCCAATTGAAATTAAACTGAGTTTACAACATTACATTTATAACACTATTTAATTTTAAAAGTGTTTTACTTTTAAATATTTTTGCCTCGAGGTTGAGAAGGTCCAGGTTGGCCAAAACACAGGCGCCTCATGCTGAGACTGCAAGAGATAAATTAAATACTATAATAAAACATAATATGAATAGTGCATCCACTATGGACCACTACTTATTTTCAATGGATAAGTTGACAAGCAAAGGACACGAGACACAAATTAAAAAAAAAACATGATTGGCAGAAGACTTATTTAATTGCTATTGCAAGGGGCGAAGACCGGTTACCGCTTGGGGTTTTTTTTTTTTTTTCTTCTTTTTTGGCAACTTGACACAAAGGATGTGTATGTTGTGCCACAGACAAGGTAAAAAGGTAAGGAATATGGCGGGAAAACCATATTCCTTCTATTATAATTTTCATCATCGTTTTCATGTATCGTCAGGTCTAAAGTCTAGTCAAAGTCTAAGTAAAAGTCAATACAGTCACAGGAGTCAAGTCGGTCGATTCAGTAAAGTGGTAGACGCTTTACTGAAACTTTCGATATAGTTTTGGAGGGAACACAAAATAGCACGTTTCTGGATATTACATCACTTTCCTACACTTGTGAATGAACACGAATATCTAATGGTTAATATTCTACCAATATTACACATTAAAAACCCAGCTAACACAATTTTAGGAAAATAATACAAAAACACAACAGCACTCTTTCACATGCCCGCCAAAAAACCAAAATATACAGGTTTTTGTTGAGAATTTCATCCGTTAAAAATCATCCTCTTCTTGTAAAATTGCAGAGTAGTTCTTCTTCCTCTATTTTATTACATTACCTACCTGAAATTGTAAAAATAAAGCAAGACTATAACTTATATGAATGTGACTTATGGCCTTGCTATATGAGCACATTTAGCTCTAAATATTTTCAACTAAAAATTGTAATTGATAATTCTTTGAAGTGCAAAGAAGATGTCTACCTTCTACTAAGTAACCTAGTTGGTTATCAACAAGTCTATACTGATAGTTCAAAGACTTCTGAGGCGGTATCAGCAGCCATATATATTAAACAGGATAAGAAAGGATATGGTATTAGACTTCCAAATTTAATTCATGAAGCCCCAAGCGGCCACATCCGGCCGCGATAAAAATGAAAAAGCTATTGCGTCTCGTTTTGCCACGACTGATGGGCAAGTATTTTTACTGCTGAGTGTTTAGCAGTTCTGTCTGCATTAGAGTATATCGAAACTCAAGTTTATGATAAATGGATTATAATGTCTGATAGTCTTAGCGTTCTTCAAAACTTAAATAACCCCAAATTTTGTGCTACAACTAACTATATTATCCATGATATTAGAGAAAAATATACAAAATTAACAACATTAAACAAAAAAAATATAGTTTTAGTCTGGTCACCGTCACATATTCCTCCTATTATAATTTTCATCATCGTTTTCATGTATCGTCAGGTCTAAAGTCTAGTCAAAGTCTAAGTAAAAGTCAATACAGTCACAGGAGTCAAGTCGGTCGATTCAGTAAAGTGGTAGACGCTTTACTGAAACTTTCGATGAAGTTTTGGAGGGAACACAAAATAGCACGTTTCTGGATATTACATCACTTTCCTACACTTGTGAATGAACACGAATATCTAATGGCTAATATTCTACCAATATTACACATTAAAAACCCAGCTAACACAATTTTAGGAAAATAATACAAAAACACAACAGCACTCTTTCACATGCCCGCCAAAACTCCCGCTTGGGGGTTTTTTTTTTAATGGCGACTAGCATAAAACTATTGCCAGTGTCGAGTGTTAAAGGTTGGGAAACTTATGACGCGGTAAAGGTAAGGATATCAAGGCCGGAATTTTGCATAGAATCAGGAAAATTTTAGTAGACAAATAAATTAATATGCTTATAAATAAATAAAATACGAAACATCAGTAATTAGGTACATATTTTATAAACTTAAATTATTACTTAATATAAATTCAGATAAAATACTTAAATATTTTATAGGGTCACTTAATATACACATCATACAAGTAGGAAAAGGAACATGAAGGGAGTGCAAAGAGGATAAAAACGATGTATGATCAAGCAAAGGACACGAGAAAAATATGTGATCTAAAGTTCCCGTGCCCTCCCCACAATCACACATATCATTATTGAATACGCCAATCCTATTTAGATGGCTAGGAATACACGCATGTCCTAATCGCATTCTGATTATAGATGAAATCACTCGTTTTGAACTATTGACTCTATTAAACCAAGACTTTTTTGGTACTAGAGACTGCAGTTTGTACATTCGGTTACCCTTATGTTGTCCAGTAAATTCCCAATATTTATTCCATTTTCTATATAAAACAATTTTCGGTAAACTCAAAAGGTCACTGGGATAAATTTTAAATGGATACATGTCACCACTCTGTACTGCATCCTTAGCTATTTCATCTGCTTTTTCGTTGCCTAAAATTCCTGAGTGGCTAGGAACCCAAGAAAATGCTACTGTATATCCTTTCTCAATGCATTTATAAAGTTTATATCTGATATAAAAAATAATATGGTGATAGGGTTTGCTGCGAAACGGAAATTTTTCAATACCCTGTAATGCACTTTTTGAGTCTGAAAAGATAATGGTCTTTGTTAATTTAAACATTAATACGTATTCTATAGCTTTAAAAATGGCAAAACATTCTCCGGAATATACTGAACTTTCTATAGGCATTTTAACTTTTTGATGTATTTTATATTGATTAAGATATACACTAACTCCTACATTTCCTGTTTCTTGAAACTTGGAAGCATCAGTAAAAATATGATGCCAATCACTGTATTGGGCGTTTATAAAATTATTTCTATTATTATCTTTAATTACACCTAAATCATATTTTACATCAGGTTCAACCAACAGACTTTCAAAATTATATGAGAACAAAGGAAGTACATCAGATTGATAAATAGGAGCAGATATTGAAAGAAGCTTACGATAACTTACAATAAGGCATGGCAGAGACCTTTTATAAAAGGGATGTGACTCTAAAACAGTATTCAGTTGAGCTACTTTTTCTAACAATGGATGGAATTTGTACTGTTTTAAACGAAAAACAAATCTGTCACATAAATATTGTCTTCTTAGACTCAAAGGTGGCTCAGTGCATTCTACCTGTAAGGCATTAATGGGACTTGACTTCATAGCTCCACCTATTATCCGGAGAGCTTTAGATTGAATTTTATCTAATTTATTCATGACACACAAATTATCACCTACTAATAAAAATATACCGTAGTCTAAGACACTTCTCATAACTGCATTATAAATGAGTTTTAAACAGAACGGATGAGCTCCCCACCAAACTCCCGCAAGACATCTTAACATATTCAAATTACGTTCACATTTAGAAATCACATAATCAATATGTGTGTTACCATTTAATTTATTATCAAGATGAACGCCTAAGAATTTTGCACTTTTCTTAACCGGAATTGGTTTATTATCATAGGAGATGTTTACTTTTGGAATAGAAAGTTTTTTGGTAAATACTACTACACTACTTTTCTCTACAGTTAAATCTAGTCCATTATCAAAAAGCCACTGTTTGAGGGCAACAAGACTTTGGTTTAATGAACTGCAAACGGCATGAATGTCTGCACTGATGGCATAAATAGTTAAATCATCTGCATATTGCAATTTTTTCACAAATTTCACAATTACTGAGGCCAAATCGTACGTATAAATGTTATAAAGTATTGGACTTAAAACCGACCCTTGTGGCAATCCTTTAAATATGGTACGAATAAGACATTCAATATCGTTGAAAAATACAGAAATTAACCTTTCTTTAATTAAATTAATTATAAACCTAATAAGAATGGGAGGAATATTTATTTTCAACATTTTTTTCGCTAGAATTGATATTATAACATTATCATAGGCAGACTTAATATCTAAAAAGGCAGCCACAACGTATTGTTTATTTACAAAAGCTAATCGAATATCTGTAGTAAATATACTTAAATTGTCCATAGTAGATTTACCTTTTCTAAAACCGAACTGACTGTTTGACAATAATTTATGATGCTCCAGGAACCATTCTAATCTATTCTTAATTAGGTTTTCAGCAACTTTAATTAAAACTGATGACAGGGCTATTGGTCTATATGAAGTAATTTCGTCTGCGGGCTTATTAGGTTTTAAAATTGGTATTACTTCCTGAGATTTCCAAGAGTCAGGAATGTTACCAGAAATCATGACCGTATTAATAAGATGTA
This sequence comes from Polyommatus iphigenia, assembly GCA_963422495.1. Classification (NCBI taxonomy): domain Eukaryota; kingdom Metazoa; phylum Arthropoda; class Insecta; order Lepidoptera; family Lycaenidae; genus Polyommatus; species Polyommatus iphigenia. The sequence goes on from OY730182.1 coordinate 40,339,728, forward strand.
AGTAGTAGCCTAATGCTTTATCCCCTAAGTTAGCCAAAAAAGAATACGGAATACCATCCATGCCTGGAGTAGAATCATTGACACTTAATAAAACACCTTTGAGCTCAATCATTGTGAATGGAGAATCTAGCGCAGAATACGAATGTTCTCTTACATAGGCTGCTATTTATGTATCCGGAACTGGCCACTTACAAGAACAATATTTAAAAAGTAATTACAACATTTGAAAATAGAACTCTTTGGTTGAAGAATACATTTTGTTTCATGTGACTGTCAATTATTTTTCCATTGTGGCGTCATTTTGAAAATTGCGTGTCTTCATTTGCCATGGATTTAACGCGTGAACATTTTCGTGCAATGATTTACTACGATTTTCGGCGTGGGCTAAATCAACAACAGTGCTTTATTCAACTCACCGCAACTTTTGGAGATGAAGCACCATCAAAAACCACTGTTTATAATAAAATTCGTTTATCGCGCGTCAACCGTATATTTTTCCGGGATAAAAACTATCCTATGTCCTTTCTCGGGACTCAAAGTATCTCCATGCCAAATTTCAGCAAAATCGGTTCAGCGAAATGTATCACGTGGGCTTCGGCCTGACCGGGCATACCACCTCGCTCGGTCGGAAGATCTTCCTTTGTGGCGACCATGCATATCCCACAATCCCACTAAAATGTAAATATTTAATTCGCACATCTACCTACATTCATTATGGTACTTTGATAGTTGCTACACAAATTTAATAATAATAATAAAAGAAGGTAATAAAGTAATTCCTTACATTGTTTTACATATTTATAAATCTTATATCTTTAAACGAGCAATTCTTGTATATATATAATCGGAATCGGCTCCAACGATTTTCATGAAATTTAGTATATAGGGGGTTTCGAGGGCGATAAATCGAACTAGCTAGGAATCATTTTCATAAAATGTCATTTTACGTATATATTTTTTTAATTTTTTGAATACCGAGCGAAGCTCGGTCAATTAGCTAGTATTTATTAAACTATCAAAATAGGTAGATTTACCTAATATTAGTTTATTACTCATACTAATCGCGGCAACGTGACGTATCGACAACAAGAAATGACAGGCACATCACTATCTCACGGCGCTTATCAGCGGCCGTGCACGAGAAGCGACCGATTCAATATGCGCAATTTTCATTACTAGCTCAGACTGTTTTCAACACCTGGCACGCTACACTTAGCGAGCAATGTAATGCGTTCAATCGTTAAGCGCATCACAGACGGTGAAGATAATATAAAATATATATTATCTTAGAGCATATTTTAGAATATCGCTCACCATAGAAATCCTATGAACCATCACACACGACGAAGTTAATTTATATTTTATATTTTGTATCTTAAGATACCGAGCGATATGGAAATATATATTTCATATCTTAATATTTTATCTTAAGATACGAAATATATATTTCGTATCTTAATATGTTATCTTAAGATGCGAAATATATCTTTATGAATAGGTACAGGGTGTTTTTGTGTCGAGCAGCGGGCTCATCAGTGATCGGACGCACTAGTGGACGCAGTGTTGCCAGTGCTGTATGTTAGAAAGTTACATACATACTCTCATTCGAAAAGTAACATTTTGAGGGAAAAAGTAACATTTCGGATAATTTTAAATAAAATTGACTTATAATTTATTGCTTTATTGTTATTATTGCTTAAAAAGCTCATGAATCGAAATGAATGTTTCTCTTGAATTTCTAAAATACTCCTGAAACTTCTTCGTTGACAGATATTGATAAAGGTTAAATTCGCCGCAGGTTTTTCTCTTTTTTATGTGAGGCTCTATCCAAATGTTTCTCCTTTTGGAATGTGCTACTACAATCTGCATTTCACATTCTATATCAGAATCATCGTCTGAAGAGCTGTCTAACAAATCAAGAAGTAAGGCAGTATCAGTTATTAGTAATCAGTTATCACTTATAGTCAATCACCCTGTATATAGAACTCTAACAAGGAATACGTGTGGCACCAACGCAGACTCGTAAGGAAATGAACAGATTTTTAATATTATCGTATCTTAGCCGTGTGTGATAGCTTAAGATACTATAATATTTTATATTTGGGCATCTTAAGATAAAATATTATATTATCTTCACCGTGTGTGATGCGCTTTAGGTTACATATTTCTCTCAGTACCCGACTGGAAATTTCTATTGCAATTATTTTAACGAAAAAATGAGATTTTGGTAGAAAATACTGGAAATACAAAATTGTTTTTGTCACTTCGATTCTTGCATACAACAACTGAACAGGTAGGCATTTTAAAAAAACACTCCCGTAATTGTGTTTTCGCGAAGTTTACCCGTTTTGGTCTTAATTCACTTACACCGGCCACACCCCACAGCCACTCTTGTTGTTTTAATATCTCTTTGGATTTCACTGTCGTAAACCTTTTGTTCTAAAGAATAAAACTGCATTATTAACTCAAATTTAATGTGGACAGTGGAATAGAACACGAATGCTAAACAGCAGCCAGATATGATATAGGTACATAGTTTACTCTAGAATTCTCACTGAATTCAAGAGTAAACTACCTAGTTGTTAGTACCTGAGTTAATAATATATTATGTTGATAAGTTTCGTACCAGAATTTAGACTACTTAAACCCTACTTAACACCCTTTTATGATTTTTTCAGATTTGAACAAAATCAAGACTGTAAAGAAACAATCTATATCATTTGCAGAGAAAGAATTAAAGAAGAAGCTTGTTGCTGCTAAAATAAAGCTCAGCAAATGTAAAAACAAAATAAAAAAACAAGCTGCAGCCATCAAGATAGCAAAAAATATAATTAACAATCCATCCACAATGAAAGCCTTGGAAAGCCTTCCAAAAAGTGCTAGAATAATTACCATGTTGCAGTTAAGGGAGTTGAAAAAAAAAAGATAAAGGCAGAAGATTTACATATGAAGAAAAACTTGCGGCTTTGTCACTTTTAAAACAAAGCCCCAAAGGTTATCGCCTCTTAAGGAAAATGATCATTTTGCCAGCTCCTCAAACGTTACTAAAATTAATTTCAAATGCAAACATTCAAGCTGGCATAAATAAAAACATTTTTTCTCAAATGAAAAAACGAGCGGAGAAGATGAAAGAATCTGAAAAATTATGTATATTATTATTTGACGAAATGTCACTTGATGCTGACACTACGTGGAATGAAAGAATGGACAGAGTTGTTGGACTTGTTGACAATGGGGAAATAGTCACCAAAGAATATGCTGATCACGCACAGGTTTTCATGATTCGAGGCTTAATTAACAATTATAAACAGCCAATTGGTTACACATTCTCAAGGTCAGCCACTAAGGGTCCTGAATTAGCAAAACAAATAAAAGAATATATCAGAGAAATAACTAAGGCGGGATTAACATTTGTTGCCACTATTTGTGACCAAGGCTCTGGCAATAGAAATGCTATTAAATATTTAGTAGAGGAGTCAAGAGCCACATGGCTTAGAAAAGGTGAAGAGCCTAAAAATAATATTTTTTTAATAGACGATTCGGAAGTAATACCCCTGTATGATACGCCTCACCTAATAAAGTGTATCAGAAATAATTTAATTTCTAAAAATTTAAAATATATTAAAAATAATGAAACTAAAGTCGCCAAATGGTCACATATAGAACTTCTGTATGATGAAAATCCTGCCTATCAAGGAATTAGATTAATTCCAAAACTGACCGAGAATCATGTAAAGCCTGCAAAGATCAGCAAAATGAAAGTAAAATACGCAACACAACTCTTCAGTCGAACTGTAGCCACAAACATGGGATATCTTGCTGGTAAGTGTTGGAAATATATCCCCATTTAGTTTAATTTTCTTTAGAACAGAATATCTTTTGTTTCTTATTTATGCCAGCTCCACCTGCGTCTTAATATTATAATGCCCACGACAGACATGCGTAGTGCTTCGTGCTTAAAACGATACCATTGGACGATACATGTATATCGTACTATTGCAGTGGATATTTTGCAAAAAAATGTAAAGTAAAAATATTTAAAAAATGCTTAGATTATAAAAAAAATATAATTGATAAAAATGCATGTGAATACATATCTCACAGAGAATTTGAAAAAAAAAACGGTGGCTTTGCAGTCCTACAAAAGAGTTTGTAGCAAATATTTCCGAGATGCAAGACGTAATTTATAAAGTTTTACAAAAAAAAATTGAAATTAGATTATTAAACGAATTTATTAAAACAATTATATTAATGTTGATTGATTTTGATCATTTAAAATGCATAGTTCATAAAGAAAAGTTAATTGAGTTTTTAATCAATTGTGTTTGTAGATTTTTTATCCATACATATTGTAAAAATATTAATAAAATATTACGTGGAAGAAGGGCAGTAGATGATGACGAGGACGTCATGCAATTAAAAGCAAAAGTGTATTTTGATACGAAATATAAAAGAAAAAAATAAATTCGTTTTACTGACAGAAAATTGTTGTTATTTCTCTACATCATGAATTAATAATTACCTACCATATTAATTTTCAGCCTCGCCACAAAAGATTTTAAAACACTGTTTAAGTTAAGACTCTTATTTCATAATATTGTTTGAGTTAAGAGATACATTTGTAGTGTCTTAATAATGCAGTGTTTTAAAATCTTTTGGCAAGGCTTCAAATATTATTCTGAGATTTAGTACTGGAGAAAATTTGAATTTCCCGCTATCACTGTTTAGTTACAACTTATACTTAGAGATGGCGTTGGTTTACTTCTTGCCATAAAAGGCTTCGAAGATAGGCCTCTATTTCCTATATAAAAAGGTACTCTGTGACTACGCATTACGCACTCCGAGTTACGCAATACGCATTTCAAAGAGAATATCTTTAATCAGTAATCACTAATCACTAAACAGTGCGCATTTATTTTATCGGTATCCCTTAATAGTCTGTGATTTTATCATCCTGCTGCTGAATTCCATAAAAATGTTAGGGGCAGTGAGTAAAGTTGGAGGTGGCTTTTTAGCCGCTAAGGCAGTATCAGAATGTGGCAAAATTGTTGCTGTATCAGCTGTTCAAAAAAGGGGTTGTGCAAAGGCAGCCGCAGGCAAAGGACAAGGTAAGGTGGTCGCAGTCATCGGTGCCGTCGTAGACGTGCAATTTGAAGGCAATCTACCATCCATCCTCAATGCTCTGGAAGTACAAAACCGCTCCCCGCGCCTCGTTCTCGAGGTCGCGCAGCACTTGGGTGAGAACACCGTCCGCACCATCGCCATGGACGGAACTGAGGGTCTAGTCCGAGGCCAACTCGTCCTCGACTCGGGCTCGCCGATCCGTATTCCCGTGGGAGTAGAAACTTTGGGCCGCATCATGAACGTAATCGGCGAGCCCATCGACGAGCGCGGCCCCATTCCCACCGACAAGACCGCTGCTATCCACGCCGAAGCCCCGGAGTTCGTTGACATGTCTGTCGAGCAGGAGATCCTGGTCACTGGTATCAAGGTCGTAGATTTACTCGCCCCTTATGTCAAGGGAGGAAAGATCGGCCTCTTCGGTGGCGCCGGTGTCGGTAAAACTGTACTCATTATGGAGCTCATCAACAATGTCGCCAAGGCTCACGGTGGTTACTCAGTATTTGCTGGTGTGGGTGAGCGCACCCGCGAGGGTAACGATTTGTACCATGAAATGATTGCGTCTGGTGTAATCTCTCTGAAGGACAAGACCTCCAAAGTAGCCCTTGTATACGGTCAGATGAATGAGCCCCCTGGCGCGCGTGCCCGTGTTGCACTGACTGGATTGACTGTGGCTGAGTATTTCCGTGACCAAGAGGGTCAGAATGTGCTGCTGTTCATAGACAACATCTTCCGTTTCACCCAGGCCGGTTCCGAGGTGTCTGCCCTGCTGGGTCGTATTCCATCAGCTGTAGGTTATCAACCAACTCTGGCCACTGACATGGGTACCATGCAGGAACGTATCACCACCACGAAGAAGGGATCCATCACATCTGTACAGGCCATATATGTACCAGCCGATGACTTGACTGATCCAGCCCCCGCCACCACCTTTGCTCACTTGGACGCCACCACTGTATTGTCTAGAGCTATCGCTGAATTGGGTATCTACCCAGCTGTGGACCCTCTCGACTCCACCTCTCGTATCATGGACCCCAACATTATCGGAGTTGAACACTACAATGTTGCCCGTGGTGTGCAAAAGATCCTTCAAGATTACAAATCCCTGCAGGACATCATTGCTATCTTGGGTTTGGATGAATTGTCTGAGGATGACAAAATTACCGTAGCCCGTGCACGTAAAATCCAGAGGTTCCTGTCTCAGCCTTTCCAAGTAGCTGAAGTGTTCACTGGTCATGCTGGAAAACTTGTGCCCCTAGAGGAAACTATCAAAGGATTCTCCAAGATCTTACAAGGAGAATATGATCATCTGCCAGAGAGTGCATTCTACATGGTTGGCTCAATTGAAGAGGTTGTAGCTAAAGCTGAAACCTTAGCTAAGAATTCTTAATTTTACCTTATTAGTCCAGTGGAGTTAGTTCAGCCATGTATAGAAACCTGAAATTAATAATTATTAGAGTCAGAAATATATAATATTTAAATATGATCCCCTCTAAACAAAAAAAAAAAATCTGACTAATTAATTTCAGAAAAAATCTATTATCTACCTCGTAGTATCTAATAATATATTAAAGAAAAAATCTACCTCGTACTATCTAATATAAATATACAGGAAAAATCTACCTCATACTGTCTAATAATATAAAATGTAACTAGTAGGTATATAAGCCAAAATTATGTAATAATTCATCAAGTGTAATAAAACTTAGTTACTTATGCATATTTATTGTGAATATTTTATTTTTCAAGCTCTAAGGATAGATGTTACCATAAATATTAAGACATATCATAATATACATAATATCATATAGTTTTTAATTACCTTTATGAAGATTTAGGCAATATCTAAATATTAGAAAAATAAAATAATAATAGATAAGTACTAACTTAATCACTACATTTTATGTGTGTTCACTGTTCACACAACTTCTTTTGCTTCTACTGAATTTAAAAATGCTAATTTAAATTCCTAACTTAAAATATCTTATATCTTTAAACGAGCAATTCTTGTATATATATAATTGGAATCTCGGAATCGGCTATAACGATTTTCATAAAATTTTGTATGTAGGGGGTTTCGGGGGCGATAAATCGATCTAGCTAGGAATCATTTTCATAAAATGTCATTTTATGTGTGTTTTTTGAATTTTTTGAATGACCGAGCTTCAGCCCGGTCATATAGCTAGTTATAATTATAGTCAAGAGGGATTGAGGGGAAGGAGTAAACTCAAGTCAACAATATTATGTGTACTTAGTACATAGTGATTTAGAGTGGATTGCACGAACTAACTTTAACCTTAACTTTGACAACAGTGCAAAATGTCAAATCTCTGGTTAAAGTTAAATATGGCGCCCAAACACCCCATATGCTCATACGACATCTGTCAAATTTTCCGGTTAAAGTTAAGGTTAAAGTCAAAGCTAAAAGGACGCCATATTTAACTTTAACTTTAACCACGCCTCTGGTGCAACGCAGCCTTACTGTACAATTTACTTTTTAACTGACTTCCAAAAAGGAGGAGGATATACAAAGTGTCCCGAGACTGGTGTCCGATCCTTCCGAAACTACAAAATATATTAAGTATAAAATAACATTATAATAATAATTATAAATATGTAAATCAGGTAGATGATTCAATATTTGTTTATTACTATTACATATTTACCTGCTTAACCTAATTCTATTGGTAATTTTTATATTTTAGTTGATTTCATGAAACTTAAATAATTAAGGTTTAATTAAGTACCACTAATTATGACGAATAAAAATAACTACTTTCTAGAACTCGTTCAAACCAATTTTCGTTAGTAGTTTTTATAGTAACTAGATGAAAACCCGGCTTCGCTCGGGTAAACTTGTAACTCAATACACATCTATGTACAAAATGTAGGTAAATATTTGTGTACGAGTCCTGCTATTTATGTATCCGGAACTGGCCACTTACAAGAACAATATTTAAAAAGTAATTACAACATTTGAAAATAGAACTCTTTGGTTGAAGAATACATTTTGTTTCATGTGACTGTCAATTATTTTTCCATTGTGGCGTCATTTTGAAAATTGCGTGTCTTCATTTGCCATGGATTTAACGCGTGAACATTTTCGTGCAATGATTTACTACGATTTTCGGCGTGGGCTAAATCAACAACAGTGCTTTATTCAACTCACCGCAACTTTTGGAGATGAAGCACCATCAAAAACCACTGTTTATCACTGATACAGTGAGTTTAATCGTGGGCGGTCTATGCTCACGGATGAAAATAAAGAAGGTCGCCCAAAAACAGCTGTTGTCCCACAAAATATAGATGCTGTGCGGGAACTAATAATGCGTGATCGTCATGTTACATATCGCGAGATAGAGGCGTCCTTAGGCATAAGGAACGCCGTGGTGTCTAAGTCCGTCTTTTATGACTTCCCAGGGCAGGGAGTTAAAGGCGTTGGATATGTCCAACGACACTGCCAACACTACCCCACCCCGGGAGACTTCTTCCTCTACAATATCCCTGAGGCGCGCTACCGCCCCGATCGTTGAGCGCCCTGAGCGAAATCCGAATTGGTTCGGGCTCAGGTCCGGGCCGACGCTCTCGAGGTGTTTGACGAGTCGCGCCACAATCACCCGCTCGAGAATCTTAGCGATCTCGTCCAACAACACGATCGGACGGTATGCGGATGGGCTGTCCTCCGGACGTCCGGCCTTTTTCAGAAGTACCAGCTTGCCGGTCTTCCATCGTCGCGGAACTCTACCCTGGACTAAACAATTAGTCAATATGGTGAGTATCTGCGACTCCATTGCCTTCATCGACAAAAGCAAGACACGCCCGGGGACTCCGTCTAGTCCAGGCGCCGTGTTCTTTAACCCCATCTTATGGACTGCCGCCGCTAATTCCGCAGATGTTACTGGCGGTATTTCCTCTTCAACCTCCAGTATCTCTTCCGATTGAGCCGCCACCGGTGGGCTCCACTCGACCCCGGATGGAAATAGGGTCGAGACCACTCTGTTGAGCAGTTCCGGTTCGAGACACTGGGTGATTGGCGGGGCAGCCGGACGTAGCTTCTGCCGCACCCACTTGTAGGGCTTGCCCCAGGGATCCTCGTCAAGGTCCCGCAACCATTCCTGCCATGACGCGGCCTTCGCCTCTGTGATGCCCTTGCGGAGGGCTTGTCGCGCTGCGCGGTAGGCGTCGTAAAGAGCCTCCTCCCCTTCTGGAGCCCTATTTCGCCTCCTTCGGTAGTGTGTGTAGCGGCGGCGAGCCGCAATGCTTTCCCGTCTCAGTTGATCGATCTCGGGGCACCACCAATAAGTTTGGCGTCGGGGCTTGCGTTGCCCGACGCGCGGCATCGAGGCGTCGCAGATGTTGCGCAACGCCTCGTTCAGCCACTCCGCACACTCCTCCACATCGTCGGAGGGAAGTTGAGCCCACGACGAGACAATTGCGGCCTCCTCTAGTAACTCTTTGTTGAGCTTACTCAGACACCATCTCGGGCCGCCGCCCGGTGACATAGCCCGGCCCAGTTCCGAAATGCGTGCGGATACATCAAAACGGATGTACCGATGGTCCGAGATGGTCTCTTCTTCGGCATCAACTCTCCAGTTGGCAATTCGACGCGCGAAACTCGGACTCGCCAAGGTTAGATCCACGATCGATTCGCCCTGTTGCCTGACGCAGGTGCTCACGGCCCCTCGATTGACGACCACCAATCCCGTAGACGCCAACCAACTATCCATCACTCTGCCTCTTGCATTCGTCACCGGGGAGCCCCAGAGCGAAAACTTCGAGTTGAAGTCCCCGGCGACGACTACAGATCCAGATGCTCCGCCCACAATGGGAGTTAGCCGTCCCAGGAATGCCTCAAATTCAGCCAGAGGCCTGTTGGGGGAGAAATAGACCCCCACCACAGTGAGGGCCCCCATGTTGGCGACGACATATCCCTGGCCTCTGGTCGTACTCCTCGATGTTGGAGGCATGATTCCGGGGCCAAATACTAATGCGACCAAAGAGTCCGTGCTTCCCACCCAGTCATTTCTAGGGAGTATACGATACGGCTCCGACACGAACGCAAGGTCAATCGACCACTGCGCCATATTCTGAATCATCAGATCTTGCGCTTGGGCGCAGTGATTCAGATTGCCTTGTAGGAAGCAATGGGTAGCCGTTATTGCTCCTCCATCTGGGCCACTCCGGGTTCAGAAGCCACCGTAGGTGTGGTGGTGGGCTTCTGGGTTGCCTTGCTTTTTTTAGAGCGTTTCTTCTTCGGGGCTTCCTTGCCGCAGGCTTCGCAGCCGACGCTGTGGTCCGCCGGTTTTCCACTCGCTGCGCATAGTGCACAGTGTTGTGCGTTTTCGCACTGTGCAGCTACGTGATCCGGCCGGCCGCAGCGGAAGCAGAGCCCGCTTCGGTCCGCCTCACTTGGGCATGTCGCTCGTGTGTGTCCGATCGCATGGCATTTGTAGCAGCGCATAGGCCGCGATGTTAGCAGCACTACGCGCACCATGGTCCACCCCACGTACACCTTTGTGTTGGGTGCTGTTACCTTTTTGGCTGCTTCGACCGGGCACTTCACCCATGCCATTCCGCGTCCTCTTCGGTCCTGTCTTATTTCGCCGACCTTTACATCGGCAGCAGCACAGCTACCCAGTAGAGCTATGGCTCGCGCTATTTCGGCTGCATTGGCGGAGTCGTCGAGCCCATGTATGCGCAACTCGACGCATTTTTGAGGTCGCGAAATGCGGACCTCCTCGCCCTCCATAACCTCTCTTAACTTTTCCGCTAGTCTATCCGCCCTCTCCTTGCAATCCGCTCCTGAGACCTCGTATAGACGAGCCCCAGTCACGGCCTGCTTAAACCTCATTAAAGGAACGTCCAGCGCCACAAGGTCCAGCCGCTGCTTAGCCTTTTCGAGGACGTCTTTATAAGAGACGCCTCGTTTTTCGGCTTCGGGCTGCAACGTCAGGACCACTGCTGCCGATTTGGGGACGCGCAGTTCGTCCTTCTTTTTCTTTTTCTTCCTGGACACTTTCTTCCTGTCTCCTTCTTTTAGTGCCCTTCCCTTCTTTCTGACTACCTCTGTCCACTCCTGCTCTGATGGTCTCGATGCCGATATTGAGGCGGCGTCGCGTCTAGCGGCAGCCGCTTCTTCGGCGGCAGCAGACTTCTTTGCAACCCTCTTCTTTTTCAGGGCCGGACCCGGGTTGAGCGGAGGCGACAAAGTCGACACTGCGGGCTCCGGCACCTCTGCCGTCTTCGGGGTCTTTGACGCAGACGTTGATGGTACGTCTTTGACCTGCTCTTGCCTCTTGTCCGCGGCGAGGGGCGGCCGGATTCGCGGTTGTGGCAACAGTCGCGCCTCTAGGCCCTCTAACCGCGCGTCCATGCGAGCGCTCGATACGGCGATCGCTTCCCGCACTGCCTTTGCCAGCATTTCTTCCAGGGCTGGCGGCAGAGGGGCGGGCTGGGGCCGCACATTTGTCAGCTCACGTTTGAGCGTCGTGAGCTCTGCCCTCATTTCAGCGAGGTCCCTGGAGAGGCGTTTATTTGCCGCTTCCAGGGCCCTCGTCTCCTCAGTTTTAGAGTGCCGCAGCAATGCCGCAGTCGCCTCTTGTATCGCCTTCGTCGCATCTTTAAGGTGTTTGACGTAGGAGCCACTTAGATTTTTGGACTTCGAGGCCACCATGCTGATGACCTCTAGGCTCTTGGTGATGGTCGAGCTGAGTTTGGCCGAAGTCATCTCCTCCTCTTCTCCGTGCGACATCGTCACGTCCGAGTATCTGGAAGCTTCCGACAACCGGCGGGTCCGTTGCTGTGGAAACTCCTTTACCACATCCGAGATCAGGCGTTCCGCCTCAGCCTGCTGAGCCCTGCGCTCTTCCAGTCGCTCAGCGGCGGCCTTCTCCATTTTGGTTTGGTGTAAACCAACGTATTGGCCGGTGGTGGGCGGCAACCCCTGCCGCGCTTGGTGCACCGCGGGGCAGCTGCGCCTTTACCTTTGTCCGAGTCATCGTCCACTTCGCTTCCGCGTCTTTTGCGGAAGTGACGTCTCGTCTTTTCTCTCTCATTCTCCAGTACTTGAGAGGCGGTTGTCTCGTGACCGCTCTCGCCATCATCGGAAGTTCCTTCGGAGCCAAAGAACTTACTGCTCCTAGTAGACCCGGGCGTCGCCGCCCGTGAGCCTCCTTCCGCGTCCTCGAATCGTTCCAGGTGCACGATCGGAACCTTCAGGTCAAGCCTGGAGTCGTCGTTCGCCTGCTTCTTTCCTGCCTGCGTCGCCTTTGCGACCTTCTTCTCTCCCTCCATTGCAGCGGTGGCGCCCCCCGTATACATGGGCCAGACCCCCTCCTCTGAGGGGGTGCGGGATTCTCCAACTAGGTTGGTACCCGCCCGGGGAATATTTTTCTCGTTGCAACTATCCATATTTGATCAATTAAGGGGTGAGTCTGCCCCGCGTCCTCGTTGCGTAGTCACCCACTCGCAATGCACCCCGTCACCGGACGCTACCAGTTTAGGGTTCGGGGCCCACGGGCCCATCCATCGCTCAAACACTCACACACTTATGCACACATACAAACAATAGTGTAAAGAAGAGGTTAAATAAAAAGGAAGACAGTGAAGAAAGATGGTGAAGAGACAGAGTGAACAAAAATAAAAAGTACATGCCAAAAAGAAGAGTAAACTATAAAACAGAAAGAAGGAGAGCGAAAGACCGGTGTTCAGCCATCCTGAGTGCCTCACCCCGTGTAAAGGGCGGGGTGGCGCACCCAGGCGCCCAGGGACACGAACGTGGACGGACCGGTATCGCCCCCTCAAGTAAGTACCTATTGCTCGTATTTTTGTTACTGATTAAAGCAGCAATATGTTTGCACTTGCCGCTCTGGTTAAAACGCAGCTGCATTTTACTCCAGCAACAATCATTATTATCTATCTGTAAGAATGAATAATAATGTTTAGACTTGCTTTATCCAAATGTTTAGTTTGGTCGGTTGAGTACTTAAGTATAATTTACACAGAGCCAGTACTGGCTGCCAATAAGGCTGGCAGCCAGTATTGGCTTGGTATGGCGTGTGAACAGTTTTTCAAGCCAGGCCAAACTGTTCACACGCGGCATATGTCAAGCCAATACTGGCTGCCAGTCTTATTGGCAGCCAGTACTGGCTCTGTGTAAATTATACTTTGCGTTTGAACTTGTTTTACAGGGTGCTAAAGTAACCGATGTTCGGCGAATTATATTGGCTCGTATTAAATAACATTGCCATTAGTTCTTAGCTCTTTTACATCCCTTACATGTCCTGCTCACACCAATTTATTTCCTTTTAGCATAGATTGGGCCTTGAAACTTATTGAGTGTTTTACACTCTAAAAACCAGTTTTTTATGATTATATTCATTTTCCACAAGTAGTTTTTAACTAAATATAACCCAAATACCATTAATTATTGTTCTAAATATTTACAAAATAAACAAACTCTTGTTGTTTATTTTTTGACACGCCCCTGAAACTTCGTTTGAAATATGTCACTACTGACGTGCACGTTCCGATATTTAATAACACAAAAGCTAATTTTTAATTATTTAATACCTCCGCCCTATTAAGGGTTAAGAACTGAAAGCATCATCATCTTCATCATCACTACCATATTATAACATGCATCGTCCCATGATTATGATTCATGAGCCTATTATGAGTTATGAGTTATGAGGAGGGATGGGTAAGCTACTGAGTATTTACTCAGACCAGAGTAAATACTCAGTAAAAATGAATTTAGACACTCGGTAATCAGTATTTACTTTTATCTGAGTATTTATGTTTTACTAACCACAATTGAATTACTTATTTAAGGTTTTTCTTTATTTATTATTTATTTTTATTATATTTTAAGTTTATGCTATGTTCTTTTTAAGTATAACCAGTATAAATGAAAATAAAATTATATAATAACTATACTGAATGCAAAATTTTCTTTTAATATTTTTTGGACTCAGTAACGAAAAATTAGGTACTTACCTCTGCTATAGAATATCTAATTTTGATGATAGACTACCTAATTTTGGTATTTAGGTAGACGATTTTTACAGTGTCGGTGTTATAAAAAATGTCATAGGTCATTATAAAGGCGAAAGTTTGGATGTATGGATGTTTGTTACTCTTTCACACAAAAACTACTGAACGGATATTAATGAAACTTTACATTAATATAGCTTATGTATACAATTATACATCAGAATAACACAGGCTACAATTTTAACCGACTTTCAAAATGGAGGAGGTGTTATGTTCGTTTTTAGGGTTCCGTACCCAAAGGGTAAAAACGCGACCCTATTAGTTACTAAGGCCCGTATTTGTGACGTTATCTGGGAAAAGGGACCTTGTTGTCGGTTCTAGTTTCCGAGATAATCGCCTTTAAAGTAAAGTGTCGAAAAAAATCATTTTTTCTTTTTTTGCTACATATTAATAAACAGACTCTAAAATTTGATATGACAAAGACACAGATTTTAAAAACGATTTTTTATAGGTTAAAATATATCTTAAAGTTTAGTAAAAAAGGGACCTTATTCGGTGCTGCAGTCGAGAGTCGATTGCGGCTTTCTGTCGGCACGGTATGTACTGTTATACTACTAGTAATTTGCACCAAGCTGAAAATCAGTAATATTGATTAGAATATCTGGGGGCACGGTAGTGCCCCTGCCAAGTAGAGCGCGAATCAAACATTGGCGTACCATCATTTACAGGAACCATTTCGCCGCATTTTAGGCCCCTATTTGAGAACCTCTAGAGGTCATTAAGTTCCGAAGTTAAGCTAAAGCAAATTTCTCATTTATGACTCTCACACAGGAACAGGGAAAACTATAAAAATTGGCCAAGTGCGAGTCGGACTCGAAATAAGGTTTGTTTGTATGGGAGCCCTCCTTAAATTTTAATTTCAACTTAATTTAACAATTAACGTAAATAAATACGTAAAGCAGGATTTTTTGAAAATTTCAAGTGCCTACCTGTTGCCATTATCGATATCGAGCAAAAAAGGCCATAAAAATTAGGTTTTTTGTATGGGAATTAAATATTATTTTATTTTAACTATTTTTGTTGTTATAGCGGTAACAAAAATACACAACCTGTGAAAATTTCAGAAGTCTAGCTATAGCGGTTCTTGAGATACAGCCTGGAAACAGATAGACAGACGGAGAGACAGTTTTTAGACTTTGGGTACGCAACCGTAAAAACTAGGATAATCGAAGATCTGGACTCTGGAGTACCTGGTGACCCTGATTAGAAAACACAAGAGCCCAAACAAACTATTAGAGATCGACATGCTACATTTACAAAAAATATTCAACTTGGTGGGCCGCTTCATTTGATGTAAAAAATCAAAGGTCTGAAGTATCTGATGAAGAACCCTCAGCTGGTCTCAGCTGTTTTAGAGATATGGTAATGCCCCCTCAGATCTGCAATAGTTGCATATCGTACGTTGCTGAACATAAGACGAAATGCATATTGTGTACACGTGTGATAATAATAATAATAATAATTCCCACACCGGTTTCGGTGACGATGGCTGGTTTCATTGAAACTAGGCCAGTTACGCAGGAGTAATTTTATAGTGCCCAAGTGTGTGCGCAGTACACAACAGCAATCTCTATCCCTTTACTCGCATAACCCAGTGGGACGAAAGACCGACACGACTGGCGAGAGATTTTCTAAAAAAAAGAAGTGAAATCCCACAAAAAACATTCTGTAAAAAAACTAGCCAAGTCTCGAATCTCGATGGAGCTGCTTGTTTATCTCTAATAAGGGTTCCTTGTTGACTACGGAACCCAAAAAAGTAATGAAATGTAGTTAAAGTCGTACCAAGTCTAAGATTCCTTTATTTTTATAAAGAAATCTCAGAAACATAGTTAAATAATTAATTAAATATTTTATAAAAAATATATAATTAAATAAATATTTAAATAAAATAAAAAATAAAATAAAAATAAAAAATAATGTTACAACTACAAAATTAATAGTATTTTTGTATCTTCTTTTAACTTTATTACTAAAAATGTAACGACCGACATTAAGGTCCCTTTTAATACTTATGAATACTTCTATGGTAACTAAGAGAAATTACATGTTTTGGTACACGTCTTGTTACTAAAGGGTAATTAAAGTTATTTAAAAAATAAGAACTTCAATGTTAATTAAAATGTATATTTATTTTTATGTGATATCACTAAACTTTTAATCACCGACAATAAGGTCCCTTTTGAAAAGTGATAAGTGTTTGTACCAGCGTTTTACTAAACTTTACCTCGAATTTTAAGACAGAAAAAAAGTTACTTTTTAAATAGAAGTTTATATATTTGATCTCATTTGACTATGTTTAAGTGTAGTCAATATATATTTTTGTTGATTTTGACTGATTAATAAGATTAGTAGAAGCAAAATGTTTATTTGTTCAAAAAATTTTTTAATACAATAAACAATGTTGTTTAATATCGAAGACGTCTCTATTTAGTAAAAACTGATCCGTTTTACATTATTCTATGATAAAATCCAATAGAAAACATACTATAAATGAAATATTTAGTAAAAACCATCTTAGGCATTTTCATTACATCATGCACTTTGGCGGGGTAAACAACAGGAATAAAGTTATAAAATTATATAATTGAAGTTAAATTCTAAAAGACGTACTTCTCAAAAAACATGACTAAAACATGACTAAAACAAAAAACGTAACTTCCTACAATAACATACTTTTTTTGGGTGTCGAAGTTTGAATGCGATTTTCTCAATATCACCTTTTACGACTTTCGAGTTTAAACATTTTTTTAAAAAATATTTTCCAGACCTACACGCATGTTATTTACATGGTTCGATAGCCTATTAAATATAGATTATGGGGATACTAATAACTCAATACCGACAATAAGGTCCCTTCACGCTGATAACGTCACATTTTTGGTCAGTACTCAAGATGCATCTCAGTCTCAAGACACGGTTCAGGCTCTGTGATTGGTTGGCTGTCAAAATTTGGACCAATCACAGAGCCGAACCGCGTCTTGAGCGGTTCGCATCTTAAGTACTGACCAAAAATACGGGCCTAAGACTTCGTTGTCTGTCCGTCTGTCTGTCCGTCTGTCTGTCTCCAGGCTGTATCTCATGAACCGCTGTAGCTAGACTGCTGAAATTTTCACAGATTGTGTACTTATATCTGTTGCCGCTATAACACAAATACTGAAAACAAAATGAAATTAATATTTAAGGAGGGCTCCCATACAACAAACGTGATATTTTGGGCTTTTTTCGCTCTATATCAATAATGGCAAGAAGTAGGCGCTTGAATTTTTCACTCTTTCTTTTGTTATATGTCTACTTTAATATTTAATAATAATATTAAAATAAAATAAAAATTTCTCATACAAAAAACACAAGTTTTAGCCTATTTTAGCTCTGTATTGGTACGGAACCCTTAGTGCGCGAGTCCGACTCGCACTTGGCCGATTTTATTTATGTTCAACGATTACTCCGCCGTTTGTGAACCGATTTTCAAAATTTTTCTTTTGGTGTAAAGGTTATCATCCCAATTTGATACCGTATTCATAAAAGTGGTGACCTGATGAAGGGATCCATAAGAAATCGAGGGAACTCCTCAAAATTTACATGGAAACATGTAATGACTTCGGTTTCGTGAGCAGTATTCTAAGCATATGCTACCAACAAGTAAGATTTTGCACCGGGTATACAATGGAAGGTGCTGAGAGAACTTCTGACTCTTTATAGATACAATTTTGGGAGTTTCGACGTTGTTTTAAGAACGGAAAGCATATTATATGCTAGGTACTACGCAAATTACATTAATCATCATCATCGCCAATCACTACCATAAACCGTTAAAAAACCATGTATCGTCCCGTTTTGACCCTATTTTTGGTACTTTTCAAAGTTTTTGGTGCTATGAAGAAATTAAGAGAAGCAAAGGGTCGACATATTGACAACCTTCAACATGAAACTACATGAGACCAAGACAGATAATTTTAAAACAAAAAAAATATGGTAGGATGAAACCACTGATCTCTATTATACATACTTGTATAATGGAGGTCAGTGGATGAAACCCATTAGAAAAGGAGGAGAATATTATAAAAATTAAGGGAAAAATAATTTACGGGCGATCTGAGGTCTTAAGGGGGAAAAACGGTTTATCTCGATTTCCGGCAAAACTAATATTCCAATGAAATAAAGTCAAATGGCAAAGTTGTAGGTAAGAAAAAAATGTAAACCCTTTTTCACATAACCTCAAAATGTATGTGAAAAATTCAAAAAAACATGTTTTTGGTTTTTTATTAACATCTTTCAAAAAAAAATTTTTTTTTTCACGAAATTCGGTAAAAACTTACCTTTTTATGTACCAAACACGCTGTAATTTATTTGAAAAGAAATATTAATTTTTTCACCTTATTTCGAATTTATACCGAAAAAATACCCTAATTTTCAATCGAAAATTCACCCGTCAAAATATCAGCTTTTTTAAAAAAATTGGTATGCTTTCTATTAGTTGAAATCTCTTCTTTCCAATGGTGAAAAAATATATAATATATTATACTATAGTAAATCTTTCAGAAAACTCAAATTTGAAAATTCTTTATTAATTTTATTTAAAAATGTGATTGCTGCAATTCGTTGTAATAAAAAAGTTGATTTATTTAATTATAATTACATTTCTGTCATAGAAAATCTCATTAATATATATAAATATTATGACTTTAATTGAAACTTTGAATCCCAATAGGGGGTTCAAAGTTTCAATTACCTACACACAAGGGGGTAGAATTTCCAAAAGCACTTAAATGCGTATCCAATTATTTTTAATCAGCAGCCAAAAATAAACTTTCATGTTCCTGACTTTCATTCAAACTTTCAACCTCTATTTCACCCCCTTCGGGGTAAAATTTACGGAATTTCCTTCTTTAGTGGGTGTCTACTTAATAAAACAGCCCTAATCACCAAATTTTGTGGCTGTAACTTTAACAGTTTTTGCTCAGCGATGATGAATCAGTCAGTCAGTCAGGACATATTATTTTATAAGTATAGATTTTCATTTATCTTATATATAAAATTCTCGTGTCACAATGTTAGGCCGCGTACTCCTCCGAAACGGCTTTACTGATTTTAACCAAATTTTATATGCATATTCAGTGGGTCTGAGAATCGGCTACTGGGTACTTTTTATATTGATAAGTCCATTTGTTGAATAAAATATAATAGTAAATTATTACAACTCGAGACTGACGGCGACGTTGCCATGGTGACATACTTATTTAGTCACTTTAATAAAATATTATGGGCGAAAATCGAAATATTTTATATGGCAAAACAACGTTTGCCAGGACAGCTAGTATTTATATATAATGAGATTTTATATGACAGAAATGTAATTATAATCAAATAATTAATCAACTTTTATAATTACAACAAATTGCAGCAATCACATTTTTAAATGAAATTAATAAAGAATTTTCAAATTTGAGTTCTTTTCGATTTTTTGCATTTTCTGAAAAGATTTACTATAGTATAATATATTTTTTTTACCATTGGAAAGTAGAGATTTCAACGAATAGAAAGCATACCATTTTTTTTTAAACAGCTGATATTTTGATGGGTGAATTTTCGATTGAAAATTAGGGTATTTTTCGATATAATTTCGAAATAAGGTGAAAAAATAAAATATATTTCTTATCAAATAAATAACAGCGTATTTGGTACAAAAAAAAAAGGTAAGTTTTCACCGAATTTCGTAAAAACAATTTTTTTTAAAGATATTATTAAAAAACCAAAAACGAGGAGAATAATATAAAAATCAAGGGAAAAGTAATTTACGGGTGATTTGAGTTCGGGAAGGGTGTGGGGGTGGGTTTTTAAGTGGGTTTAAATTTATGTGAAAAATTCAAGAATGTTTTCTTGAATTTTTCACATAAATTTTAAGGTTATGTGGAAAAAACGTGACTACAAAAGTTTTAGATCTTTCTATTAGTCTACAACTTTGCCATTTACCTTTTTTTCCATTGGACTTTTAGTTTTGCCGGAAATCGAGTTAATTAAATCGTTTTTTACCCTTAAAAACCACACCCTTCCCGAACTCAAATCACCCGTAAATTATTTTTCCCTTAATTTTTATATCATTCTCCTCATTTTCTTATGGGATTCATCCTACTATTATTCTTTTTCACTTTTTATTATTTTTGAAGGTATCGGCACTGGTCTACATTGTCTTAATTTTACTTAAAATTAAGAATAATTCCGTAATGTTCTTGATTTGTTTAAGTGTAATTAGAACCTAAAATATTGAATAAAACGTTTTTACTGTGTCCAATGAGTAAATACTCATACAATAAAGTAAATACTCAGTATTTACTGAGTTTGAGTTTTTACTCTGACTCAGTTTTTACTGCCTTACCCATCCCTAGTTATGAGTTATGACTTATGACCCTATTATTGGTGCTTTTCATAGTATTTTTAGGGTTCCGTAGTCAACAAAGAACCCTTATAGTTTTGGTTTGTCCGTCCGTCTGTCTGCATGCATGAATGCACATATTAATGATGCCGACAAAATGGTAAGTACATGAAATCAAAAAAAAAAATTTTTTATGGTACCTTCCCTAACCCTACACTGTACACATCAAGCGGGGATGATTTTTTTTTCGCGTCCACCCCATCGTGTGGTGTGTCGTAAGATAGGTTTTTAAAAAATTTATGAGTATTCATAGATCATTTTCCGATTTAGGCTTCTTACAGACGAACGGCACGTGTCGGCGGCACGTGTCGGCGGCAGTCGACGGCTGTCGGCGGCACATGTCGGCGGCAGTCGACGGCAGACGACGGCACGTGTCGGCGGCAGTCGACGGCAGCCGTTGACAGTTTATGACGCTTGCAGGGGAGGCCCCCTGCAAGCGTCATAAACTGTCAACGGCTGCGAACTGACCACGAACTTTCCTAAAACTATCATGTTTCCAGAACACTTTGTTGTAAAATTACAATAACATTACCGTACTCACTTTTTAAATATAATTTTACTAAAAAACAGTAAAATATGCAAAACAATGTTAAATCCGCTGTGAAATATCAACTTTTTAAGATCGTTAGCTTGACGTAAAAGTAATAAATGTTTATCTGTCAAACTGTATCGTAGCTACGCAACGGACGTCACGCATCAAACGGACATTTTTTTCACAGTACATCCGCTGAATTGGATACGGATTACCGACTAGCCTAGTAAATGAATGCTCAAAAGGGGGGTGTGGATGGAATAGTCGAAAGCAGAAATTTTGACTGAGGAACTTTGTTTGGACTAATTTGAAGATAAAAATACTGGCTGGTCGGTAATCCGTACGCTGCCGATACAGTGGACGTACTGTAAAAAAAATATCCGTTTGATGCGAGACGTCCGCTGCGTACGATTAACCGACCTGTGGACGCTTACCTTTACGCGCTACGTCACAACTGCAAGCGTGATAAACTGTCGACGGCTGCCGTCGACTGCCGCCGGGCGCCGACACGTGCCGCCGACTGCCGCCGACACGTGCCGTCGTCTGCCGTCGACTGCCGCTGACATGTGCCGCCGACAGCCGTCGACTGCCGCCGACACGTGCCGCCGACACGTGCCGTTCGTTGATAACAGCGAGATCGACCTGCTGAATTTTCTCTATCTATGATTTTGCGCATCTATATTAATATCGTAAGATTGCCAAAAAAAATATATTAACAAAACATTCAATTACTTAATCGATTATACTTAATTACACAATATAATATGAGAACAATTAATAATAAGTATCTCAATTTCTGCAGTCCAACAGCAATCGCTGAAGCCTCTAACTCAAATGAATAATATCGCCTCTCTGTGCCTGTTTTACATCATGTATTTCAAAAAATTAACGATCCTCTCCACTTTCAATACTTTAACTACACTTAAACATAAATAAACCGATTGAAAGTTCATCCCGACTAACATCACTGCATTCTATAACCGGTAATTAGGATCAAATATGGCTAAAGTGACTTCGGACAACGCTAGCTTTTGATACAATATGGCGTTTTTCCAAAAGTTAATAGATTATTTGCAATTTTATAGGTACCTAATTGATATCGACTAACTTTAGCGAAATTAATGAGCAATCACGGCCTATTTTAATAAGCGCCTGATATTTATGTCTTTGAAATTATTTCTTTATATAAAACTTTATTTCGGTTTAAGTATATTAATTTACTAATTTGACACCAACCTCCTCAGTTTTCGCTCTAGGTTTCGATCTGCATGCATTCTCTAAATGACCTATTTTTTTACAAAAGCCACAAGTTATGTCGGAGCCTTTGTATTTGCAATTTAACTTTTCATGACCGATTTCGCCACACGTAAAACAGGTTGCTTAGCTCGTGATTAACAGAATCTAATTCAAAATTAGACTTCCTATCAATATTTACCGGAGCTTGAGAGGTAGAGATTTCTACGTCGTTACTTTGCATAAAATTATTTCAAACCGGAAGTATTTTTGTTTCAAGGTTTGAATAAGTTTTGCTGTGTAAAAAAATGATAATTCATCACGATGCCTAAAACTCCCTGCCTCCGCCACCGTACATATATTTTTGTCACCTATGCATCCAACAATAATAGATATGTCGCAGGGAAAAGAGGATATCAGGGATTTCACGATATCCCTAGGGATATCACGAACTCCCGGTAGATGCCGAATATTCTTGTTTGTTACGTCTTCTTACTAAAAATATCTAGTGATATGTCATTTCACTAAACTAAATCTAGTGAAATGTCAGAATCGCGGATACCGCCGAATAAAAATCGAGCCACTCATTTCTCTCGCTCGCTCTAGTTCCCACACGTGACACGGGCACTAGTGGGAGTGAAACAAATGCGTCGCTCGAGCTGGCGCGGCTCGTCTAGCCTGGAGACAGACAGACAGACTAACCCTTTGGGTACGGAACCGTAAAAACTAGGATAATCGAAGAGCTGGAGTACCTGTAGTACCTGTGCCTGTACAAGAGCCTTACCAAACTAGAGATCGACATGCCACCTTTACAAAAAATATTCAACTTGGTCGGCCGCTTCATTTGACGTCAAAAATCAAAGGTCTGAAGTATCTGATGAAGTCCCTCAGTTGGTTTCAACTGTATGATTCAGAGATATGGTGATGCCCCCCCAGATCTGCTATAGTTGCATTACGCGTGTGATAATAATAATAATAACTCCCACTCTGGTTTTGGTGACGGTGGCCGGTTTCATTGAAACCAGGCCAAGAGTAATTTTATAGTGCCCAAGTGTGTGCGCAGTACACAAGAGCAATCTCTATATTCCTTTACTCGCATAACCCGGTGGGACGGAAGACTGACACGACCGGCGAGAGATCAGGCGCAGGACCGACTTTTTACATGCCCATCCGACGCATGGATCATCTAACATCAAGAGAAATGCGTGGCTTGATTTTTATGCGGCGGTGTCCGCTTTTCTGACGTTTCACTAGATTTAGTTTAGTGAAATGACATATCACTAGATATTTTTAGTAAGAAGACGTAACAAACAAGAATATTCGGCATCTACCGGGAGTTCGTGATATCCCTAGGGATATCGTGAAATCCCTGATATCCTCTTTTCCCTGCGACAGATATATAATATCACGATCAGTAAACGAAAGGTCTCAACCTATTATTCTATTTAGTTGCTGAAAATAGAATTCATTCAACGACTGGCCTTCAACGGGCTTCGTTTCCATTAACTCCTTAAGCATCGCGTACATATTTCGCCTAGTCTCAGAATATGTATCCAACAACATATAGCGCCAATCTTTCCACTTCCACGTAGTCCATGAAGTTTTGTTCTTTTGCAGCGGAATCATACCACATTTTCGCCGTATTACGCAGCTTTTGCAAAGCTTGATACTTCGTGACCCTATCACTCCAACCGAAAGCACGCGCATTCGCCTCCACTACGTTGATCCACATGTTAATTTCGTCAACCAACGGATCGAATTAGGGCACCACCGAAGACAATAAAACATTGTGACTTACAGTAGGCGATGATTGACTACGCTTTGACCTCTTTCTGTTGCGAACCCGGCGCGAGGGCGCGCTGCTGCCCGAGCTGGTGCTGCTGCTGCTGCTGCTGGAGCTGCTGCTTGTCGAGGAAGCACGGCTCGTCTTCTTTCTTCGCCTCTTGTCCGTACATGGCCGAGAACGTGGCATTGCGTAGATTCGCACACTTCTGATATAAGAAGAAACACACATTAGCATCAATAATACATTTATTTACAGATCCCCGTAACAATAATACACAGTTTCCATCCTTTATACTTACATTCGTTAGACCAATAAACCAGACTTAATGTTTTCCCATGGTTTTCCCTTAAATGTTTCCCTTACCAAGGTTCGCCAGCGATTATTGTTTTATAATTTTTCTCAATAAAACATCAACTCATAGAACACGTCACATTTTCAAATATCGATAGAAAAATAAAGTTACAAAGAAGGTCCTATCATAACTTTTCCGCTAATCATAGACTAAATAAAAACTAAGTATGAGCGACAACATAACGACACACCACACGATGGGGTGGACGCGAAAAAAAACATAATTTTCATTAAAACATCATTGATTTTTGACCTATTTTTGCTCTATGGCGGTACGGGGGTTCGTGCGCGAGTCCGACTCGCACTTATAGTCCGCGCGGAACTAGTTGGCCGCGCCTAGCCTGAGCAGTGGTCTCGAACCTACCGATTTTTCGGTATATCTACCGATATGGGCTCTGTTCTACCGAAATACCGAAACATAACGATTTTTACAGTAAGTATACATGGAAAGGACAAAGATCCAACGTCCATACAATTTTGGGCTAATTTTAAAAGTGCCGGCCAACGAAAATAAACCCATTATTTAAATAGAACATAATCTAAGGAATAATTTTTTATTATTACACCAAAGTTCTAAGTCACTTCTCCGAGTTGTTATTCAAGGTCAAACTTTTTTTTATAACATGTAATAAAACTTATTTTATTAATTAAAAGTAATAAGTAATCGATCCCAACGTCCCTATCCGAGTCATAGAATAGATTAGAGGCCAAATATCTACAATTGATTTGGAAAAATTGACGGACGGAGCCACAGGAGCCACAACATTACATCCGCGACTCCATCGGCGGTCGCCTGCTGTTTATTGACGGACGGAGCCACAGGAGCCACAACATTACATCCGCGACTCCATCGGCGGTCGCCTGCTGTTTATTGACGGACGGAGCCACAGGAGCCACAACATTACATCCGCGACTCCATCGGCGGTCGCCTGCTGTTTATTGACGGACGGAGCCACAGGAGCCACAACATTACATCCGCGACTCCATCGGCGGTCGCCTGCTGTTTGGGGTATAGCAGGCTCGTCTTGGGGGAAGGTTTATTTACCTTCCGTCCGTCAATTTTTCCAAATCATTTGTAGGTATTTGGCCTCTTATCTATTCTGTGTGTGTGGCAAAAGTGATGGAATGAGCAGTTCGATAAATGAATGAGCGGTAAAAATGATGAAACGAGCGGTTCGATAACGACTTAACAGAAGGCCTACTTAAGGCCCTGTATTCCCAGAAGCGGATGATTTTCAAGATTTAAAAGTGACAAGGAGGCATAAAAATATTGTAATTTAAATTCTGAAAAAAAATATATATGTGTTAGTTAAGGATCTAGCACAGTGGAATTTATATTCCATAACACAATATCATGAACTTCACTCGATAGAAAAAAATCCCGAAGTTACCTCTTCTTTTAACGAAATTTCCATACTATTTCCAAGTCACTTGGAATGTTCAGGTAATTTTTGTACTGAATTAAAGACAAAGAATATATCTAGTACGGATCGTCAACTTGACTCGATTTAATTGATGTATAAAATAACGACGATCAAAAAACTATAAAATTGGAGGCGCAAAGGCTCGGCTGGTGCTTTCAGTTGAACACACTTTGCGCCTCCAATTTTATAGTTTTTTGATCGTCGTTATTTTATACATCAATTAAATCGAGTCAAGTTGACGATCCGTACTAGATATATTCTTTGTCTTTAATTCAGTACAAAAATTACCTGAACATTCCAAGTGACTTGGAAATAGTATGGAAATTTCGTTAAAAGAAGAGGTAACTTCGGGATTTTTTTCTATCGAGTGAAGTTCATGATATTGTGTTATGGAATATAAATTCCACTGTGCTAGATCCTTAACTAACACATATATATTTTTTTTCAGAATTTAAATTACAATATTTTTATGTCTCCTTGTCACTTTTAAATCTTGAAAATCATCCGCTTCTGGGAATACAGGGCCTTAAGTAGGCCTTCTGTTAAGTCGTTATCGAACCGCTCGTTCCATCATTTTTACCGCTCATTCATTTATCGAACTGCTCATTCCATCACTTTTGCCACACACACAGAATAGATAAGAGGCCAAATACCTACAAATGATTTGGAATTTCAGAATTTAAATTACTATATTTTTACGTCTCGTGTCCCGCTTAAATCTTGAAAATCGTCCGTTTCTTGACCTAGAGCCCCTTAACCACGGATACCGAAGCGGGGGGGCGCAGCCCCCCCGAAAAGGGGCTTGGGGGGCGCAGCCCCCCGCCAAAACAAAAACAAACACAATCCAGAAAGTCCAAGAGTAGGTTAGGTTAGGTTAGAACTTAGACCACAACGGCAGAGGGAGCCGAGCGAGCGCAGCGAGCGTGCTGCGGCAGCAGCCGGCGACCGTCTTATACTTTCGCTTTATAACGGCACGGAACCCTTCATGGGTGAGTTCGACTCGCACTTGGCCGATTTTATTATATTTTACCGCCTCATTGTTTAAAGAACTTCTTAGAATGAGATTTCTTACTGACAAATTCCGATTTGTTTCTGTCCACACGTAACCGCTCATTCATTAATTTTTACTGGCCATTTAATTATTTTACTGTTCAATAATGTTTTCAAATATCCATTTCATTATTTTTTACTACTCATTTTTGTTTACTTTACTGCTTAGTTTTAACTGCTAAACTAGTTATCAAACGTGCCATTTATAATTTTTAACTTACCAAAACTGCAATTTACAACTGCTCCTTTAAATCAGTGCCATATTTAAAGTGCATACGTTAAAAAAAAAACGGAAAGCCGATGTCAATAGTTTAGAACAGTGGTCCCCAACCTTTTTTTCATGTGGGCCACAAACATGTTTTGGTCTTGGTGTCGCGTATCGCGTGCCGCAACAAAAATTTTTTAGGGTTAAAAAATAACTTTCTTCAAAATTAAAGATTTAATATTATATTTAATAATATTACTAGCTGTCCCGGTGAACTTCGTGTCACTTAAAAACCTTCCCTGGACTTCTACGAATAATTTAAGACTAAAATGAGCCCAATCCGTTCAGCCGTTTTCGAGTTTTAGCGCGACTAACACATTTGAAAATCCATTTATATATATATATATATATATATATATATATATATATATATATATATATATAGATTAATTATATTTAGACTTTACGTTATTTTGCCGGTGGGCGGGTGGTTCTCCGCAAAATATTATTCTTGATAAAAAAATAATGATTTTATAAACCTCCCGGAAAACCTTCTATTCAAAGTTCCATTTAAAGATTATGTGAAATTTATGCTATTTCAAATAAGGGCATTCCATACAATCACCATTTTTTGAAAATATTTATCAATTTTGTAAAAGTCAATGTTGCCGATAATGACGATTGGTGAGAAAAATGACGTTTAGTAGAAAATAATAATTAAGTGTTGCCGACAATGACGCTTATTGGGTAATTGTTTTACAATCTGGTTAGGTAAGTAGAGCAAAATAAAAGGAAATTTATAAATTACAATGTACTTTTTACTTTTAATCTTACAAAATATTATTTATTGTATCATAATTTAGTTCTGATAAAATGATTAAATTTGTTTAATAACAAACATGTATTATGTTTGTTATTAAGCTGGTTGTTGGGGCTGGCGTTCGTGTATGGCGCGCCTGCGCCCTCCGCGCCGTCTTCGAAAGGGATCTGCGGTCACATCCGCTTCTCTTTCCCGTTCGGCAGCCTCTTTCTGCGAGATGACGGCCTCGCAGAAGTCGGCTATAGCGTCATATCCTTCGCTCGACCGAACCATAGCCGTCACTATGGCCAGGAGACTGAGGTCGTATCCGATGGTTGCGCAGAGCAACGCTCGTTGCTCCGCCCATGCTGGGCAGTCCTCGAGCGTGTGCTGCGCTGTGTCGTCTTCGTGATCGCAGTGGTGGCACTGTGTTGTCGGTTCTCTTCTAGCCGTACGATGTAGGTAATGGCCGAAACATCCATGCCCGGTCAACATCTACACCATACGGAAGGTGAGGGCGCCTTTGCAGTGACCTACCCACGTCTGCAGGTGCGGTTGAAATGCCGCCACCCCTGCACGTCCAGCCGTTGGAGCATTATAATTATGCGAGCTTCCACCGTGTATTCAGTTCAGGGGAAACTCTGTCTCCTCTCTCCTTAAACTCCGCCGTGCGATAGTAAATTTCTCTTAGAACCCGCGCTTCCAAATCCCAAGGCGGGGTTCTGGCGAGGATGAGCGCTGCTTCGCAGGATATGGTGCGGTATCCGCGGATGATTCGCAGCGCCATCGATCGCTTTGGGCTTCGTAGTAGCACCCTGCTCTGGGCGTTATGATGGTCCACCCAGACGGGAGCTCCATACAGGGCCATGGACTGAATGACCCCGGTATAGAGCCGCCGACAAGTTGACCCAGAACCCCCCAAGTTGGGCAGGAGGCGTCCAAGGGCCACGGCCGTCTTCTTTAGTCGACGTACCAATCGGCGGAAATGAGCGGCAAATGACCACCTGGAGTCCAACACCAGACCCAAGTATTTCAGTTCCGTTCCGATCGGCACCTGAATGTCTCCGATGGGGAGGATCGAGTTAGCAGGAGGGCGCCTTTGGGGGCCATGGAAATGGCCTCCGTTTTGTGTAGCGCAACTCGGACCCCTAGCGCTTCAATGCGTGCTACCACCAGTGCCGCTCCGAGTCTTGCCAGACGGATGGCTTCTTCGTAAGTCTCGCCTTGAGCCAGCATAAAAGTGTCGTCGGCGTAAGGGACGATTCTGAGCCCTCGGAGTAGTGCCGCACGCAGGAGGCTAGAATCCAATGTTCCACAGGAGAGGGCCGAGGACGGACCCCTGTGGAACACCGCACTCCGTCGTGATCCGGACTATAACACTGTCGCGGCCGACGCAGATTATCACACGGCCTCTAAGGTACGAGTCTGATGGTCTTCCGGAGGTACCATGGCACGTTGTGATATCGAGGAAGGCCCTCGATGGTTTCGAAGGGCAACGTGCTGAAGGCATTGGCGATGTCAAAAGACACCGCCAACACCACTTTGCCATTCGCAATCTGCTCCTCCGTATGCTCCTTGACCTGCTAACATAACCTAACCATTTAAAAGTACGCTAAAATCATTGTTAACAACCATTCATCATTGATTTCTACACACATTATCATTATTAGCAACACGCGTCATTCTCGGCTACGGTAATGTTGCTGACAATGACGTTGCCAATAATGACGAATTCTAGAAAATTCCACGCCGCGAAGCGTGTAAGGTAGATCACAAGAGAATCATAAGAGAATCAAACGAAATATGGCCTACGTGTTGTTAGTTTAGCGATTTTAATTGTTTAAGGCAATAATAACACTTCATCATGTATAAATAACTGAGATAGTTAAAAATATGAATGACGATTGAAATGACAAATTTTGGAGAATCGAATTGGACAACTTACTGTTTGTAATGCGACGCGTCCTTGCCTCTTGAAGCGTGTCGGCTGACCGAGGAGCGGGGGGGAGCGTCGCTAGCCGTCAAAAAGAAATTTGAAGTGCATTTCGTTTCGTCGTAATTTGATAAATCAATAGTGTTGCCGTCAATGATGAAAAATCTTTGAACATTGTTTGGTACGATTTTTGACTAACTTGAAATTAGTTTAATATAATTTTTTTTTAGAAGAGGATAGTTCATTGAATGATTTAAAATATTTATGTACTTCGTTTTACAAATCTTTGTCAGTGAATATTTTGTAGGATGAAATAACGAAAACAATGCGTAGGGGACATCCCAAATAATGATACTTTGGACAGAATTTTCTTAATATTTTTTTTTTGTAGTCATTCAAGCTCTAAGCGGGCTCGATTGCTTCTTTATTATTAATTTAGGAAGTAGAATCAAGATCATTTGTCCCCAAATACTTTAACATTGAAGAGTTTTATTGCGAGACATAAATTTGTGACCCCTAAAATATTCACCCGGGCGTGAATTTCAAAATTGTTTAACATCACGCGGGCCACAAATAAAGTCCGCGGGTTGGGGATAGCGGGCTTAGAATAAAAAACTGATCAATTGTCTAATGTCTTTAATTTATTCTTTCCAATAATTAAATAATATTATTGTTCACGATATCGCGAGATTGGTCGTCAGTCGTCACCACAGAATACTTTTAACCTTGTCGTCACTGTCTAATGTCATGTGCATTGCGAGCAGCAAGCAACCCGCCCCCTCACCCCCGTCCCTACCTAAGGCGCGGCCAACTAGTTCCGCGCGGATAAAAATCAGGCAAGTGCGAGTCAAGTAATTAATAATATCATTGTCCCTGAAACTAAACCCATTCTGAATAATTATTTCAAACGTAGTGATTATATTCTCTTTGAATATTTCCCCGAAAATTTTGGCAAACTTATTTTTGGCAGGCTAACAGCTGACGGCTTGTTATTCACAGTCGCTTTAACCAAAGCGACTGTGAAGCGAAGCTTTGCAACCGCAAAGCTACGTCTTCGTGACTATTTACACTATTTACAAATTCCAAATTTGGACGTCACAGGAAACATTAATTATTATTGTCTATGTATAGAATTGATTACGTCAATGAGGCATTTTTGGAACGAAGTTACTTATCACGCGTTACGAAAGGGGGCTAGATGGAAAAAGTTGTAATGACACTTTTTGACCGACACTTATTTTAGTACCTGCGAAGTAGGGGCAGAAGGCCTACCTATGTATTTAGCGAAAAAATTAAAAAAATTAAAAGACATGTGTAAAAATATTGTTTTATTCAAAAATACCAAATATTTTATAAAGATAATAAAATGGCATAGCTATACTATTTATAAATAATATAAAATAAACAAAAAAATAATTATTATAAAATAGAAAAACAAATTTAGTCAAACTGAACTGGGGAGATTTGAACCATGTACCTAGTGAATGCACGTTCGTGGATTTATATAATGTTAGTCCAATACTAATTATGTTATTGTTTTGTTGAAATTAGCGGTTAGAATAATCATTTAGAATACATTATGTTATGCCCGCTGTACACTCTCGCCGAGAGCTCTCGGGCGAGAGTCTCGTGCGAGAGCCCCTTGCCCGAGTGCGATCATGTACATTCTCGCTAAAACGACCATTCACCATTCACCATGCATCGAAAGATATCATTGTAATCCAAAGATTTATAATCATATTTAATTTTATTTCTCACAGATAATGACTGATAATGAAGTTTATTATTGTTATTTTTCTGTTCTACACTGTCCAACGGCGCACACTGGTCCCAAAGTAAAATAAATGGGACATTAAGTCACTTTTAAGATATCGTTTTTTTCAAATATGCCGTATCTACAGAGATAAAAATAATTAAAAAAAATTTTATGGACGAAATCATAATTTTGTCATTTTAATCCAAGATTCAAACGTATTCAAAATAAATCATAGCACAGCTTATAGAGGGACTCTTGTCGTACATTTTTGTCATAGAAACTCAACTGCGATTTTTGCTACTTTTAGAGCTACAGCCACTTTATTTCCTTTTATCAGCGGATGAGGTTAATTTTTTTTGTAGCATCTGATGCAATTACAAGTTACTTTTATGGATGTTGTTTTTTTCAAATATGCCTTATCTACAGAGAAAAAAAAATGAATTCTATCATAAATCTACAGAGAAAAAAAAAATGAAAATCTTGGAATAAAATGACAAAATTATGATTTCGTCCATACAAAAAATAATTTATATTTTTTTTCTCTGTAGATAAGGCATATTTGAAAAAAACAACATCTATAAAAGTAACTTGTAATTGCATCAGATGCTACAAAAAAAATCAGCCTCATCCGCTGACAAAAAAAAATAAAGTGCCTGTAGCTCTAAAAGGCGCAAAAATCGCAGTTGAGCAACATGACAAAAATGTACGACAAGAGTCCTTCTATAAGCTGTGCTATGATTTATGTTGAATACGTTTGAATCTTGAAAGAAAATTACAAAATTATGATTTCGTCCATACAAAAAATAATTCATATTTTTTTTTCTCTGTAGATAAGGCTTATTTGAAAAAAACAACATCTATAAAAGTAACTTGTAATTGCATCAGATGCTACAAAAAAAAATCAGCCTCATCCGCTGACAAAAAAAATAAAGTGCCTGTAGCTCTAAAAGGCGCAAAAATCGCAGTTGAGCAACATGACAAAAATGTACGACAAGAGTCCTTCTATAAGCTGTGCTATGATTTATTTTGAATACGTTTGAATCTTGGATTAAAATGACAAAATTATGTTTTCGTCCATACAATTTTTTTTAAATTATTTTTTATCTCTGTAGATACGGCATATTTGAAAAGAACGACATCTATAAAAGTGACTTGTAATTGCATCAGCTGTCTACAAAAAAAATCAGCCTGATCCGTTGACCTTCGATCCGAAAATTCTTAATGTCCCATTTATTTTACTTTGGGACCAGTGTGCGGCGGGACTAGTACTGAAACCCGAGACACAGCGAGGCGGCCCGAGTGCGAGAGTGTAAGTAGTGCGCTCGTTTTCCTCGCGAGACCCTTTGTCTCGGGCGCAAAATACCGACAACGGACCGAGAGGGTCCGAGACAGGCGAGACGAGGCGAGCGCACCCATTTACACTCTCGCACTCGGGCCACCTCGCTGTGTCTCGGCGAGAGTGTACAGCCGGATTTAGTGTGAGTGTTTGGTTCAAAATATTGTACACCAACTTTCAATCGACATTCTTGAATGATTTTCCTTTGATAAACTAGAATATTTTATAAAATATATTAAGCCTAATTGACAAATAGTTCGCGAATATATATTTTAAGCATCTAAATGGAAAGGTCTATTTGTAAAATAAATAAAACCCTTGTTTTGCATAAGTGGCTTAAAAAGTCGAAACTCGAATACAGTTCGACAAGGCTGTTTATGAACGTGGCGAGAAAAAGAACTAACGCTTCTATCATACAAAAACGTCATGACTCATGCTATGCAATGATCATGCAATGATAGAAGCGATTAGTTTGGCGTTTAGTTCCTTTTCTCGCCACACTCATAAACAGCCTTGTCGGACTGTATTTGAGGTTATAGACGTATTTCTTTTTAAAATTTGTTAACCGGCACTGGAACCTAGCGTTTTACGCAAGGGACTAGGGAGTGTCTCCGCTGCCGGCGCCGGCTCCCAAAAATATCAGTAATGGGAACCGGCGGTAAGTAGACTGCCGGCAGCAGAGACATAAAACAACGGCTGCCGGCGCTGGCACTCAAAATGGGAGCCGGTGATAATGCGTAAAGCGCTAGGTTCCAGTGCCGAATGCCGATACACAAATTTTAAAAAGAAATAATTATAATCTCAAATATAATCGACTTTACCGCATATGTATTATTTTCCTCTATGCTTTACCGACTTCCAAAGGTGAAGGTTAGGTAAGTACCTATTTGTTCGGCTGTGGATATTTTAGTTTTTTGTGATGCATTTTCTTAGCTTAAGGTAAAGACCTTAGCTACCTTTTTTCAGCTACGAAAAAGTAAGATTTTGCACCACAGC
This sequence comes from Polyommatus iphigenia, assembly GCA_963422495.1. NCBI lineage: Eukaryota > Metazoa > Arthropoda > Insecta > Lepidoptera > Lycaenidae > Polyommatus > Polyommatus iphigenia. The sequence goes on from OY730182.1 coordinate 40,373,734, forward strand.
TACAGTTATAAACCCCGTTGTATACTTCCGAAGGTACTGAACAGAACTTCAGATTCCATATACATGTTAGAGAGTTTCAGCGTTGTTTAAAGAAGCAAAGATATTGTATTACCTATGCTACTATGCAGATCACATAATATTTTATCAGCATCATCATCACCACCATTAACCCATCAAGATTCAAGCCCCATACGAGCACCGGTGATCGCGACAACAATAGAATACAATAGCATTTCCAAGAATCCCCGATTGAAGGATTCAAATTTGCATCCTTACAATTAAATATGACTATTTTTATGACCTTATTATTTGTACTTTTCATAGTCCTTTAGCTCAAGACTGTTGTTTTTGATCATTATTCTGTCATTTGACAAGCGATGTTTGCCGAATAGGCGCCGGCAGCCTATTCGGCAAACATCGCGTGACTTCGGCAAACTTCGGAGTTCGGAAAACGGCGCCGGCAGCCAATTCAGCAACCGGCGCCGGCAGCCATTTCGGCAACCGGCGCCGGCAGCGGAGACACTCCCTTTACGCAATAATGGAGTTGTTTACTGGATAGTACATTTTTCCTCCGCTAGGCTGCGCTTTGTATTTCTGACCCATAACAAACATTCTAGAGGTTTTATTACAAAGTTTTATTTATTGGTTTCAATAAAAAATGCCTCGATGTGTGATAATAGGGTGCAATGAGAATGGAAGACATACATTTCCAAACGATCCGAAATTAAAAAAGTTATGGGAAAAAGCTACAAAAGTAAAAAAATTCAAAGCTTCAAAGAATTCGAGGTTATGCTCTAAATATTTTAAAGAATCCGATTATCAAGAAAATTGTGCTACGACAGGTAAGATTATCTTATTAAAAATGGTTCTAATATATTTTTTAATTAGTTTTCTAGTGAACAGGTTATTATGCGTGTGTTTGTTGTCACTGAAATTAATATTTTTTTTTTCCAGGACTGCCACCAATTTGTAAACATTTAAAAAAAGGTGTTGTTCCTTCCATTTTCCCATGGACACCTAAACCTTCAACATCTGCTATAGAACGACAAAATCGATACATGGAAAGGTCAGCAAAGAAAGAATTATTTCCTCCACAGAACCCTATAGAAACACTTACTGGTAATTACTCCATGGAAGATAGAAATGAAGTCTCTGATAAAGGAGAAAATCTACCCGATGTACAAATGGAAATTGAAATTAAAACACATGAGAAAGGAAACATGGTTAGCAATGAACTAGAAAGATCAATCAGGCTTGTGAATTCATTTACACAAACTCCATTTTTGAATTCGCTTTTTTCAAACTATCAGCTTATGACAGATGATGAAACTATACTATACTATACTGGACTGGAAAGCTATGAGAAGTTTAAGACTGTTTTATCAACTCTTTTGCCGATGGCATACAGTATTTGTTATCGTAGGAATCATGTTATGAATATGTCTATTGAAGATCAGTTTTTACTTATGTTAATGAAACTCTGAAGAAACTTAGATGATTTTATTCTATCAAAACATTTTGATATCAGTAAATCAGAAGTAGGTAATGTATTTGTAACATGGATTAATTTTGTACACCAATTGTGGTCAAAACTAAATATATGGCCAAGTAGAGAACTCCTTGATTATTTTATGCCATCACAGTTAAAAAAAAACCATAAAATTACCAGAGTAATTATAGATGGAACTGAAGTGCCTATAACAAGACCTAAAAACCCAAAATCACAACAGGCGACTTTTAGTAGTTACAAACATCACAACACAATTAAGTTTCTGGTTGGCTCCACACCTGGTGGACTACTGTCATACTCGTATTGTTCAGAAGGATATGGAGGATCAACTAGTGACAGGCAAATCATAGAACGCTGTAATATTATTCATAAATGTAATCCAGGTGATGGAATCATGGCAGATCGGGGATTTAACATTCAGGATTTGTTAGCACCTAGTGACCTAACATTACTTGTGCCAAATTTTTTGAAAGGTTTATCTCAATTACCTGGGATAAAATTGAAACATGACCAGAAATTAGCTGCTAATCGAATACATATTGAACGTTTAATAGGTCTGATAAAAACTTATAAAATTTTTAAAACTGATGTCAATGCATACTATGTTCCGTTAATGTCAAAAATATTTTTTGTGTGCCTTATGTTATTTAACTTTAGGGAAAAAATTGTAAATTAATATTTTTAGGATCTTACCTCAATGTCCAGAAACCTTTTGGTCAGTGTTTCATTTTTATAATATTTTGTTAATTAATTCAAAGGTGAAATTTTAATAAGCAATTTTGTTATACAAACAATAGTTCTAAATAAAAGCCTTATTATAAAATATCTTTTATTTTTTGTTTTCACAATACCTTGGCACAATAATCACCAAAAAATAACACATTTTTAATTATGGTTATTCAGAAAAATCATGTTTTATAATTTCTAAATAATTCTTATAATAATATTTGTTAATTATAGCTTTCTTGAAATAAGAATGATAAAAAGAGTCCAATTTGTATAGCATTTGCTCTATAAATTCATCATCCCTATTAACAAAAACCACCTCTAAACTTTTATAGGTATAAACTATAAAATTACAATATTTTCTGTCACTGCAGTAAAGTTGCCCTTGAACTTGATAATAATATGGTGTTTCTGCTTTTAAACATAACTTATTGTCAATGTAGATTAAGTATGGTACTGTAGTTGGACTTATAACTTGATGTCTAGTAGCATAGGGACACTTTATTTCAATTAATGTCTCTTCATTTAAAATACCATCAGGCGAAGCAGCCAAATAGGACCTTTCTTCTGAAATAAGCACTCCACTTTCTGTCACATCTAACTCATATAAATTAATATACTGCTTTAATGCAACTTTTTCATTAATTATACCATGCATAATAGCTCTTGATAAAATATTTTCTTTTTCTAGTATTTGCATGGCATAACCATTTTTACTGGTTTCTTTCATATGGCATATAGCATGAAATATACTAGCGGTCAAGCGACACTTTCTGTAAATAAACCATTTAGGATTATCTCGCTGACCGCAAGTTTCACATTCTATTTCTTGAATTCTATTTAAAGATAATGTATTTAATTCTAGTTGCTCAAAAATTTTGTTGGTCACAGGTCCACAGTAATCATGGTCATTTTCAATGGCATATGGATTTGCAGGCCCATATAGTTGTTTAAAGGGCATTTGGGATTTGCAGTTAAGAATAATATTCCTCACTTTTTGGATATATTCTAGAATATTAATTCTTTTTTTATATGGTTCGAATACAATATTCTCAATAGATTTTCTTTTGGATGGCAACTTGTGCGCTTTTAATGGACTGCCTGTAAAAATTTTTTTGGGCATATGGAAAGTTTGTAGTTTTTCTGTGGGTGCTTCTGTTTTCAGAAGAATTTTATCATTTATAAAATTTTCAAGTCCACAAAGAACTACAGCCACATGTTTGCAGTGAGCACTCACTCCACTACCAGCAACACATTCACAGTTGCACTCCAAAATCTCACCTTATATACTTAATTTAACATTAGCTTCATACATAATTCTTTTCATTGAAGCTTTGATATATCCTTTAAAGTAGCATGAGTCACCAATAAATGCTGCTCTCAAAATATGTAGGAAGCGTGCTTCATATAATGATTTACCATCCTTTGGGTTCTTATGAAATCTGAAAGTGAAAAAAATGTAAAATTTATTTAGGTACATAATATCATTGTTAAATTATTTAGGTTTTTGTATCAGAATTCGTAAGAACTGTACTTAAAAGAATGAACTTACTGTAAGAAATAAAGGGTTATATGTTCCTTTGTAATTGGTGGTAGCTTCATACTGCTGTTGATGTCCCGATAAGCATGACTTTCTGGTAAAACCATTTTTGGATCATCATTTTCTTCCGCTGGAACAGCATCAAAATTCTGATTCCTGTCATATGCCTCAACTCTGTAAAATAAATATTCACTTATTAAAGCCGCGAAGTACATTACATTTTGATGTCACCTAGATCATTAACAACCTTTAATCTATGATCATTAAGACGTCTAGGCTAATATTATAAGATGAAATAAAATTTATAACATGAAATTGAGGTTATGTTTACCTTTCAATTAGGTCTGCTTTTCTGCCCTTCAAAGATGCACCCCGTTCTCTTAATTTAGCTTTTAGGGCCTCTACATTCCATGTGCTATACATTATAAAAACTAAATACTTATTTAACTACAGTAATCACGTCGCACTTAAAGTTCAATTGTTATTCAAAACTAAGATTTCACAGTCACTAATGATCACAGCATATTATCGTCCTGTCGCATAAAACCTTCAAAAATCCTTTAGTAGTATTTGTTTACTACTAGACTATAAAATAAATGTAAAACGATGAGTAACACTCGAACAATGCTTTAGTTTATTGTTGTTTATTGACAACTTTTTATGCGTCTTTTTTATTATGAGTCTGAAGTACACAGCGACATCTGTGCCAAGCTTTGCATAAACAACTCCATTTCACCGGCTCCCATTTTGAGTGCCGGCGCCGGCAGCAGTTGTTTTATATATGTCGGCTACCGGCAGTATATTTACCTCCGGCAAATCGCCGGTTCCCATTACTGATATTTTTGGGAGCCGGCGCCGGCAGCGGAGGCACTCCCTTTTATTATTAGGTCGCATCTGTTTGAGATCTTTGATAGGTCGTCATGACGCGGACGTGACTAGAAGTGTCTATCGTCGCGCCGTCTGGTGGAGATTTAAAAAAAAGAATCCATTTTTCATTTTTGACGTCTAAATTGAAAAAGTTGGCGGGCTTTTTAAAAAGAGAAGTCGTATTTTTTCAACTTTTGCGAAATTAATTATTTAAAATAGTTTATATAAAGCATTTTAACAATAAAACAACGCAAAACGGTGAAATAAAAGACGTTGAAATGGAGGATCCTGGGGGGACAGCCCCTGGGAAACCCGGCAGAAAAAGGCCGCGAGGGCCTGATACTGACGAAGACAGGGATGTTCTAGATGAATCATTTTACATCCCGTATAGTAAACCCGGCTACAGACGCTTGTTCCCTGAGAAGTCCCACTCTCAGGAGTATATAGTATATACCGAATCCACCCAAACCGATAGCAATATCGGCAACAAAAATCCGTTAACACTAACATCCGTATTCAAAGAAGAAATCAAAGGAATAACCGGAATAAAAAGAGTAGCAGCCAATAAAATAGCAATAGGATTCTCCCAGGCAAGTTATGCCAATAATTACTTGCTCAATGAAGACTTCCATAGAAAAAATAATTTCAAAGCATTCATCCCAGCTAGGAGCATCGAAAAGATAGGAGTACTACGGTATGTACCGACTAGGATAAGTAATGAAGACCTATTCAAAAAGTTAACTTCTGCCTATGAAATTATTGGAGTGAGAAGGTTCACCAAAAAAGTTAATGGCAAAGTGAAACCGTTTCAAACGGTTTCTGTGACATTTCTCTCCAATAACTACCACAATCTGTCTCATTAGATATTTTTAATTATAAAGTATATGAATATAACCCTCCTTTGCTGCAATGTTACAAGTGCTTTAAATTTAATCACCATGCTAAGATATGTAAATGTGTCCAAAAATGTTCGATTTGTTCAAAGGAACATCATTATTCTAAGTGCCCTGATGATCAGGCACTGCATTGTGCCAACTGTGGTGGACCACATCTTGCTATATCTAGAAACTGTCCGGTAAAGCAAAAGAAAATATTGGAAAAACAAAATAAAATGGCATACGCAAATGTGACTAAAAACACTGACCACACTTACAGTTTGGCACATTACAGTACTGATTTCCCGGCTTTACCACACAAAAAGCATGAGATAACTAATGAGGAATTAATACAAGGTATAATAAAAAGCGATAACATTTTAAAGTCTTTAGTAGCTACATTAGTAAATTTAAGTAACAGTAATAAAAAAATGACAACATCAGTAATAAAGGAAGTATTATTAAATAACCTTAAACATGGATAGTAATTTTTTGAAAATATGCCAATTTAATGTTGAAAATCTTAATAGCAAAAAACCTCTTCTTATTACTTTTTTGGACCAAAATGACATTGATATATGTTTGTTAAATGAAACACATTTAAAAGAAAATCATAATTTTAAAATAACAGGCTATAATTTTATTTACCAACATGGCCTTAATGGCCGTGGTGGAGTCGGCATACTCATTAGGAATAATTTCAAATACATTACTGTCAATCTGCCTTTTTATGAAGATTTACAATCTGCAGCTATAGTTCTTAAAACTGATATTGGTAATTTGTCTATCTTATGTAGTTATAGTCCACCAAGACCAGGAAGGTTCAAATCTAGACAACTTAAACAAATTATTAATAGTTTACCAAAACCGATAATACTATCCGGAGATTTAAATGCTCATCATGTTGCTTTTGGATGTCTTCAAACCAAGCCTCGAGGTACAGATGTTTACGATTTATTAGATGAGTGTGACCTATGTATCCTGAACTCGGGAGCTCCAACAACAGTAGGTAGTTTGCGTAATAGCCAATCTTCAATTGACATTACTTGTGTTAGCCCACAAATCGCTCCTCTATGCCATTGGAGCGTTAGTGATGATCCAATGGGCAGCTATCATTATCCCACTTTCACATTTATTGAACTCCATCCACAAGATTTTGAAGTTGGTCAACCAACGGAAAGATTTCTGTATGACAAGGCAGATTGGAAGCTCTTTGCATCTGAAACTGAAAAGGCATTCAGGTCATTTACTATTGATTACAACAAACCTTTATCTACTTATAATAAATTTTGTGTTACATTAAATACAGTTAAAGAATCATGTATTCCAAAACTAAATATAACTTCCCCAACCATTAGGAAAAAACCAGTTCCCTGGTGGGATAATGAATGCTTAGAAGCAGTTAAAAAAAGTAAAGCTGCTCTAAATTTTTATAGAACACATTCATCTATAGAAAATTTCATTGAATATAAAAAAATAGATGCAATTTAAAAAAAGTTATTAAGGGAAAAGAAAAAGAATAGTTGGAGAAACCTTTGTGAATCATTCAACAGACAAACACCTGTTACTGTCATCTGGAATTATATTCGCAGATTTAAAAGAGCTTCTTCTGTTAGTAAACCAAAAAACAGTGAATGGATTCCATTTTTTCTTGATAAGTATGCACCCGATGATCCACCTGAAAGATATATAGACAGTAATTTATTAAATTCATATTTTATCCAGGAAGGCAATTCAAGTAGCATATTTTTGAGTAATACTTTTACATGGCAAGAATTCCAATCTGCTTTGAAATCTAGAAAAGACACTACTCCAGGCTTAGACGATATCCCTTACAAAATATTAGGCTACATGCATGAAGATGCCCAAAAAATGTTATTAGATATTTATAATCTATTATGGACAAACAATCTTATACCAGACTCATGGAAAACACAATGTATTGTACCAATCCTTAAACCAGAAAAACCGGAAAATGACTGTAACTCATATAGACCTATATCTTTGTCATCTTGTGTTGGTAAAATATTTGAATACATGCTTAAGGTGAGACTAGACTGGTATGTTGAATCAAATAATATCTTACCAAAGGAGCAGTATGGCTTTCGTAAAGGTAAAAGTTGTGTAGAAAGCTATGTTGCATTATTAAGGGATATTAAAGATTCATTTCACTCATTTTCTTCCACTGTTTGTGCCTTTCTCGATGTTCAGGGGGCGTTTGATAATGTTGATCCAACTATCCTTGTTGAAGTCTTGATAGATATAGGTGTCCCCGGAAAAGTCTGTGAATGGATTTTTAAATTTTTATTTAAGAGAACAATGTATGTCAAATTTAATAACATTTTACATGGACCTAGACATATATATAAAGGCACAATGCAAGGTGCCACTATTTCGCCACTGTTATATAGCATATACACAAGTCAACTGTGTAAATATCTTTTAAGTTGTAATGTAAAATTTCTACAGTATGCAGATGATATTGTTGTGTATAGTAGTCATAAGGATGTAAATATTGCTGTAAATATATTAAATAAGGCATTAGAACAAGTATATAATTACTATACTAGAAAATTAAAGCTATGGATAAGTTTGGAAAAAAGTACAGCCATGATTTTCTCTAAATCAGATCCAGGAAGTTTATTTAATGTTAAACTTCACAACAACAGTCTCAAATGGGTCTGCGAAAAAAAGTTTTTGGGGATATATCTTGACAATAAGTTAAAATTTGAAAATCATATCCAACAAATTATCAAAAAATCTTGTGGAGGTCTTAACATAATTAGATCTTTGGCAGGAGTACACTGGGGATCCGACCCTAAAACTTTATCCATGTTATATAAGAGTTTAGTACGTAGTCACTTTGATTACAGCACCTTAGCATATTACAACTGTAATTATAACTTATTAAGAAAATTAGATGTTATTCAAAATAAAGCTCTTAGAGTCATAACAGGTGCAATGTGCTCTACTCCTATACATATCATGGAGGCCGAGACATGTATACCTCCACTAACTATTATAAGGCTAAAAATTGCTGAACGATTTTGCTTAAAGGTATTTGCCTCTAAAAATAATCATCTTTTAAATAAAATTCTTCCTATAGTTCCAACAAATAGTATGAATGTGGGTCCATATACTGATGTTTCTAACATTATTTCTAGAAAATTGCCAGAACTATTAAGGATTATGATAAACATTTACTTAAATATTGGAAATTATATATTTAGAGAAAATCATTGGCCTATGTATAATATTGAATATAATGCATACATGCATGATGTTACAATATGTGAGCAACAAATAAGTAATCAAAATGATCTTCTCAAGACTATAGATAATGAGTACAGAATTTATACTGATGGGTCGAAAACCTTAAATATTGTTACATCAGCCTATTATGATCCTTAGAAAAAAAATTAAAAAATGTATAAAATTAGCGTATGAATGTAGTTTATTTACTGCTGAATGTTATGCTATATATAAAGCATTATTGTATATATCTTCAATTAATGAAAGCAATTGTTTGATTTTAACTGATTCACTTAGTGTAATAACTGCACTTAAAAATAGGGTTTTAATTTAATACAAATTATTTAATATTAAAAATTAAGCAAACTTTGTACCATATGTACTTATAATAATAGTAAAAATGTTAAATTCATTTGGGTACCTTCTCACTCTGGAATTACTGGCAACGAAGAAGCTGATGCAGCAACAAGAGGAGATCCAGACGAAGACCACAGTCAACTCCAGCACATACCGTATACAGATATACATGCTCCTGTGAAAGACTGCCTGGGAGAGTTGTTCAAGGCATACTTTACCCAAACGTCGTCTGAAAAAGGAAAATGGTATTACGATATACAAAAGGTCCCGCCCGCCAAACCGTGGTACCATGAATTGAAAGAAATGTCTAGATCATTTATAGTTACTATGAACAGGATGAGATTTAGGCATTGCCAAGTTAAATCTCATCTCTACAGATTGAAGATGGTGAATACCTCATTTTGTGACTGCGGCGTTGAAGAGGAGACTCTTAATCATCTGGTTCTTCGATGTGGAAAACATAATAAGGCACGCTTAATGATGTGTAGTGAAATCAGTGAATTTTTGGACAAAGATGACAGTGACACTGACAGTGATATAAACATAGACAACTTGTCTTTGAAAGATTTACTTCAAAAAAATACTTTTTATGGTCCGCTCTATAGCTTTTTAAAAAATGTTGGGAAAAAACTTTAATTCCGTAATGCCCTGTGTAATGTTAAGTTAAGTTACTTGTTGTTAAAAACAATGAAATGTATTTTAAGGACTGGGCTAAAAGGACTAGAATCCAGGCCCGTAAAATTTTATTAATAAAAAAAAAAAGACGTCTAAATTCTTTCTTTCTTTTTCTTCTTTTTTGGCAACTTGACACAAAGGATGTGTATGTTGTGCCACAGACAAGGTAAAAAGGTAAGGAATATGGCGGGAAAACCATATTCCTCCTATTATAATTTTCATCATCGTTTTCATGTATCGTCAGGTCTAAAGTCTAGTCAAAGTCTAAGTAAAAGTCAATACAGTCACAGGAGTCAAGTCGGTCGATTCAGTAAAGTGGTAGACGCTTTACTGAAACTTTCGATGGAGTTTTGGAGGGAACACAAAATAGCACGTTTCTGGATAATGGATATTACATCACTTTCCTACACTTGTGCATGAACACGAATATCTAATGGTTAATATTCTACCAATATTACACATTAAAAACCCAGCTAACACAATTTTAGGAAAATAATACAAAAACACAACAGCACTCTTTTACATGCCCGCCAAAACTCCGACGGCTAAATTGTCAAAACTCAAATGACAAATTGTCAAAAGAGTTTTGGCGGGCATGTGAAAGAGTGCTGTTGTGTTTTTGTATTATCTTCCTAAAATTGTGTTAGCTGGGTTTTTAATGTGTAATATTGGTAGAATATTAACCATTAGATATTCGTGTTCATTCACTAGTGTAGGAAAGTGATGTAATATCCAGAAACGTGCTATTTTGTGTTCCCTCCAAAACTCCATCGAAAGTTTCAGTAAAGCGTCTACCACTTTACTGAATCGACCGACTTGACTCCTGTGACTGTATTGACTTTTACTTAGACTTTGACTAGACTTTAGACCTGACGATACATGAAAACGATGATGAAAATTATAATAGGAGGAATATGGTTTTCCCGCCATATTCCTTACCTTTTTACCTTGTCTGTGGCACAACATACACATCCTTTGTGTCAAGTTGCCAAAAAAGAAGAAAAAGAAAGAAAAGAAAGAAATTGTCAAAAGACAAAATTACGACCAACAACAAATACCTAATTTTTTTTATTTTCATGATATTTTACTTGAAAAAATACGTTTTTTTATGGTCAAATCTTTTTATAATACTTGTAATTTTTCTTTCTATAAATATGGCTTGGAGAAGTCATGGAATAAACAATGCTGACTTGGTCCGTAATCTAAGAGGTAATTGCCTTTCTTATTTGAAATTAATAAAGCTTAATTATTCTTAAATCATCTTAAATCATAGTAGATTATTATCATTGAAAATCTAAATAATATGCTACAGATGCACGGTTCTAACCCATAATAAATCACGCTGTTTTTACATTTCAGCTAATGGTATTATTAAATCGGATGCAGTAGCCAATGCAATGAGTGCAGTCGATAGAAAACATTACTGTCCGTATGCTCCATATCAGGACTCTCCCCAATCAATAGGATTTCATGCTACCATTAGCGCACCTCATATGGTAAGGTAATAAAATATTATTCTTACATATTTTTCTGTCCAGAAAACATTATTGTCCTAATTTGTTTCTTTCAGCATGCTCATGCATTAGAAAGGTTAAAAGATCAACTGATCCCTGGCGAGAAAGCTCTCGATGTGGGATCAGGGTCTGGGTATTTGACAGCGTGTATGGCGATTATGTTGGGTCAGGCTGGCCGGGTCATCGGCATTGAGCACATACCAGAGCTGGTGTCACTGGCAACTAAAAATCTTAATCAAGACATCCCAGAACTACTATCATCTGAGAGAATTAAACTTGTTGGTAAGTGTACAATGCACCCGATATGGAAAAAACTTAGCTGATGCTTGCTAGATAGTTTAGTTACTAGCTAAACAACCATACATACATACAGTATACATATACATAATTTATAATATAAAATTTTAAATCTGTATTCATAATGAAACTGTCTGTGTTTTAGTTGGTGATGGACGGCTGGGCTACCCTGAGGAAGCACCATACATGGCCATCCATGTGGGAGCTGCTGCCCCAACTCTACCGCAAGCTGTAAGATTTCCTTAATAGCTGACATATTAAATTTGATATAAATGTATCTCCAATTGAAATATTATTTACTCTTTATTATTTACTCGAAACTGACGCGCGCGGCCTACGACTGTCGTAAGCCGCGCGCAATCGTGCCATATAACTTTGACACGGTCGCGCGGGGCCTACGACTGTCGTCGGTCGTGCGCGACTGTCATAACTTCAAGACACGATCGCGCGCGGCTTACGACAGTCGTAGGCCGCGCGCGTCAGTCGCGGGCCTCGGAAGCGGTGCCATACATTTTCATACGTTGACTATGGTCGCGAGCGTCCGACGACAGTCGTAGGTCGTGCACGACCACGATCGATCGCGATGCACGGAATTGTACCTTAAGGCCTTGTCCTAAGCTTTTCTCTTTCTGTCAACTGGACTTTAGTAATTTATAACAAACATTTTAGTTGGTGGATCAGTTGAAGCCTGGTGGTCGCCTCATCGTGCCAGTGGGGCCAGAAGGTGGAGAACAATATCTGACTCAGGTAAGAGATGAGATTTTGTGTCCAACCAAAGTTTCACCGCTGTCTTATGGAACGAGTCCATAAGAATGAATGCAATACATCTCACCCAGTGTCTCCAAGATGCCGTCGCTGCCCAAGGTCCGCAAATTCGAGGTCGCTGTCTTAGGCCATAGTAAAAAATATACACATACAATATACATACAGAAAAACATTATTTATGCTACGTTTTTACATCTTTATTATTTCATTTCAAACCGCTCGGCGTCTGGCAATGAACTAAAGTTCGCAGTCTAACCAGCCGCACGAACTTTGTCGCGATAAAACCCTTTGATGTGCGGCAATATACCGACAGCGTCGCAAAGGGCGTTCGTATTCGGCTGACGAATGGTATTAGACCATTATTAGACGGTCACTAAATTCTCTGCAGTTTTATGTCAGTCAAACCCAAAATTTTCCAAGGTATATGTTTCTAATTTTTTTCCAATTTTGTCAGATGTTCACTCAAAAATCAAAATATCCAGATTTTCGTCAAATAACTTCATGCAACCGTCAGTCACGCTCTTACACGGTATCCATCAGTTACAGTCATGACTGTGGTAAAACTGACAGCAAAACCTACCGTGTAATGGATGCCTAATAGGGTTGTTGTAAATAGATTTTTCTAAAAATTTTTGCAGGTTGATAAGGCCCTCGACGGGACAACGTCCACAAAGAAACTGATGAGTGTTATCTACGTTCCTCTAACCGACAAAAGTCACCAGCATCGACAGTGACGCCATTTCCTGATTGTTGTATGTGTAATAGTCGCCTTGGTCTTAGTGATTAGCTTGCTACGTTTTCTCAAGAGATCCCTGTGATTATTATATAGTTTCTAATAAGTCTACTAGATTTATTTGTAAATATTTCAGCTTATATTCGTATAGGTGTAATTATAAAATTCTGATATGCACAAGCCAGCCACAACACCAATAACTAAATATAAAATATACCTAATTTGCGAAAATAAAACTCAATTATTCATTAAAAATACTTTATATCACATTATTTCTTACCTTTAAGATTATTTTAATAACTTACTGTACATGCCTAAATATAAATAATTTCCTACTTATTGTTTTGTTTTTTCAGCGGCGGTCCCGCAAATCTCTTTTTGAAGGGCAAACCTTTTTGTACCTTTTTGTCGCTCTCGCTGGGCTTGGATTTAACGTGCAATATTGAGTATAAAGTTTCAGCTTCATTCTTATTTTCGATTATTTCTGCTAGTTGTTCCTAAAAAAAATATGAGAATATTAGAAATGAGAGCCCCGCTATTTATCTGGTACTAAGCAACGATGTCAATACTGATTATAATTCTATGGTACTAAGCAGTGGTCCCCAACCTTTTTTTCATGCAGGCCACAAACATGTTTTGGTCTTGGTGTCACGGGCCGCAACAAAAAATTTTTAGGGTTAATAAATAACATTCTTCAAAACTAACGATTTAAAAGTGGAAAAAAATAACGACTATCACGTAGACTAGGTACGTTATTTTGCCGGTGGGCGTGAAATTCAAAACATCACGCGGGCCACAAATAAAGTCCCGGCGGGCCGCGGGTTGGGGATAGCGGGTACTAAGCAACAAAATGTTTCGGTCAATAAAAAAAAATATTCATAAAGTCAGTAGAGACAGAGATTTATATATTTCTGCTCATATGATTAAGCCCAATTCACACATCCATTTGCGTTAAAATTTAGCACTTTAATTGGCATGCTGTCTTAGGCCCCCTTAATTACATTATCATTTATATTGGATCATTTATAGGATCCAATAAAAATGATCATTTGATCATATCTGCATATTACATTATCATTTATCATTGATCCTATTTTACGTCATATGTGGTTTCAATAGCCAATGGGGAGCGCTAACGCTGACAGGTATTGACATCAGTGTTACTAGATCTCAGAGAATTCGATTTGTCAAAAGACATCGTCATTTTTAATATGGCTTGTTTTATGTTATTTCAGCAAGATTATTCAAGTATATAATTAGAAAAAGAATTACATTACATTATTTGAAACATATTAACGAACAAGAAATTAAAAACTCTTTTTTTATATTAAATAACTGGCAACACCAATTTCTATGACCGTATTGGATCCAATCTCTCAGCAAACGTCAAAAATCTATGATCAAGGAAGAAATGAATCATTTATCTATATTACATTATCCAATATAAATGACTCAATGATCTAGGATCCAATATAAATTATAATCTAATACCCCCCTTACTCCTTCCCGTGCAATCATAACTAGTAGAAATGCGGCAGCGCGCCAACCAAAACCCAAAAAAGGCCATATGTCGCAGTCAACTGGTTAAAATAGCCGTTCGATCAAACAGCTAGCCCTTTTGACTGAACAACGTTTTATGCGAGTCGAATTTTCAATTAACCCATAATCGGGCCTAACGAAAAAATTAGTTTTGCATGGATTAAGTAGATGTTTTTAGGTCAATTAGGATATCTGTATACATAAAATCAATTATAAATTACTGAAACTGAAAATAATTATGTTTTTAGGGTTGGGAAATTATTTCCCTTTGCCTGTTCACGACCAACCAAGATGGGAAAGTATTTCCCTTTGCCCGATCACGAAACAAATTTATAAATAAATAGACTAGTTAGTGGCTCTGACTCTACTTTTGAATTTATTTTCCTCAATAAATGTGCTCAAAATTGTTTAAATTAAAACGAGCTTTTGTATCAGTATGCGAATAAAGGATCTAATAAACAATAAAATAACTAATCTTTAAGAGGTATTTATTAAAAAAACATTAACCAGACAAATAAAACTGTTTTTAATACTCCTGCGGACATATTGCCACTTTGAATTTTTTTTTAAGGCATTATCCAAAATAATTGAAAATAAAAATTTAAAATAAACTAAGATAATTGACAAATCTTAAAAGTTGACAAAAATAAATCCCCATTTTTTTTATATATAGTGACGCAAAATGGAGTTGCTAATGGGCAATGGGAACTGTTTTCCCACTTGCGAGTATGTATTTCAAATGAATCAAAACCACATAAACACTACTTTTTTGCACTGAAAATCATAACAAAGCTACACAGAATATACTAAATTAGTACATAACAAATGAAATATCTACTTATAAGAATCTTTTTTGAAGAAACTTTGCAAATTTATGTCTCCACTATGTGAAAATCGCGCATTTTTTTCAAAACTGACATTTATTTGCTTCTAACATTGACACTTGAAAGGGCTGGGTTGCGACTAAGATAATGTTGTAATTATCTTAGATTCTATTTGTGTAAAGAAAAAAACATAAAAGGTTGCCATTTCTAAAATATTCGGAATTTTAGTTAGATTGAGAGGATGGGAAAATAGTTCCCTGTGCCCGATTAAGGGTTAAAAAGCTAGACGTGTGATTGAATGGCGTTGTTCAGTCAAAGGGCTAGTTGTTTGATTGAACGGCTATTTTAACCAGTAGGCTGCGACATATACATTCTTCAAAGTTTAACCAAACCTTAGACAAGGTGACCAAATGATCCAGCGATACACCTCTATTCATGATCCTAGTGATGTTCTTAGTTGTGATACCGGGGAGCTTCTGTACGAAGTCGTGTACTAGGACGTTGTATCGCTCATAGTTGATGTCGTCTGAGGTAAAGTCACCGCCTAACGACATCGCCTCTTCCGCCGTTGGATTCTTCCTACCTTGCTGTGTACAGGAAAATTCAAAATGTAATAAATATCGTAACAACATAGCTTAAAAGATTTGTTTCAATAAAATCCGTACTTGTAATACTTGTAATTAAACATTTCTGGTACTTAATACTTTGATTGCCGAGAAAAGACCAAGGATAAATTTCATAACGACATAACGGAGCTCACAAAATGTCTATTATGAATTTCAGTTCCAACACCATTAATTGGACGCTGTTAAACTTAAGCATTTGTGTATACCACAAAAAATACGTATTAAGTTATGAATGCATTATGCAGTTTCTTTAGATAATTTAGAAAAAGACTGCATTTATAATTCAACAAAAAAAATGTGGGTTAGTACGAGTACCGACCAATTATTAATATTATGCAAAATGATAAATAGAAAATGACAAGGAAATAGTACATTGCCCACCTAGGGCAGGAAAATAAGAAATGTCTCAGATCACATGTGATCAGTTGACGTTTTCCGCCCGGAGGTGAGAAAATATTTATTTCTCACCTCCGGGCGGAAAGCGTCAACTTTCTTCCCGCTGCACTTACCGATGTTGCCGCTTTCCGCCTCCGTCGATGAGAAAAATAGTATACGCACCATGGGCAGTAAATAAGAAAGCCTTAGATCACATGTTTGTTGACCTCGGTTACATGTGATCTGAGGAATTTCTTATTTTCCTGCCCTAGGTGAGTAATTTTATCACGCTAAGA
Organism: Polyommatus iphigenia; assembly: GCA_963422495.1. NCBI lineage: Eukaryota > Metazoa > Arthropoda > Insecta > Lepidoptera > Lycaenidae > Polyommatus > Polyommatus iphigenia. The sequence goes on from OY730182.1 coordinate 40,390,505, forward strand.
CTAATAGGAGAATGTGGAAAAAACGGGCGAAGTTATTTGAAAGGGCTTATCTCGCGAACTACTGGAGCAATTTTTATGTTATTTGGCACAGATAAGAAGTAGACCACGTGAAGGATCATAGGCTATCGATTTTAATAATTTTTTCAATGGCTATATATTTTATATTTTATACCCGTACGACGCCGGGGCGGGTCGCTAGTTGATAATAATTGCATAAACTGCACACTATTTAAAAACACAATATTATGCTTATTGCATACTTTGAGTTCATAAAACAATTCAGCCGTGGCGTATGGGCTCGGCGACCACACCAGCTTCAGCCGCGGGAAGTGGATCGTGAGCAGTTGTAGCTTCTTCTGGATTTCTACGCCGGAAATATCGCTCGATACCACCAGGCTGCCCTGCAAAACAATTATTAATAATTTAAAAAACTGAAAAGCACGCTTTTAGCACGCACTAAGCCAATTCGCCATTTAGGATGTCCGCCATGTTGGATTTAAGTCACGTGACTATTTTTTTTCGTATTCCTGACAGCAAACCCTTTCATTCGATACCCATATCATGGGGATTGGGGCCGTGCATTTCAAATTTTCAAAAAGCCTGTCGGCCATCTTGGGGAGGCCGCCATATTGGATTAGTAATGACGTTTCTTTGCTGAGGGCTTGTTCTGGTCGAACTCTATCAGCAGGATGGGTCTGGCGTACGCGCGGCACATGTGTGTGCGTACTGACGCCGGCGTTATACGTGTGTGTGTGTGGTACCTGCAGGTTGAAGGGCTTGTTCTGGTCGAACTCTATCAGCAGGATGGGTCTGGCGTACGCGCGGCACATGTGTGTGCGTACTGACGCCGGCGTTATACGTGTGTGTGTGTGGTACCTGCAGGTTGAAGGGCTTGTTCTGGTCGAACTCTATCAGCAGGATGGGTCTGGCGTACGCGCGGCACATGTGCGTGGCCTGCGTGAACAGGCGGCCGGAGTTGAGGGAGCCGATCAGGTCGGAGATGGACTTGCGCTCCACGCAGATGTCCGGCGTCAGGATGTAGTCGCCTATCTGGGAAATTTAGAAGAGATTAAACTTGAGAGGTGTTAAGGGACACCCGGATGGAACGAAGTTACTGGCTTGCTTTCTAAGAGAGAGAGAGAGAGAGAGAGATAGAGAGAAACACGCGCTACGCACGGCTTACAACTATAGCAAAAAGTGTCGTTACAACTTGGTCAACTTCTGGTCTTAATTTTTTCCGTCTAGCCCCCTTTCGTAACGCGCGACAAGGAACTTCGTTCCAAAAATGTTTGTAGAACTTATGCCAGGAACGCGGTTAGGGATTCTAATATGCACCGGAGTCCGGATATAGCATTATCCTGTATGAGTGTGCAACTGTTGTTGTCGAAATAATATTTTGACAACAACACCTACACATACATTTAAATATTGTAGCGAGTTGCTTTCCTCTTTAATAAGGAAACCTCATGTCTCTTTTTCCACCCATAATAATATTCTTATTATCTAATATATATAAATCTCCTGTCACGATGTTTGTCCGCGATGGATTCCTAAACTACATAACCGATTTTAATGTTTTTTTTAATGTGTGCTTTTTTCCAACTTGAGAGATAGATAGGATAGCTTAGATCTTTAATTATAGTCGCAATTTTATTTTATTGCAAATTATTTGTCTATAAAGAGCGACCATTGTTTATGCGACGCGGGTCACGTGATAGCAATGGACGTTGCCATGGTGACATACTTATTTAGTCACTAATTCAATAAAATAATACGGGCGATATACTTTATAAAATATGGCAAAGAAACGTTTGCCGGGACTGCTAGTTAATATTATAAATCCAACAGTCTTACAGTCTATCAGTAATAATTTGACTATTTGTTTAGTTGGTTGTCTAGTAAATCCTGGGAAAGGACAAGGAACATTTTTTTAAGTTCCCGGGAGGTTTACTTGTAACTACGTAAGGAATTTACGAGCAACATCTACTTTATTACTTACGGTGATCACAACTGGCTCTATGTTGATCCCCTTCTTGTGTAGTAGCGCGGGCAGGTCGGAGCGGAACTCCCGCATATCCACGATCACTAAAGGCTTCTCCTTTTGTTGATTCTGACCACCTGCGTATTCAAAATTCCTAACGTCAATTGTTAAAAATAGTAATTCTATAGGAAAACATACTTTCTGAGAAATTCATAGGCAGATGAGATCAAAGTTAGAAGCCAGTCAAAATATCTTGAGACTTGGCTGGTATGCGATTATATAGCCGGGCCGTAATGACGTCCTCAAATCGAGTCTTAAGTTATTGCGATCAGGTTGTAGTAGTGATCTGTCTGCCTCGGCTGGGAACACGAACAAATAACATAGGCCCACCCACAGACATAGATCAAGATAGATACCGCATGTCCCTCCATTATTTGTATGAAAACAAGCGTGCCACTTTTTTCCTACCTACCTACTGTGACGTACCGATGATAAGAAACGTGTCCATTATCTAGGCCAACGTTTCTATTCGAGTTTTTACAGTTCAATACGGCACAATAATAATGAGGATTGTCCATTTTTTTTAATTTTGCTCATTACAAAAACATTTCGAGGAATAAGGTCAGTGATCGTTTTTCTGTATATAAACGAAAAAAATACCCATTAGTTACTTATATTTTTGAACAAATATGTTTAACCTTAGTTTGACCTTCAATGGCGTGTAATTAGCAATAAATTCGACCAACATTACGTTTCGAACTTTTGGCAAGCTTCTCGTATCAGTTTTCACATAATGAAAACTTGCATTTGACGAACCAGCCATTATAAATAATATTGAAAGGAATTAAAACATACTGCAGAGGTCAATTGGCCGCCGATGATGACGTCAGAGCGAAACTTTAAAAAAATTTTGAGAAAAAACTAGCCAATGAATTTCAAAATTATTTAATTTATATTCTTAAAATACCCTATTTTAACGAAAAAAAATATAAAAAGTACATGTGATTTTTTTTGGACAATGCCCATTAGGCATTTGTGCATTTTTACAATTCCGATTGAGGTCCGATTCCGATAGCAGATAAAGAGCAGACTTGCTCGTCGTTTGGGAACGCGATATGGCACGCGAAGTATACAGGGTGTAAAAAGACCACTTCCGATAACTTTGGGGTATTATTATACTACATTTTCTAATTACAAAAAGTTTTTTTTTTAATTTTTTTTTTCAAAAAAAATTTTTTTTTTATATATTTTTTATAATAAATAGCCTTTAGACAAAAAGATAAACCATTAACAAAAAATATTTAAAATATTTTTTTTTACTTTTATTTTTTTTATCCCGATACGTAATCTAAAAGACGCGAGTCATTGATATCAAATATAGCGCGCTTAATAACATAAGGTCGTAAACGACCATACTGTACGGTCGCGGCAGTTTTTAACCTTATGCTCTTCCCAACCTATCAAGAACCATGACATTCAACTCTCTCAAGTAACTCAGAACTTTGACCTATGATCTCTTACCTAGGCTAATTTAATCCTTCGATCGCGGATTCTTGGAAATGCTATTGTATTCTAGAGTTGCCTCGATCACCGGTACTCGTATGGGCCTTAATGGGTTAAAACTTTAATCCTAACTCATGTACAAATCTGTAAGTAACTTTCTGAGCATGAGTAACAACTTATTTATCGATTAGTTACAAAGTTATTCGTAAGGAACAAAACCGATTTTGTGTGATATGCGGATGCACCGTCTTCCGCAATCTCTGGAGTCAGGCTTTCTATCGAAATTACAGACGATGCATGAAAACTTCCGTACGTAAAACTATGGTAATAAACTTACGTGTAAAATGTTAAGTTCTTAAAGTGTTCTTATTTCTCTAGACTCTATGCATTTTGTAAGTATTCTTTAGCACTAAGCAATAATACCACCAACAACAACACGTTTCTTACACGAAATCTGTTATTATTTTGCATAACACGGAAAATGTGTTATTATTTTTTTGTTTAAACACAAAGTTTAAACAAAAAAATAATAACACATTTTCCGTGTTATGCAGAACGATGATTGTGGATGGACAGTACCTAGATCTGCAATTATCGCTTTTTATCTACTACAGACGATACAGTATGAAAAAACTAGCAATTAATTACTTACGTGAAAAATGTTGAATTCTGATTTTTGAATGTGCTCTCTATGCATTTTGAAAATAGTCCATATCACCAATCAATAACACCACCAATAACAACACATCTCTTTTTACACGATATCTTACACGACACGTCTTATTTTTTTAACGCAAACAAATAAGAAATAATAGTTAATTAATTTACATTTTACACATTTAGTTATCACAATAATACGTTTTAAAAAGATCGTAATACGCTTATTAATTAAACATAACTCAACGGACAACCTTCAACCTCAAGATGCAAATTGGAACTAAAGTCTAATTATGCGAAAATCGTCTTTAAAAACATGTATCGACTTTCGGTAAATTCAAAGATAAGGCGCCGCCGCCGCGCCGGCCGCTCTGTAGGTGTACGACGCACGTGTCGCTAATCCATTTCAAGGACAATCTAAGTGTTGTACCCTATAAATTCAAAAACGATGTAGTCGATATTTAAATTACCATTAAATAATAAAAATTATAACTATTATTTAGTAGGTCTACTATTCTCATTTTTAAAATTAACTCTATTAAGAGGTTATAAATTCAGAAAGTTTTTATCGGGATACATAGTCAAGTTGCATTCGATAATTTCGATACAGACATTACCGTGATAAAGTGATTGATAAGCCATGGCACGCGTTATGCGCGTCTACGTACGCAATGAAAATACTTTAATAATACCTAATTAATTAAATAACTTTTAATTATTGTCGCTATTCTTAACATTGAGTAGGTATTTGCTTATTTTTAGTTTGACTACAAATCAAAACGTACTCGTATGTAAAACAATACGATTTATCGATAAAAATTAGCGATAACTCAAAATATGCACAGGGATACATCCCTATTATTTTACAAAGTTTTTTATTCAATTTTGTTCAGTCGGCTGTAAACACGCGGCGCGCTGTGTGCTGTGACGTTTTTGTTTAAGTTTTGTAATTTTATGGATGTTAGTAATTAATATTTTTTCTATGTTTGTAATTAATAACGGGCCGTGACATGATACGTGTCCGATGAATGTGCGATGAAATGTGAATGAACTTTTAATACTCGTAAACCTTTATGGAACGGGGGTGAACATCGCGTCGTCGTCGATAGACGATAGTGCGGTTTAAACAGTGCAGTAAAAAGTGTTTAAAGAATTGGAATGTCTCCTGTTTACTTTTGTTTCGTGTTGAAAAACTCTGCAATCTACATTGAGTTAGATGGAGCACAGCTCGAACTGCATTTCATAAAAGCAGACAGCTGATCACAGGTCAGTGAACATGTTATCAAGTATTTTTTCCATAGATAGGTGTAAGTAACTGTGTATTGTATTTTTACAACCTGATTCGGATGTGAATTATGATTTCTTTTCCTTTTTGGCCGGAAGTAAAAACTGAGTATTTTTGAGTAATAAACTAATAACCTAAGAAACGGTAATTAATAAATTCTAACATTATGTTATCTTATAATTATTACAATATTGGTGGTTTATTCACTACCTACGGGCTAGGGCACACCACGATCAGCTGTTTTGTCTAGCGCAGGGCCGCGCGCGCGGGACTCGGCGCGGGCCGGGCGGCGCGTGGGGGCTGACTCGGCCCGGGGCTCCACTGGCGTGCGATACTATCGCGCATTTACATCAGCGTTATACATTGCGTGTTGAAAATTTTGACTATTTTAAAAACTGGCGATTTAAAGAAAATTACTTGCACCAATGGATATATCTCATGCCCTATAATAACCCCACGAAGTTATCGGAAGCGGTCTTTTGACACCCTGTACATATACACATGCGGTATCTATCATGATCTATGTCTGTGGGTCCACCTATAGATCAATCTCTCTATCTACTATATTATAATACCTGCTTTCCTCGTGTCGGCATTAGTATCCACTTCCTCCACATTCATATCGAAATATTCATCTGTCTTCCCGTCTTGATATGACGGTATCACCATCACCTAAAAACACTATATTTTAATTTTTAATACACATTTGACATTTATCCATACTATCTATACTCAGATTATAAATGTGAAAGTTAGTCATAATATCTATCTGTCTGTCACCTCTTCACGCCCAAACCGCTGAACCGAATTTGGTGAAATTTGGTATGGAGATACCTTGAGTTCCGGGAAAGGACATAGGATATTTTTCATCCCGGAAAAATTTACGGGTCCCGCGCGATACACTGTTGGCGCAACGGAGTTGCGGGCATCATCTAGTTACCAATAAAAATATTCACTCAACGAATGCCGAAAACAAGATTTTCTCGTCTTTATCTGGCATATTAAAAACGTCCGAAGACAAAGACAATCCGACTTTCACTGCGTAAAGGTTTCTAATGCTAAGTACTCACATACGGTTTTACTCGATCGAGCAATCACGTAAAGTAAAAACACTAACCTCCATTATACAAGTACCCTTACTTGTATAATGGAGATCAGCGAGTAAAAACCACGGCTCGGGCTTTCGTCTACACATTAAGAGTTACTCGATAATTTTACTCCAAATCGAGTAAAAATTATCGTGTGGACCGCAAAACTCACACGCTTGAGTACGGCTTGAGTAAAGTTCGACGGCTCGCGTCGAGTAAGTTCGAAGGAAATTAGATATTTAATTCCATCGAGCCGGCTCGATGCGAGTCTTCGAGCTGTGAGTTTTGCGGTCCACACGATAATTTAAAGTAAAACCCTATGTACTTAGCATAAAACATACCTACTTTTAGGGCAATAACTAATATCAGCTACAAAACTTACGCTCTTTGCTTGAATAAGTAGCTCAAACGCCTGTTTTTCCCGTTTCAATGCGGTCAAATATGCTTGTTCCTCCACAGTTTTGTCGTACATCAGAAAGTATACACTGGTTACCGGTTCATCGGGTTTCTTCCGACACTGGAACAACTCTATCTGTCTTACAGCGGCTATGTCACTGTGGTACATTATTATATACTCCGGTCTCAATCCCTCTAAGGTCTGTTCTAATGAGAAATAGTTTCCGTTCTGCTTGAATGTTTGTATACAGACAATCGGCTTCTCATTCTCTAATTGGGTTAGATCTAAGTTTTCCATCTGAAAAGGAATCAAAATTTGACTCTACATTTGAAACTTGAAACTACATTAAATATAAGGGTAGCTTTCATTTAGGGATAAAATCGTAATATGAATTCACACAATCAATTTTAGGCCGCATTTCCACTGACGGGGAGCGGAGCTTAGCGGTGCCGAATTGACCAAACACCATGCTCGAAATCTTCGCTCCGCTCCGCTTCAGTAGAAACGCACCCTTATACGCAAATAAATTCATATTTTAAGACCATGACAAAATATTATCGACAAAATTAATCCATCGATCGCGGATTCTTGGAAATCTATTGTTAATAGAATTATTGTTGTCGCGATCGCCGGTGCTCTTATGGGGCTTGATCTTCTGATAGGTTAATGTTTAAATGTTTTGTATATTCAATATCTTCAATATGTGTTTGAAAATACCTGGGTCATTGGTTCAAATACACTTTCATCAGACACCTTAGGGTCGATAGCCATCTGTGTTAAAGTGAGCACATAATTAGTCTTATTTAGATCATCCAACTCCTCATCTTCATCCAAATCATTTATTTTACTTTCATTTTCTTTCGACTTCTCCTCTTTCTTCATTACATTTTTCAATTTTGAAAACTTTTTAGCCACATTATTGATGGCTATATCTCTTCTGAATGCTGTGTAGAAGAGGTATTTGTTGGTGCCCATAGTTAGCAAGTTGTTAAGTTGGCAACAAGTCTTATTGTCCTGACAAAGGACTAACACTTTGGTGTTGTTGATGGATCCACTATTTTTTGTCTTAGCTTTCTCTGGTATTTCGTTCAGAAGTAAATCCATGAGGTGCTTCCATTTCGGTACAGGCTCAGGATCAAATTCTTAAAAAAAATAAAAATACCGTAAAACATTGTTACTCTGTGAGATAAAATACGTATCTGTTTCTTATGGGGTACACTCAGAGATATTTAATGATTACAACTACCATACCAATCCAACCATACTAATTTGTCTGTCCGTCTGTCTGTCTGTTGCCTCTTCATGCCCAAACCACTGAACCGATTTTGCTGAAAGGTATGTACCATCGAGGAAATTGATTCCTATGCAATTGATAGTCCAACGTTATTTGGTCGAATATGTCAATTCAATGTTAATTGTGATCTGTCGGCTGGGTTTGACGTAACGCAACCAAACTACTTAGGTCCCCGATCTGCATAGGAATCAACTTCTCTGATAGTACATAGATACTTTGAGTCCCAGGAAAGGGCATAGGATACTTTTTATCCCGGAAAAATGTACGGTTCCTGCACGATAAACGATTTTTGTCGCAACGGAGTGCAGGCGTCATCTAGTTTAATATAATTATATAGAGACATTTAAATTAATCATAAAAATTTTCTGAGTGTATCATCATTATGTAAGCTATACACGCTACGGTCTACCTTAGAAGTACACTTGTCACCTGTGCAGGTAGACCGGAATATGTGTGGGAATAGATTTTGCGCCGGTCCAAAAAACTGGTCTATTCCCACACACATTCCGGTCTACCTGTGTAGGCATACCTGCACATATCGATCCGATAGACCGTAGCATGTATGGCAGGCATTAGAGTTGTATCATGTTATTAATATTCTTACCATTTTTGGAATTAAAAACCCTCGCTTTGCTAGTGCGAAACAACTGTTCGGCGGCGTCTAGAAGTATCCATCCGGAGTTAATCTTAGCATACTCTGGTGTTCTGTATTGACTGACGAGAGAGTAAAATGACACAGAATCGTCGTGTATTAAGTTCCTGTAAGATGGGTCATGTTAAAAAATCGGGTATGTACTCATAAAATAATTTTCACAGATTATTTTTAATTTTACTCTTTGGCACAAAAAGTTATAATAATATTATGTAATATTTTGCAAAGTAGCTCTTTTTAGGGTTCCGTACCCAAAAGGTAAAAACGGGACCCTATTACTAAGACTTCGTTGTCTGTCCGTCTGTGTATCTCCAGGCTGTAACTTAAGAACGGTAATAGCTAGAGAGTTGAAATTTTCACAGATTATGTTTAACTGTTGCCGCTATTACAACAAATACTAAAAACAAAAATAAAATTAATATTTAAGGGGGTCTCTGAATTTTTCACAAAGTCCTTAAAAGGCCCATTCACTATCCTGCATGGCAGTCCGCCGTGCCGTCCGCCGGCTTATAATAATATCTATGGACGCTTCACACCACGTTAGTCTGGGCCCCGTGCTAAGTACCTGAACGGAAATATATAAATGGCCGGCCGCCATGCAGGCCTGCGACACCATTCACTATCATGCATAAGCCGGCGGACGGCACGGCGAACTGCCGTGAATGGGTCCTTTTAGTTATATGTGTAATTGAATATTGAATAAAAGTATTAAAATAAAAAAATAGAAAAACATAGTTTTTATCTGTTTTTTTTTACTAACATGATCATAGATCTCAAAACTTTCAGGTCCTGTATGTATTCTTTAGTCCTGGTACTCAGCTGGTGCCACACACAGTCCAGTTGGGACTGCAGAGTCTTGTGGAATTTCTTGGTTATGCAATTCTCTGTTGTTATTTCCTAAAAATAATACATTGTCATATTGTGTTATATTATATTTATTAACACCTCCATCGTGGATATCTCAGACACAATAGATTTTCAATTGTTATGCGGCAGCCGGCTGCCGCTTGGGGATAGATGGGTTAACGGGAGGCAAACAAGCAAATGTAATACCCGATATAAGGATAACTGTTACACTGAAACTGTGTTGAATATTAATAGACACACACACATAAACACAATAGAAAGTTTATTAACTTATCTACTAAACTCATATTGATTGGATACTAACTAAACTACTCAAACCCTTTAATACTTTAAACCAGATTTTTCCAAACTCTTTTGTTTCAAATTACACTTTTAAAAAACAGTGTAGGCAACTACTTAAATACATTCCCAGCTATTTTTAATCAACTTCCAAAAACAAGGAGGTTCTATGTTCGGCTGTGGATATTTAATATATATTTATCATGTGCTTGTATTATACAACTTACTTGCATATCCAACCCCCTATTGATACTTTTGACTTGTTTCACAGTGTAGTTCATAATATCTAGGAGGCAGGTCTGAATAATGCTCATATTTGTACTGAGGGGTATATGTATCTCTGTTACTTCTGCTGATGGTCTACTTTTAAAGCTTTTGATTATAGTGCCATGGAATCTGAAATATAGTATTTTAAAGTATAGATATTTAAAACTTATAATACTATGTGTGACACACGCAGAATCCGCGCGCGTTTTCCCAAATGCTACAACACACGGATGTCTGAACACACCCTAAGGTAAATTAAAATTTACAATAATTTAAATACATATTAACAGTTTTTCTTCAATTTTCATTACATAGTAACAAAAAAAATATGAAATAAGTATGTATAAAAAAGAACATTTAAAAATTCTTACCTCGGCCATAGAAATAGCTCAGTAATAAAGAGTGCCCGCATAACTTTTTCAACTTGATGATAACCAAATGTGAAAGAAATTGGTGAGTTGGAAAAAGCTTTAATAAATCCAGTCTACTGAAACCAATATTATAAAAAATATAACATGTTGAAGTATGATGAGCCAGGAATTATTTTTCTAAGACCTACCTTATTTTTCTGTCGGTATAATCTTAAAACAAAAGCTTCTTGACATGATTCTAAAACAGTGTGAGCCCTCAGTACTATTATTCCAGTTATTTGAGAGATTGGAACTCTATCTTTTAAGAAATCTACTACAAAAATTCTTGTAGAAGCAAAACACACACCTCCATCTAAATATCTTTTTGCCCTGAAATACATATAAGCACATCATAATATTTTCACTTATACATATAATTTCCTATTCAAAACTAAATACTAATCAACATTTAAACATCCATATCCATATTATAAATGAGAAAGTGTGTCTGTCTGTCTGTTACCTCTACGCCCAAACCGCTGAACCAATTTTGCTTAATTCATGAAGCCCCAAGCGGCCAAATCCGGCCGCGATAACAATGAAAAAGCTATTGTGTCTCGTTTTGCCACGACTAATGGGTTAAGTAAAATAAGTTGTAAAATAATTGTAAAGAACCAAACCTTTCAGTCCCAGAATTTGGCAGGGTTGGTAACTTAAATTTCTCACAAAAATATTTTTCTTCATGCTCATTGCTGTTTAAAACTATGACTAAGTTTGTAGGATTATTATAAAGCCAAAGTAGATTTGAAACAATCATATTATAATTAAGGCCTCTGAAACATAAGCAACATTTTTACATCACAATTTTTAATAGCTTTTCAAATTACTGTTGTATTGTATACAAGTAGATACTAGGAATACAAGTTTAGTCTCGGTCTATATTTCTGTAATTTCTGTAAATAAATATAAGCCAAACAGTACAATACAGTATAATTCATACTTCGCCATTATTAAAAGAGCATCTTTTTCATAAATATCAACAAATATTTGCTTTTCGAATGGTAAAAGAGGGAATTTAGTATCGACATCTAAGAGTGCGTTTTCATTTTCAATTTCTTCCATTTTTATTTGATTATTGAAGTCTATACGAGTTATAATTGAAATAGCATTGAGTCATCAAAAAATGTAATAGGTTTATTTTAAAATAGAAATAAAAAGCGCAAATTTATTTTAATTAAATAAAATTTTGTCGACCGAATATTTTTGGAATGAATATTATTTTTCTTCTTCTTCTTCCGGTACGGGTACCTGACGAGTGACGTTTTTTTTTTTTTTTTTTTTTCTTCTTTTTTGGCAACTTGACACAAAGGATGTGTATGTTGTGCCACAGACAAGGTAAAAAGGTAAGAAATATGGCGGGAAAACCATATTCCTCCTATTACAATTTTAATCATCGTTTTCATGTATCGTCAGGTCTAAAGTCTAGTCGAAGTCTAAGTAAAAGTCAATACAGTCACAGGAGTCAAGTCGGTCGATTCAGTAAAGTGGTAGACGATTCACTGAAACTTTCGATGGAGTTTTGGAGGGAACACAAAATAGCACGTTTCTGGATATTACATCACTTTCCTACACTTGTGCATGAACACGAATATCTAATGGTTAATATTCTACCAATATTACACATTAAAAACCCACCTAACACAATTTTAGGAAAATAATACAAAAACACAACAGCACTCTTTCATATGCCCGCCAAAACTTGAGTGACGTTTGTCAAAACTCAAAACTGTCAACTTTTTTTTTTTGGGCTTGTGGGCTGCGGGCTGCGGCATATTATGCATCTAGGATGATTTATTTTCCGTGGGAGTTTCTTACGCCGCCGCGCGCCGGTTCTTCTCGCCGGGTTAGTTCCCGAACCGGCGCGGTGGTAGGCCTCATGTATAGCCTCTACCAGAATCTGATGACAATTTTTGACAGCAAATTTTCAAAAAATATCCTTGATCATTGGACAAAATTTTTATATTTGCATGTTTCACACACAAAATAAGCCACTAAAGGAATAAAAAAGGATGAAAAATAGGGAGTGCCTCCGCTGCCGGCGCCGGTTGCCGAAATGGCTGCCGGCGCCGGTTGCTGAAATGGCTGCCGGCGCTGTTTTCCGAACTCCGAAGTTTGCCGAAGTCACGCGATGTTTGCCGAATAGGCTGCCGGCGCCTATTCGGCAAACATCGCTTGTCAAATGACAGAATAATGATCAAAAACATCAGTCTTGAGCTAAAGAACTATGAAAAGTACAAATAATAAGGTCATAAATAGTCATAATATTGTGAGGATGCATATTTGAATCCTTCGATCGGGGATTCTTGGAAATGCTATTGTATTCTATTGTTGTCGCGATCACAGGTGCTCGTATGGGGCTTGAATCTTGATGGGTTAATGGTGGTGATGATGATGCTGATAAATGTGATCTGCATAGTAGCATAATACAATATCTTTGCTTCTTTAAACAACGCTGAAACTCTCTAACAATATGTACAAGGAATTTGAAGTTCTGTTCAGTACCTTTGGATTTCGGAAGTATACTACGGGCCTTATAACTGTAGCTGTGGTGCAAAATCTTACTTTTTGGTAGCTGAAAAAAGGTAGCTAAGGTAAAGCTAAGCTAAAAAAATGCATCACAAAAAACTAAAATATCCACAGCCGAACAAATAGGTACCTAACCTTCACATTTTGAAGTCGGTAAAGTCGAATTATATAATATATTTGAGATTATAATTATTTATTTTTAAAATTTGTGTATCGCCACTAGAACCTAGCGCTTTACGCATTATCACTGGCTCCCATTTTGAGTGCCAGCGCCGGCAGCCGTTGTTTTATATCTCGGCTGCCGGCAGTACACTTACCGCCGGTTCCCATTACTGATATTTTTGGGAGCCGGCGGCGCCGGCAGCGGAGGCACTCCCGAGTCCCGACACGCTCGTGTTCATACAAATGGAGCGACATAGCGCTTCTATCTAGATCTTATTTCTGTGGCCAGACGTTTTCATATTGGCTCCAGTTCTGTCAAAGCAACAAAAAATTGGTCTTCTCATAGGCTTAGCTGCTGGCTCAATGAAAATCAAAATAAATAAAAAGTAAAAAAGATGGTTGAAAGAATTTTTGCTCCACGAAAAATTATGAATTATGAACTTTCTGAACTACTTGGAACCAGCAGACTTTAGAAATTATAAGTCTACCAGAATCTGATGGCAATTTTTGACAGCAGTAAATTTTTATATTTGCATGTTTTACACACAAAATAAGCCGCTAAAGGAATAAAAAAGGATGAAAATGTTTTATTCCTAATACCCCGGTATTGCTAGAGTCACTTTAGAGTGGATTTGCACGAACTAACTATAACTTTAACTGTAACTTTAACTTTTACTCCAATGCAAAATGTCAAATCTCTGGCTAAAGTTAAATATGGCGTCCAAACACCCCATATGCTCATACGACATCTGTCAATTTTTCCGGATAAAGTGAAAGTTAAAGTTAAGGTTAAAGTTAAAGCTAAGGACGCCATATTTAACTTTAACCTTAACTTTAACTTTAACCACGCCTCTGGTGCAACCCACTCTTATTTTCTCACTTTTTGCCATCAGATTCTGGAAGACGGTAGACCTATACCTACGAATGGATTCCAGATCGTATAACTTAATGGCAGGTATTACACGCATCAATATTATCACGATTCCGTGATAATATTGATGGTGTAATAGGCCGAATCGCAGTATCGCAGTACTATTGGCACAGATTACACGGTCAATATTATCACGATTCTAGTATCACGAGATTCACAAATAGTACTGCGATACTGCGATTCGGCCTATTACACCATCAATATTATCACGGAATCGTGATAATATTGATGCGTGTAATACCTGCCATTTGTGAATCCCGTGATACTAGAATCGTGATAATATTGACCGTGTAATTTAGGCCAATGGAGCTCAGTGGCGCACGCAAAACTTTAGCATAGACAAAATTCTTAATTAAAAATGGCAATTGGCAACATTGGCCTGGGAATTGTCACATCCGTTTCCTGATTTGCCAATCTTTCACCGCGTCATTTTCTGCCGGCCATTTTGTGATTATTCTCGTCGTGTTGGTCGCGTTCTCGTGAACGTAGCACACAAGAAGTACAAAATAATTTTCAGAATAATTTACGAAACAAGAGTTTTTCATAAAGAATTAAAAAGGGTGAGTTATCAATTATCATAAATTAGATTTACCTCGTTGTTTTTGATATATTTGTCATTTTAATGTGAACTGTATTTTTAGAATGCAAATGCAAATGAATCAATACGGAGGACGTGGATTTGGCGGTCCGCCTCAACCCCAAAGGCTAGGCGGACGACGAGGAAACCGAGGCGGTGGAGGCTTCCGTAATTCTCGCTTTGATCAAAGTCCTAGAAATCAAAATCCTCAAGGAGGTCAGAGACAGAATGAGGTTAGTCTTCTTTGAAATCAATTAATAATTATATTTGCAGTAAATATCATATCTGCTGGCTGTATAACATTGAGGACAAGACGGTGTGCGCGTGTGAATTTCGTTTCGTTTCATTTATAAAATGAAATTTCGATTTTCGACTTAGCGTCGCCATCTTGTTTGCCTTATTGCCCCTGTTGTACTGTTAGATGCTCCCGAAATCCGAATGGTATCAAAAATATGAAAGCATCTGTGAAATTAGTGGTATCAGTGGTATCACACCTTATAATAGCGCTATTCTGATATCAAACAAGATTTAGCACCACAGCTATAGCCTAAATTCCTTAATCAGAGTAATTACTATTTACTAGTGCATACTGTCAGGCTCTTTAAAATGAACACCTATTAATTGCTATTACGGTTGTACAGCCTATCAAGCAAGTGCAACAAAATGAAAAGCCTGCTCAACAAACACCAGCTCAAAATCCACCTAAGGACAAGGAGACCACACCCCAGAAGCCTCCTCAGCAGCAGCAGCCCCAACCTCAGCAGCAGAAAGTTACTACTCCACAACCCCAGAAACCTCAGCCTCAGCCTCAACCACAACAGCAGCAGCAACCAAAACCAAACCAGCAACCAAAACCAAACCAACCACAGCAACCAAAGCCACAAGCTCAAGCTGCGAACACTACTCAAGCCAAGCCTCAGGATCAAGTTGATAAAGCTTTTGGGAATGACAGACAACAGAACCAAAATCAAGGACCCTTCCAAAAGGTTAGTATCACAAATACTATCTTAATATAAACTAAAAAATTGTTTGTTGCAATCTTACTATGTAAATCTTTTTTCAGAACATGAATGGAAACTTTGCTGGTGGTTTTGGTGGAAATAAGCAGGGTGGCACTTGGAGTCAAGGTGGTCCTGGAAACAAAAACTTTGGACCCAGGAATAACCAGAACCAGGGCCAGAACAAAGGCAGCCCTGGTGGACCAGCTCGTAATCAGCAGAGGCCCAATAACAGAGGTTCATATGGGGGGCCAGATGGAATGAAGCAACCAATGAGAGAGGTATATAATTTTTAAGTGCACCAAGTATCTTAGTGATGTTTCAAAATGCTTGATTTGAATTGCATTTATGGTGCCTAAAAATGTTTGTTGAAAAACCTTGTTGAACTGTATCATTTTATAAAATTTTGTTTTTAGGAGCAAATGCTGTCTCACAAGCTAAAGGAGTTATCTGGACCCTTGATTGATCTCCCTGCTATTGAACAAACTGAAGTGAAATTCAACGGTCGCAGTCGTTTGTACATTGGAAACCTCACTAATGATGTAACAGAGGAAGAAATATTGCAGTTGTTTGGCCAGTTTGGAGAAACAGCAGAACTTTTCTTGAACAAAGAGAAAAACTTTGGATTTATCAAAATGGTATGCTATTTTGAATAGACTTGTAATGCAAATTTTTGGTACAATATTTTAACAGTTTTAATGTTTACAGGATTATAGAGTTAATGCAGAGAAAGCCAAGCGTGAATTGGATGGAAAGATGAGAAATGGACGTAACTTGAGAGTCAGATTCGCACCACACAACAGTGCCATACATGTCAAGAACTTGCCACCGTTTGTGTCCAATGAATTATTGTATCGTTCATTCGAAATCTTCGGCAAGATAGAGAGGGCCTTCGTTAGAGTAGACGAAAGAGGAAAGCCACTCGGTGATGGTATTGTTGAATTTGCAAGGAAGCCTAGTGCATTGGCCGCCATTCGTAATTGTTCAGAGAAATGCTTCTTCCTTACATCGTAAGTTACACCTAATTTAAACTATCGCGTATTTCTGTAATTTTATAATTTTTTGTGGTAAATAATGGTGATTGTTTTTAGTTCACTCAGACCAGTTATTGTGGAAAATTTGGAGGAACCAGATGAGTTTGATGGCTACCCTGAGAAGAACTTGCCAAGGAAGCACCCAGAATTCATGAGAGCTAGAGAGGTTGGTGTTCCTCAAGTAATCCTACACTGTACTTAATTCAGAACTATTTTACTTCTTTAATAATAATACATTCATTGCTAAGAAATATTAACGGTCTTACCACAAAAAACTAAACATCTGTTGAACAGTTGTTTTGAGACCATTTTGTACTGAATATTTCTCTAATCAACTGTTCAACAGGTGTTTAACCCATTGATCCCCAACCGGAACCCGGGTGCCGGGCATTTTTATTGCAACATTCCGTCAAACCCCAAGCGGAACCCGGGTTCCGCGCTCTTTCATTCGATCGAGATACGTATTACGTCGATTTAGAGACTACTTTTGTATGAAGAAGTTTGGTTAGTTACGATCTATGATACATTTACCACATTCTAAATGCAAAACATTATGACAATCTGTGGTCGACGAATACTTTTCAGTCATTAGAAAATCGTGAATTTTTTCGTGTGTGTTCTGTCATATTGTGTGTTTTTTGTGAAATAATTGATGGATTTAACGAATGTAAGTAGGAAAATAGTTTACTTTAGTAATATTAAGTAATTTAAGATAATCATTTGCAAGAAATACATCGTAATAACTTGTGAAAGTTGAGAAAAATGTTGTGTGTGTAATAAGTGTTTTGAACGAAATTTGCTTCATATATTAGTAAATTAATTACGTAAAACGCATATAGAAGTTAATACACAACGTCTACAAGACTATTTCTATCAGATAGTATTTCTTACGTTTCTAAAACAAAGAGTTAAAAGTTCCCAGGTAACCGCCATATTCTGCCGGCCGCGGCCATTTTGAACTTTATTTGTAAAGCTCTAATGACGAAGTTTGCTTGTAGGTAATACGAAACTCATTTTTTCGGGTTCGGGACGATAAGATTTATGACCTGTTTTTATAAACATCTCGAGTAGTAACGATGGGTTTGTTTATGTAAGAGTCTAAAATCAGGGTTCCATTGAGTAGATTAAAACAAAATATTAATTTATTTCATGTGAAATAGTCAGAAAAACATTTTTCAAAATATATACTTCTGAAAAGAATATTAAATTAGACTAAATACTATATTATGGTGGCTTGATTGAAAATTTATTAGATATTATAAAATTCTTTACAAAAACATAAAATATGGTTTGGATGTAAAAATATTATATTATTTGTAAAAGGGGGGTAGGGCCAGGCGCCATTTTTTTTGCGATTTCGGATTCCTATTTTTGACAGATTTTTTTTCCACGATTGAAGGGTTAAATCTTTTGTAGTAAGACCGTAAGTGTCTTGTTAGAGTAAAAACAATCTGCTGCCTTAGGCCGCGTTTCCACTGACGCGGAGCGGAGCTTAGCGGTGCCCAAATTGACCAATCGTGCTATTCCAGCGGAATGACTTTGAGCATGGTGATTGGTCAATTCGGCACTGCTAAGCTCCGCTCCGCGTCAGTGGAAACGCGGCCTTACCCCCGAAACTGATATCAGATTTTTGACACTTTAGACATCTAAAATATGAAGAAATAGAATGTCTAAACTCTAAAGTGTGAAAAATCAGCAGCCTTATTCCCGAAACTGATATCAATCTGATATCAGATTCATATCAGTTCAGACATCTAAAATAGAGCTATTTTAGATGTCTAAAGTGTCAAAAATCTGATATCAGATTGATATCAGTTTCGGGGGTAAGGCTGCTGGATGGACTGTAGTTCCTAGGTTATATTGTTTACTAAAAAAATTCTATGTTTATCAGTATGGACCCCGATTTGCTGAGCCCGGCAGTTTCGAGCATGAATATGGCACAAGGTGGAAGCAGCTACATGAGCTCCACCGTCAGAAGGAGGAGGCCCTAAAGAAGGAACTTGCCTCTGAAGAGGAGAAGCTTGAGGCTCAAATGCAGTTTGCTAAGTATGTTGACTTTTCTTTTTGAACATTAAAGATATAGTTGGGCAAACAAACTAAGTTATAGTCGCTTTTTTCGTGACGTAGCTAAAAGCCTGGTTAATATTAATAATTTAAATTCATTGTCCATACTGTAAGAATGGAGCGATTAATAGCGTTTTCGGCATCTAGAACTGCCCCGGGGTAGGGCGGATCGAATGATTACAAAAATAGCTGAAGTATAAATTACTACGTTCTAAGCCTAAGTGGTTCGTGGATCACCGGTTTTGTTTGGCTATTTCCGTATCCATTCGGGCTGCCCTCCCTGCCCTGCTCCGGGGCAGTTCTAGATGCCGAAAATGCTATAAGAAAAATACCTGAAATACAGATAAAAAAATGCTATGTGGTAGATAGTGGCAATAACCCATGTACGTTTTTAGGTACGAGCATGAAACTGAGCTGCTGCGCGAGCAACTGCGCCAGCGAGAGGAGGACCGCGAGCGGCAGAAGCGCAGCTGGGAGATGGCGGAGCGCGCGGCGGAGGAGCGGCGCGAGGCGGAGCGCCTGCAGCGCCTGCGCCAGGAGGAGGAGCTGGCGCAGCGCATGCGCCAGCAGGACGACGAACTGCGCCGCAGACAGCAGGAGAATACGCTCTTTGTGCAGGTGAGTTCTACGCCTGTTGGGCCGCACTAACTATGTTAAAACTGTCCTGGCAAACGTTGTTTTGCCGTATAAATTTTTGCGATTTTCGACCATATTATTTTATTGAAGTGACTAAATAAGTATGTCACCATGGCAATGTCCATCGCTATCCCGTCATACAAACAATGGTCGCCGACTTAATTATTCAACAAATGAAGTGCATTTGTTGAATAATAGTAAATTATTACAAGTCGGCGACCATTGTCAATATAATAATCAATATTAAAATTAAAAAGTATCAACCCTAGCCAATATGCTCGCTAAGATTGACGAAAATCGGTCGAGACGTTTCAGAGGAGTTCAACCACCACACCCTGTGACACGATATGTCATATAATATTATATTAGATTTAACTACGAGGGCTGCTATTTATGTATCCGGAACCGGAATATATTTAATACTTTTATACTATACATATATTTAAGATTTTTATTGTATAATACACATATTTAATACACATCCAGACCCGGGAACATTGAAAACTTATGAATTAAACAATTATAAAGTAGTAATATTCATTTTAAGTAGTAGTCGCCTCTACGGCGTAGGCCTCTCCTAAATCTTTCCAGCAATTTCTATCCCGTGTCATCCTCATCCATAGGGGTCCGCATCTCTCATTAAATATCTCTCCATCTTTTATTTGGTCTTCCTTTTTTCCTTTTCCTGTCTCTTGGTACCCACTCTGTTAAACGTTTTGTCCATTTATTACCTGTATGTCTGCATACGTGTCCTGCCCAGTGCCACTTGAATTTATTATGAATCCTTTAACCTAAAAATAACATGAATAATCGGAGTATTAATTTTATTTATATTGATAGCAACAGCTTTTATAGGATATGTTTTACCTAAGTAATCTTGTTCTTCTTCTCGCGTCTGTTACCTTTGTTGCCTTCCTAATGTTTGTATTATTCACCTTGTCCGATAATTTGAGGCCGAGCATGCTTCTTTCGAATCGAATCGAATCGAAAGATAAAGATTAATAGCATGAGTAAAATAAATGCGTTTAAATGTAGTCCAAAAAAATCAAGATTTTTAAATAAAATAATGGTTGTTGTACCTCACTTGACATAGATAGGTATAGTGTGTCGCGCACCACGGACTTTTTTGTAGATATTTAAAAGATCTACATTTACTTAGAACATTGTATGGTTCTATCTTTTATAGTTTAGGCAGCGTACGCAAAATAAGTAAATTTTCTGGTTGATTTTTTTCACCTTGTGTCAGAAAAGCCCAAATATCTTACGGAACCCTATATTTTCCGAAATAAAATGTAGCCTATGTTACTCTTAAATAATGTAGCTTTCGAATGGTGAAAGAATTTTTAAAATCGGTCCAGTAGTTTTTGAGCCTATTCATTACAATTAAACAAACAAACAAACAAAGTTTACCTCTTTATAATATTAGTATAGATAAGCTTTTATTTGATGATAAGGGTGAAATATGGTTTCCTAGGCCAAGTTCTACTAGAAATATGCATTTGTTCAATGAAATTGAATATAGGTCAAGTAGCCTATTAAATGTCTCTGAGTGCGACAGTAATAGACTGGGAGATGGTGACTTAAAATTCTTGGTCATTTGTACCAGTATGGCGGTTCTTCAGGGGTCTAATTACGTAAAGGCAGTAAGGAAAATGATGGTCATAGCCCTCGCACTGGCGGCCCAAACGCGTGGGCGTTAATCGAACGCGTCGGATAAATAACGAGTATCGAACGATTTGTTCCACAAAAATGTTTGTATTTTCAGATAGTCGAAAAAAAAGTAGGCGGTAGCGTAATGCCATACTTCTCAAGTGTGGGTAAGCCCGCCATACCGACTCGAATAAGTTAATTTTAATTAAAAAATTGAACCATTTGTACCAGGCTAATTTTTGAATAGCTAATCATCGTCGAGTAGCCATTCACGAAAATCACCTTGCCATACTTTTCCGACAGGTCCCAATGGCCGCCATACCACTGCAAAGGAGTGATTTTTTTTTCTTCTGCCAAACTTTCCCTGTATAATTATAAATAGAAGTCTGATAATGCCAAACCTGTGGGAGGTGGCGAATGTGAACAATATTTTTTCAAAATCCTAAGATTTTATTCATAATTCAAACGGTTTTTCAAGTATGGCGCCACTTTTTCCCTCTACTAAAAGTATGGCAATTATAATATTATCTATGGCAAATCGTTCGCCACCTCCCACAGGAATAAAGAATAATATAAAGAATTATCACTTATCAGTGGTAAAATTATTTTTCAGGCTCAACGTCTCAACTCTATGCTGGATCGTCAAGAACAAGGAATGTTTGATCAGCAGCCAATGGTAAGTACCTCTTGTTTTACCGCCCTGCCGGCGAGATGACAATTACCTGATGATCTTTTATCATAATTTTATATTGCAGAACTCTCTTTAGCCACTATTAAATTCTGACCATATTGAACAAATCAAAAGATAGGATTTTTATTCATTTTGAAAATTTGGCATGTTACATTTTATTGCCAATAATTTCATTTTCATAAATAAGTTCTGAATTTAATATGAATTTCATATAATATGATGGATATTTTAATAAGATATCTGTCTAAATCTTGAATGTAAAAGAGATTTACCTTATTCATGTAACTAAATCTATAATTATAAAGGAAATATTATACCTACATAACAAGTCTGCTGAAATTCATACAAAAAATTCTGGTGTCTGTGACACATGATTGAAATGAATTATCTGAATATTGTTATACGAGGGCTGCTATTTATGTACCCGAACTGGCCACTTACAAGAACAATATTTAAAAAGTAATTACAACATTTGAAAATAGAACTCTTTGGTTGAAGAATACATTTTGTTTCATGTGACTGTCAATAATTTTTCCATTGTGGCGTCATTTTGAAAATTGCGTGTCTTCATTTGCCATGGATTTAACGCGTGAACATTTTCGTGCAATGATTTACTACGATTTTCGGCGTGGGCTAAATCAACAACAGTGCTTTATTCAACTCACCGCAACTTTTGGAGATGAAGCACCATCAAAAACCACTGTTTATCACTGGTATAGTGAGTTTAATCGTGCGCGGTCTATGCTCACGGATGAAAATAAAGAAGGTCGCCCAAAAACAGCTGTTGTCCCACAAAATATAGATGCTGTGCGGGAACTAATAATGCGTGATCGTCATGTTACATATCGCGAGATAGAGGCGTCCTTAGGCATAAGTATGACGAGCATACATAAGATATTACACGAACATTTGGCTGTAAAAAAAATATGTTCGCGTTGGATTCCGCACAACTTGACAATCGATCAAAAACGGGCTCGTGTCGATTGGTACAAAAAAATGATAAAAAAATACAACCGTGGTACGTCAAAAGCCGTTTATAATATCTACACAGGTGATGAATCTTGGATCTATGCATATGACCCCGAAACTAAACAACAGTCAACGGTGTGGGTGTTCCAAGATGAGCCGAAACCAACAAAAGTTACTCGTGCAAAAAGTACTTTGAAGCAAATGGTCGCCTGTTTTTTTGGAATTAATGGACATGTGGCTACAGTGCCATTAGAGAATCGTAAAACGGTTAATTCTGAATGGTATACGACCATTTGTTTACCAGAAGTCTTTGAAGAAATAAGAAAGGACAACCGACAACGCAGAATCATATGAGGGCTGCTATTTATGTATCCGGAACTGGCCACTTACAAGAACAATATTTAAAAAGTAATTACAACATTTGAAAATAGAACTCTTTGGTTGAAGAATACATTTTGTTTCATGTGACTGTCAATTATTTTTCCATTGTGGCGTCATTTTGAAAATTGCGTGTCTTCATTTGCCATGGATTTAACGCGTGAACATTTTCGTGCAATGATTTACTACGATTTTCGGCGTGGGCTAAATCAACAACAGTGCTTTATTCAACTCACCGCAACTTTTGGAGATGAAGCACCATCAAAAACCACTGTTTATCACTGGTACAGTGAGTTTAATCGTGGGCGGTCTATGCTCACGGATGAAAATAAAGAAGGTCGCCCAAAAACAGCTGTTGTCCCACAAAATATAGATGCTGTGCGGGAACTAATAATGCGTGATCGTCATGTTACATATCGCGAGATAGAGGCGTCCTTAGGCATAAGTATGACGAGCATACATAAGATATTACACGAACATTTGGCTGTAAAAAAAATATGTTCGCGTTGGATGCCGCACAACTTGACAATCGATCAAAAACGGGCTCGTGTCGATTGGTGCAAAAAAATGATAAAAAAATACAACCGTGGTACGTCAAAAGCCGTTTATAATATCTACACAGGTGATGAATCTTGGATCTATGCATATGACCCCGAAACTAAACAACAGTCAACGGTGTGGGTGTTCCAAGATGAGCCGAAACCAACAAAAGTTACTCGTGCAAAAAGTACTTTGAAGCAAATGGTCGCCTGTTTTTTTTGAATTAATGGACATGTGGCTACAGTGTCATTAGAGAATCGTAAAACGGTTAATTCTGAATGGTATATGACCATTTGTTTACCAGAAGTCTTTGAAGAAATAAGAAAGGACAACCGACAACGCAGAATCATATTACATCACGACAATGCTAGCTGTCACACCTCAGCTGAAACAACTCAGTTTTTGGAGGGTCAAAAGATCGAATTGACTGGTCATCCGCCGTACAGCCCTGATTTGGCACCTAACGATTTCTTTTTATTTCCATACGCGAAGAACAAATTACGTGGTCAACGTTTTTCGAGCCGCGAAGAGGCTGTTGATGCGTTCAAAATGCACGTTTTGGAGATACCTCAATCAGAATGGAAAAAGTGCTATGAAAATTGGTTCCAGCGTATGCAAAAGTGTGTCGATCATCGCGGCGAATATTTTGAACAGCAATAAAACCATATTAAATGATATATGTTTCTTTTTTTAATTCCGGATACATAAATAGCAGCCCTCGTATTACATCACGACAATGCTAGCTGTCACACCTCAGCTGAAAAAACTCAGTTTTTGGAGGGTCAAAAGATCGAATTGACTGGTCATCCGCCGTACAGCCCTGATTTGGCACCTAACGATTTCTTTTTATTTCCATACGCGAAGAACAAATTACATGGTCAACGTTTTTCGAGCCGCGAAGAGGCTGTTGATGCGTTCAAAATGCACGTTTTGGAGATACCTCAATCAGAATGGAAAAAGTGCTATGAAAATTGGTTCCAGCGTATGCAAAAGTGTGTCGATCATCGCGGCGAATATTTTGAAAAGCAATAAAACCATATTAAATGATATGTTTGTTTCTTTTTTTAATTACGGATACATAAATAGCAGCCCTCGTACTGTGATATTTTTCAACGGCAAAACTGTTTGTTTCGTTGGTCGTTAGAGTAAATGTGGGCCAGAAAAGTTTATGAGTATTTGTAGAGGCTGTTCCGGGAAGCTCGTGCATAATGTAATAATATGTCAAATAAATCTGTTGACACATGACAGGAGACATGCAGAGACATTTCTCAAAACAAAAAGCTAATATTCACGTTTAAAATAAGAAAGATAAGTTGGGGCAAACTTCGTTAAGTCAAATTTGTTTGTTACGCGTAATATGGAAGCAATGCTCCGATTGCGTGCGTGGTTTGTGGAATGAAATCGATGTATCCAGGAGCCTACAACGAAACTGTTTTCAGACTCAAACGATCGAATGCTGCGTCCTACTCTAACAGCGTCATTTTACGTTTGTTAGAGTAGGACGCGGCATTCCGATTCGTTCGTTTGAATCACAAACGGTTTCGTTGTAGACCCCCTTTATTTTTTTCTGGTAATTTTAAAAATAGACGTCTTCTTAATTACAAATAAAAAGTAACAAGTATTATAAAAACTATTTTAAAAAATCAAGAGGAACTGGTTATCCCAGCGTCCCCTAGCGTAGGCAAATAAAACGCTCCATTTTGCACAGCAGTCATTTTAGCGGCGCGCGCTGAGACGCTGTTGTACAAAGAACCAGAGACAGCCAGAACTTTGTCATTTTATAAAAGCTGAAACAGAAGTACATGTCTCTTAAATATTATAAGAACGACAACCAACGAGTTTGGGTCGCGGTTACTTTAGGAGGTATCAAGTGCAAAAGGTCTACCTAACTTTCGTTAAAGCAGTGGTCCCCAACCTTTTTTTCACGCGGGCCATAAACATGTTTTGGTCTTGGTGTCGCGGGCCGCAACAAGAATTTTTTAGGGTTAAAAAATAACGTTCTTCAAAATTAACGATTTAAAATTTCACGACTTTCATGACGACTTTTTGCCGGTGGGCGTAAATTTCAAAATGGTTAACATCACGCGGTCCACAAATAAAGTGGCCGGGCCACGGGTTGGGGATAGCTGCGTTAAAGTATGCAGCTCATCTATACTGAGACTTCGCTGTCTGTACGTCCGTCTGTCTGTCTCCAGGCTGTATCTCAAGAACGGTGACAATTTCTCAAAAAAAGTGACTGGTCTGTGACTGCATTAACTATTATGATTCGTGATTTAATCAGAATAATCACAACTCTCTTTTGGTCTGTTTGTGTTAAAAAAAACCTGTGTTGAAAGCCAGGGCATTATTCTTCTATATTGGGTCGATTTATAACTTCAAGAACTTACCTTCTGATACAGGATACCATAGTAAAATCCTTTTACTGTGAGGATACTCTGCAATCGCAAATGGATATGACGAAACTGTTATCTAGGTTGTTTCGGTTCATAAACATTATTTATGCAATATTTTCATACATTTCACATTATACATATACTTAAAAATATATAATCATTGTTTCGTTGGGTGTCAGTGGACGGATTGGTCACTGGCCGTGTACGTATTATAACACTCCACTGTATGTTTACTCAGCATCAGCCTGCTCGGTTTGATGGTCAACAAAAGATCGCGTCGTGTGTGTGGAGCTCGCACTACGGTAACTCTGGTCAAACCAACCAGAGAGATTATAATTTAGTTCTTTCGTTGTATAAATACGTTATACGACGTAAATTAAAATCAAAATACTGGGATGGAGAAGTATTTTTATGAGCATACAGGTGCTTCTATTCACCCGTGCTGCTGGATACGTGGCCAGCCGGATAAATCTCATTAACTGGACCACACTATAATCCATAATATTATCAATCACTTATTCTTTTACAAACATCTTCATTCATTTTATCAACACACTTGGGTCTGTAATCAGTTGACTCTCGCTTACTATTTTTTACTTGTACCACCAGTGAACTTTAAACTACAGGAAGAGTAACTCCGTCAAAAAAAGTGCACCAAAAGGCTACAAAATGTGACCCGAATACATGTATACTTTATGCATGTGTTTGGTACACATTTTTCGTGTATATATATACACGAGTGACATTCAACCAGGTTGACATGATAATTATCGTCAAACTCATTTTACAATTTGTTTACTTACTTTTTACGTAGCTTTTTACAAAATGTTCGTTGTTAAAATGCCTAAATGCCCTGTGAAGTCAAACAGATACGACTTTTAATACAGGAATAACCTTTCAAGTTTCATCAGTAAGTGAATTTTTTAAAATTATGCTTAGGTAAAGTTCTTGTATTTTTTCCGACCCAAAAATATGCCCAAAAAGATGGTTTATTTAAGTTGGATGCCAGGGAATTTGCGTAAAATTAAGCTGGTCTCTTTGTGTTTGTCTTATTAAGTTTACATGTTATTGTAAAAATGCAATAATCAAAAAATAATATAATTACAAAATTTTTACAAAGTCGCCATGGACAGTGTTATGCAAGATGTAACAATTTAATCATAATTCATAAACGAGGGTCTGACTGACATCAGTATGGAGTATCTTATTTTTATAATGCCGTTCGTACTTCGTTTAGTAAGAAACGAACCGAATTGGATGCCGAGTCAGATTATTCGTTTATGTAGCATACACTTTAATAGTCATGATATATTATTTTGTATGTGTAATGACCGAAAATTAAAGAGGTTACGAAAATCTGCATTTGCACCGTAAGTTTTTTATTTCAATTCTGTAATAATTCTGTAATAATTTAGCACATAGATTTTTGTAATCTGAAAACGTCTTGTCTAGGTGCTCTGGATAGTTTTAAATTCGTCCGAGTCGTACAAGGTTTGTTCAAAATTATTATATATTATTATTATCGATGACTTAAGGATTAGAGGAAAATGTTTGATTTTAAAATAATAATTATGTACTCCTTTCTTCGTGATAGTAGATATGTTTGGTGTATACTGCATAATGCCATCCGCTTTTGACAATTATTGTCCACGGCTTTGTTTCATAACTATGACAGTGACAATAACCGCGCAGGCTGTCGTCCAGCGCGCAATATTATGATACGTTACCTGGGAAACGACCTTGGCGAGAATCTGAATTGTCATTTTAATGTTCGAAAAGGAGCCAAATTTAAAACGGTTGAAGTATGGGAGTTACGTTTCCTGTAGTTTTGTTATTCGTAGTGTACCACCTTTAAATTTGTGTCTGAACACGACTAAATTAAACATGGTTTATCTAAAAACGATGTATTTTGATAAAAATACTTTACGTATTTTAAGGGCATCGGCCTTACACATTTTCTATGTACTGCAGTAACCAACGAAAAACCATCTTTCGCTGCTGGTTATGACCAGTCCGTGAACCGTCAAAATCTACCCACGTTGAAAGAAAAGTGTCATAGCGAGCATGCCTCACGTTCGCTGTTGACTGCACTATAACGTATGCCTTTGATGAACAAAGTGCCAGTGTGGACAAAGCTAATGTATGCATTAGCTTTGTCCAAACTGGCCCTTTGTTCTTTTTGTGGACAAAGCTAATGTATGCATT
Source organism: Polyommatus iphigenia (assembly GCA_963422495.1). Taxonomy (NCBI): domain Eukaryota; kingdom Metazoa; phylum Arthropoda; class Insecta; order Lepidoptera; family Lycaenidae; genus Polyommatus; species Polyommatus iphigenia. The sequence goes on from OY730182.1 coordinate 40,418,939, forward strand.
AGCTTTGTCCAAACTGGCTCTTTGTTCTTCAAAGGCATGCGTTATAGTGCAGTCAACAGCGAACGTGAGGCATGCTCGCTATGACACTTTTCTTTCAACGTGGGTGGATTTTGACGCATTCAATTATTGAATATGCCTAACGAAAGTTGAATAAAAAGAAGATGACGAAAATTGAAGATGAAATTGCAAATTGTGGACATAGCTATTGGGTTTTAGCTACGCTTGTAAATAGGATAAGGCATCACTCGTCACAAACTGTAGTGGTGGTGTAATTGCTAGCTGCTACAAATATCCGAAGGATCTTATCGCATGATCAATTGCCGGTTGCGCCATCTAGGGGCCCAAACTTTTCGATAGGTTGGCCAACGGCTACGTTACTACAAACTCATAAACTTTTTCGGCGACCTCCTTACCGAACTTACCAATCGAAATATTATTACATTGACGCATTCGAGATAGAACTCCTGGGCGTTGCTACCTTACTGTATGTATAGTTGCACATAACCGGTTCTACACCGTATTAAACATAGTTTTATCTACCGTAAAGAAAGGATATTTGGACAGTTTTGTGATTGCTCACTCTAGGAGGGCGGCGGCTTCAGAGACCAGTTCGACAGGCAACGCGGAGGATTTGACGACATGCCGCAGAACCGCGGTTGGGACAACTCGCGACAGATGGATGATTTCCCTAACAAACGCCGTCGCTTTTAAATACGCTCCGTCGCAACTATGAGCGTCAAACGTTCGTGTGAGCGTGCTCGCTCTGGACAATCCAAAAGTCTTTGTTAGGATCACAATAAGTCGATGGAAGAGTCACGAGCCACTATTGCGTTTAGCAGCGTCAACTAAGTTGCTTACGACTAGTTGTTCAGAACTTTACTCCATCCTTTAAAATATAACCAGCAACCTTCGGCCATTGTATCATCAAAAATAGAAAAAATATCGTTTATGCAACCTAAAAATTTGTAACTTTAATGTTTAATACGATTTCTTTAGACACATCCGAACTCTTTCGCTAGTGAGTCTCAACGATATAATTTTAATTAATGATTTTTATATTATGTCGGTGTGCATAAGCTGTTTGTTATGATAGTAACAACATATATATGTCGCAGTCATCTGGTTCAATCTGCGATTCGATTGAATGACTAGCGCATTCATTGAATGACACAATGTCTCGGCCGAACGTCGATTGAACGATCGTCACTCAACGTCCAACTATTTAGCGATTTGTAACATAGCCTTTTGAAGATAGCGGACATGAAATCAGTCAGGTAATTGAACGTATTTCATTTTTTTCCCACTGCGGCGCTAGTAGTCACTAAAACAAACATGGCGTCAAACAGCTCGCACAGCTGATAGCAGTGTGTTGATATTTTGTCGATTAAATTTATTTTAAAGTTTAAGTGCTTTATTTGTAATAAAATATTACGACAGTGTGGATTTATCCATAACTATCCCGTCAACGGCTACATAAAAAAATATAGAATCCCATTTAACGACTTCACTATTATGACTTTTAGTCAAGACTTTAAACGTCACGGTCAACGTCTTGACGAGTTGTCCTTTAGTCATTCGATTGAATGCTGTCATTCAATAAATGCGCTAGTCATTCAATCGAATCGCAGATTAAACCAGATGACTGCGACATATAAAATGTAAAGCGATAATTAAATTTGCTTGTTGTTAATTTCATTTTGGAGATATTAATCATAATTTTATGAGATTTATTTGCGTTCTTAGAAATATATTAAGGAAAAAGCGCGTAAAGCGTTTGATTAGATCAGTGGTCCCCAACCTTTTTTTTCATGCGGGCCACAAACATGTTTTGGTCTTATTGTCTCGGTCCGCAACAAAAATTTTTAGGTTTAAAAAATAACGTTCCTCAAAATAACGATTTCAAAGTAAAAAAAAAAAACTTGAAAGATGGCAAGGGACACCCGGATGGAACGAAGTTATAAAAAAAGGATAAAAAAAAAGAGACACAGAGAGAAACACGCGCTACCGCACGGCTTACAACTATAGCAAAAAGCACAGATATAGATCAAGATAGATACCGCATGTCCCGCGAAGTACATACACATGCGGTATCTACTATCTATCTTGATCTGTGTCTGTGGCAAAAAGTGTCGTGTCGTTACAACTTTTCGTATGAATTTTTTCCGTCTATCCCCCTTTCGCAACGCGCGATAAGGAACTTCGTTCCAAAAATTCACGAATTTCACGATGACTACATTATTTTGCCGGTGGGCGTGAATTTCAAAATGGTTTAACATCACGCGGGCCATAAATAAAGTCCCGGCGGGCCGCATGCGGCCCGCGGGCCGCGGGTTGGGGATAGCTGGATTAGATAATTTAGTATAATATTTAGATAGTGTTTAACATAACGTAAAGAATAAAATCTTAGACATTTACCAGCTTGTAATAATTAAATAGTAGTCTGTAGATCACACGATTTAAAGAAATCAATTTAATAAAGTGTGTCGTAAACTTTATTCCTTCTATTAAACAGTTGTAGGTGAGTATTAATTTTTAGTTTAGTGACGTAAACATTATTTTATTACATCGACGAAACTTTCTGATCCGGCCTTTAATATCTCTACAGGTCTGTGTAAAAATTACAAAATAAAAGCTTGTTTATCACTTAGGTTCGACGTTTTTAACAATAAGATGTTATTTTGTAGTTCTGTATCCATACATATTATTAAGCTGGGTATCCACTAGAGGCAGCCTCGGTCTGAGCAGCCTCACCCTGAGCCTGCCGCGACACGCGGAAAGTTAATGCGTCTCCACTTGAGCTGACGAAAATACCTTTGAGGGGCAAGCCTCGAACCTGAGCCGAAATTTCCTCAGTATTTCTTCTATCACCATGTGTGACTGACGTAAAGTTGCTGCAGCATTGGTATATATATGGCATTACAGAAGGAAAAAATGTGAAACCACAAAGTGAAATCATTTTCTTTTTTAATTCTGGCACCGGTAGTTTCATTTCTTCGCTTATTAATTTCCAAGAATCTTCCTTGAAATTACTGTTATAATGATTTGGTGAAGTAGGATCCCACAATTGTCTATGCTTTTCATACAACTTAATTAATTGAACACAATATTTTTCTATACTGTCCATCTTGTCCGAGCATGCGCACGACCGTCTCCACTGAACGCACGCCGCGCGCTGAGGCTCGAGCACACCCGTTTACCAACAAAGTCTGGCTCGCGCCGCGGCCGCACATTTTGCCTCAGAGTCGCGGCAGCCTCGACTCGAGACGTCTCCATAAGTGCAGCCTCTGGTCGAGGCACCCGCTCGGCCCGAGGCTGCCTCTAGTGGATACCCAGCTTTAGAGTAAAGCAGACAGAAAGATAAGATTGCAACTTGCAAGGAGTAGGCATGGAGTAGGCAAGTGAGTGGAGATGTATGTATGAGCCTAGTGCGAAAACAGAACAATTTGTGTAAATGTGTGTGTCTGTATATTGAGGAAATCACATTGTATTCTCTATCTTAATATCTTATAGATTAATAAAATATTTAAAATATCAACTATTAATTTTTTTGTTTTAAAAACACCTATAGAAGACAGTGCTTTGGGTACATTCATAATCTTTTATATTTAACATACTTTTGAATAAATTCACAAAAAATAGTAATTTATTAGTACTAGCTGATGTAATAACAAAATCTATAGTTTGTGAAATTAAATCACCTTAATTTTTTTAACAGCATATAATAATAATATGGTCCCTGAGGATCTAGTTTAAAAAGAACCACAATTTTTAAGCACGTGAACTTCACTTGTTTCTTTGTTGAATTATGAAATATACAAATTAAAATATTCGTCCTGTTATGTGAGCAGCTGTGCCTTGTTCACTTAAAATATAATACTTGCTATTTATACCGAGCAAAACACGAATAAAATGACATTTTCTAAAAATGATTCCTAGCTAGATCGATTTATCGCCCCCGAAACCCCCTATATACTAAATTTCATGAAAATCGTTGGAGCCGATTCCGAGATTCCAATTACATATATTATAATATACATATACAAGAATTGCTCGTTTATAGATATAAGATATGGTCCCTGGGGGTCTAGTTTAAAAATAACCACAATTTTTTAAGCACGTGAACTTCACTTGTTTCTTTGTTGAATCATGAAATATACAAATTAAAATATTCGTCCTGTTATGTGGGTAGCTCTGCCTTGTCCATTTAAATATCTACACTATAATTACTAATTAGTGCAACCACTAACAGTGGTTCTTATAAAAAACCTCAGAAACCAGCCAATATAGAAGCTATCTCATAGCTTTCATATCTTGCATCTTACACCGTGACTGTCACATCTCGTGCTGACTGCTGACTGCCTAACTTTCCATGACCTGACGAAAATTTTAATCTAGAGGTACAGCCCTAAACTAAACTTACTACTTTAAGGTGTCCCCCAAGGTCGCATAATATAAAAATGTCATTAAATTTTTTATAGTCTGCTTATGGAGTGTAGATAGAGAACTATCTTATATGGGGGATATTTGAAAAAGTGTCCAGCTGTACGCAGTAAATAACAGTTGAAAAATCCTCCACGAGTGGCGCTAGCTGCAGCAAAGGGTATGGAATGAATTATGGAGTGTAGGATTGAATGTAGCCGTTGGTGACAAAATATAAATTATTACTGGAATATAAATTATTACTAGAATTACTGGGTTAATACCAATATATTTTGAAAAATATAACCTAAAATAGCCGAAATAAAAGTTGCTAAATTTACCTTGTTGCTACTGTAGCGCCACCTAAGGGTGAATTAGTTTCACCCTAATTTAACGCATTTCCGCGGACACTTTTTACATATAGCCTAGGATCCTTTCATAGAAGGACCTTCATCGAGCTGTTTACTGGATGAAAAGTATTTTATATTCAATTACGTATGTCAACAAATTAATTGCAAGTGGGTTGCCTAAAAAATTTCCGTCCAGAATAAAAAAATAAAAAAAAAAAGAAAAAAAAAGTTTTTTTTTTACATTTTTCTGGTTTGGTTAATAGACAAATTCCATACCAATCGAAAGTATGAAGCCCATAGAATATGCATTAAGCATTAACCAGACCGGTACTAGTATCGATTTACCTGCCTAGTGAGCCTACCCAAGAGTTGTGACAGGAAAAAAATAGACAACCTAACGTTTTCATACTCTACGGCAGCGGTTCCCAACCTTTTCAATGTCACTACCCCTGTGAACAAGTATGGGAATTAAGTTTACCCCTAGCTAATTTAAAATCGACCAAAAATATCAAGTTATTAGGTAAGAAATTGCACGTTTAGGCACAGAATATATATTATTATTAGTAGTGTTTAGGTAACTAGTTATATGTACAGGGTGTCAAAAGACCGCTTCCGATAACTTCGTGGGGTTATTATAGGGCATGAGATATATCCATTGGTGCAAGTAATTTTCTTTAAATCGCCAGTTTTTAAAATAGTCAAAATTTTCAACACGCAATGTATAACGCTGATGTAAATGCGCGATAGTATCGCACGCCAGTGGAGCCCCGGGCCGAGTCAGCCCCCACGCGCCGCCCGGCCCGCGCCGAGTCCCGCGAGCGCGGCCCTGCGCTAGACAAAACAGCTGATCGTGGTGTGCCCTAGCCCGTAGGTAGTGAATAAACCACCAATATTGTAATAATTATTAGATAACATAATGTTAGAATTTATTAATTACCGTTTCTTAGGTTATTAGTTTATTACTCAAAAATACTCAGTTTTTACTTCCGGCCAAAAAGGAAAAGAAATCATAATTCACATCCGAATCAGGTTGTAAAAATACAATACACAGTTACTTACACCTATCTATGGAAAAAATACTTGATAACATGTTCACTGACCTGTGATCAGCTGTCTGCTTTTATGAAATGCAGTTCGAGCTGTGCTCCATCTAACTCAATGTAGATTGCAGAGTTTTTCAACACGAAACAAAAGTAAACAGGAGACATTCCAATTCTTTAAACACTTTTTACTGCACTGTTTAAACCGCACTATCGTCTATCGACGACGACGCGATGTTCACCCCCGTTCCATAAAGGTTTACGAGTATTAAAAGTTCATTCACATTTCATCGCACATTCATCGGACACGTATCATGTCACGGCCCGTTATTAATTACAAACATAGAAAAAATATTAATTACTAACATCCATAAAATTACAAAACTTAAACAAAAACGTCACAGCACACAGCGCGCCGCGTGTTTACAGCCGACTGAACAAAATTGAATAAAAAACTTTGTAAAATAATAGGGATGTATCCCTGTGCATATTTTGAGTTATCGCTAATTTTTATCGATAAATCGTATTGTTTTACATACGAGTACGTTTTGATTTGTAGTCAAACTAAAAATAAGCAAATACCTACTCAATGTTAAGAATAGCGACAATAATTAAAAGTTATTTAATTAATTAGGTATTATTAAAGTATTTTCATTGCGTACGTAGACGCGCATAACGCGTGCGGCGTGCCATGGCTTATCAATCACTTTATCACGGTAATGTCGGTATCGAAATTATCGAATGCAACTTGACTATGTATCCCGATAAAAACTTTCTGAATTTATAACCTCTTAATAGAGTTAATAGAGCATAATTAGACTTTAGTTCCAATTTGCATATTGAGGTTGAAGGTTGTCCGTTGAGTTATGTTTAATTAATAAGCGTATTACGATCTCTTTAAAACGTATTATTGTGAGAACTAAATGTGTAAAATGTAAATTTCTTATTTGTTTGCGTTAAAAAAATAAGACGTGTCGTGTAAGATATCGTGTAAAAAGAGATGTGTTGTTATTGGTGGTGTTATTGATTGGTGATATGGACTATTTTCAAAATGCATAGAGAGCACATTCAAAAATCAGAATTCAACATTTTTCACGTAAGTAATTAATTGCTAGTTTTTTCATGTTGTATCGTCTGTAGTAGATAAAAAGCGATAATTGCAGATCTAGGTACTGTCCATCCACAATCATCGTTCTGCATAACACGGAAAATGTGTTATTATTTTTTTGTTTAAACTTTGTGTTGTGTTAGATTTCGTGTAAGAAACGTGTTGTTGTTGGTGGTATTATTGCTTAGTGCTAAAGAATACTTACAAAATGCATAAAAGTCTAGAGAAATAAGAACACTTTAAGAACTTAACATTTTACACGTAAGTTTATTACCATAGTTTTACGTACGGAAGTTTTCATGCATCGTCTGTAATTTCGATAGAAAGCCTGACTCCTGAGATTGCGGAAGACGGTGCATCCGCATATCACACAAAATCGGTTTTGTTCCTTACGAATAACTTTTTAACTAATCGATAAATAAGTTGTTACTCATGCTCAGAAAGTTACTTACAGTTTTGTACATGAGTTAGGATTAAAGTTTTAACCCATTAAGGCCCATACGAGTACCGGTGATCGAGATAACTCTAGAATACAATAGCATTTCCAAGAATCCGCGATCGAAGGATTAAATTAGCCTAGGTAAGAGATCATAGGTCAAAGTTCTGAGTTACTTGAGAGAGTTGAATGTCATGGTTCTTGATAGGTTGGAAAGAGCATAAGGTTAAAAACTGCCGCGACCGTACAGTATGGTCGTTTACGACTTTATGTTATTAAGCGCGCTACATTTGATATCAATGACTCGCGTCTTTTGCATTACGTATCGGGATAAAAAAAAATAAAAGTAGAAAAAATATTTTAAATATTTTTTGTAAATGGTTTATCGTTTTGTCTAAAGGCTATTTATTATAAGAAATATATAAAAAAAAAATTTTTTTTGAAAAAAAAAAAATAAAAAAAAAATACATTTTTTGTAATCAGAAAATGTAGTATAATAATACTCCAAAGTTATCGGAAGTGGTCTTTTTACACCCGTCTTTTTACACACAGGGTGACCGGTAATAGGTCTGTTTCCTTTTAACATGTAAAAATACATCACTTTTGCAGCCTAAAAAGCTATATCATACCCTGTCCAAAAGCTAACGGCTACCGAGATATTCAAGATTTTGTATTTTTTTCAAAAACACCCGATTTCAAAGGAAAACTTTAAATAAAAAAAATCTACCTATTAATTTCTTAATCTTTAACATAATTTTAGTTCTTAGGTAGATAAACTACAAATACAAAAGTTATTTATCCATCTAAACAGGAAACAAAAATTAGCAGAGTGTTTCAAAAGTCTTAACAAAAAAAAAATGAAAATGATTTTCCCTCATTTCACCCCTTATTGTTTAAAAAATCAATAAGACATTAGTCGTACAAATTACTTAATTAAATTCCTTATTTATTAAGCTATCCAAAAAGGTATAATTTGTAATGCAAAAATCTAAATAACATCTTACTTAGGGAATATTAAGGACCCTACGCCGATTTGTCCAAATGAAGAACCTGCTAACTACCTGAACTAGCAGGTAGTAAAATTCTAATTAGCAAATTGGAAAAGTCTAAATAAACATTTGCTACGTCAGGTTAAGTTAAATAAAAGTCTTTGAATAAAAATTAATATTTTATTTACATAATAAGTTGATAATTATTACGGTAAATCCTGTTCGAATTGTCGTCCTCGATTTCTGATGCACTTGCGTAATCTTAAGCGAAAATTAGATCGCGTTACTCTACTTGTTAAAGTTTCTCGGATTTCGTTTGCTGCATAAATTATTCTTCTCCTCAGTTCATGTACATCGCTAATAGGTGTTGCGTATACTAAAGACTTCATGTGGCCCCATAAATAATAATCGCAAGGAGTCAAATCTGGAGACCTTGCGGGCCAAGGTATTGGACCGCCGCGGCCAATCCAACGCTGCGGGAAATTTTGATCCAGCCATTGCCTAACTGTCACTCTGTAGTGTGCCGGGCATCCATCATGTTGGTATATCATACCTCTTCGGGTTTCAACTGGTATATCTTGCATGAGCTCGTGAAGATTATTTCTCAGGAAATTTTCATACGACTCCCCGTTTAAATTGTCCGGTAGAAAAAACGGCCCAATGCAATGATTATGCAAAATTCCCATCCAAACATTCAGGGAAAACCTCCTTTGATGAGCACCTTCTTTTGCCAAGTGGGGGTTTCCACCCTGGGGAGCCCAAAAGTGCATGTTGTGGTAGTTTGTTATGCCGTCACGCTCAAACTTCGACTCGTCGGTCCATAAAATCTTTCTTAAGAAGTTATAATCGTTTTCATCGGAGTGCAGCATAAAGCGGCAGAAATCGAGCCTCCTTGCAGGGTCTCCTTCTTCTAATGCTTGTACTGGTGTGTAGTGAAAAGGGTATAACCGAGCGCTATGTACGGTGAACCACACTTTCCACTGCGTTAAACCCAGTTGCTTCGCTACAATTCTTGTAGAGGTGGTCGGATCTCTTGCAAAACGTTCCAATATTCTCTCTTCGTCTTCTGCAACATAACGAGGAGGTCTTCCTGCATCACGTCGCCTTTGATGAACAGAGCCACTTTCCCGCACGCGTTGGTACGCCGCGGAAAAAACTCCAGCACTTGGTACATTAATTCGACGGGGAAAACGACGCCGGTACTCTTCCCGTGCAGCGGCTGCGTTGCCATCACAAAAACCGTAGCAGTACAGTATGTCAGCGTACTCTTCATTGCTAAAAGATGCCATTTTTGATAAACAAACTTGATCAAAAGGAATCGCAAATAAAACGTCAGCGCGCTCAGGACGAGAAGCGTTAACTAAACAAAAACTCTACATATTGCTCTTTAGACAGACCCGAACTGTTACGAACCGACGCGAACAGTTACGAAGAAACCGGATTTTTTTAAACCGACCAATAATAGATCGCTTCTTCCTCCGATAACAAAAGAATTTGACTACCTGGCAACCTAACCCTGAACAAATTGTAAGCCAAAAAAAATTGTGCTGAGAGTTATTATCTTACCTTACCAGATGTTTGTGAATTTTTTGCACACAAATTATACCTTTTTGGATAGCTTAATAAATAAGGAATTTAATTAAGTAATTTGTACGACTAATGTCTTATTGATTTTTTTGTTAAGACTTTTGAAACACTCTGCTAATTTTTGTTTCCTGTTTAGATGGATAAATAACTTTTGTATTTGTAGTTTATCTACCTAAGAACTAAAATTATGTTAAAGATTAAGAAATTAATAGGTAGATTTTTTTTTATTTAAAGTTTTCCTTTGAAATCGGGTGTTTTTGAAAAAAATACAAAATCTTGAATATCTCGGTAACCGTTAGCTTTTGGACAGGGTATGATATAGCTTTTTAGGCTGCAAAAGTGATGTATTTTTACATGTTAAAAGGAAACAGACCTATTACCGGTCACCCTGTATAAATCTTGGACTTAAAAGCTAGTGTGAAGGTTGATATTAGTTTGCATTCGCAATTTTAAGAATATTAGGTTCGGTTTCACTACCGTAACCATACTATTATTTTGTTTATTATTATAATACTTTTTCGTTCCTCTCTAGAGTTACTACTTAGTTACTAGTTACTCTCCCTAGAGTTGCCGTTTTACCCCTGCGGGGGTAATTACCCCCAGGTTGGGAACCGCTGCTCTACGGGCTCCATACTTTCGATTAGTATAGAATTTGTCTATTAACCAAACCAGCGAAATGTTAAAAAAAGTTTTTTTTTTCTATTTTTTTTATTCTGGACTGAAATTTTTTAGGCAACCCACCTGCAATTAATTTGTTGACATACGAAATTGAATATAAAATACTTTTCATCCAGTAAACAGCTCGGTGAAGGTCCTTCTATGAAGGGATCCTAGGCTAATACGGAGATAGTTCTCCTCTATCTACACTCCATAAGTCTGCTACAGGTATAGATGGCGCCACTTGTGTCCTGTTTATGCAGTTAATTGATTTTATAGACCTTTTTGTTGCATATAAAATTATGCAGTATAAGCCGCCGTCAGCGCTGCTGCTACACTTAGAAAAAAAAAACTGACTTGACAAACCTGAAACAACTGACTGTAGTTCAGGAGTTGCTCCTGTCCTTTACGAATCATAATAATTTTTTTTTCAGGTTTTTCAGCGAAACTGCGATAATGGCGATATATTTTGTGCGATGACTCGATTGGTGTTTAACAGACACGCCGTGCCCTACTGTTTTTAGTCGCTTTACACAATGTATATTAAGCGACTGTCATGTTACTGGATGGAGTTGACTCACTGACCTCTATAATACACTGGACTGGCTATGCTACAAAATGACAGCTATTTCTTGTGCCGATTTGAAGCGCCGCGGTGAGCGTACTGTGAACTAATTACATAGAAAATTGCTACCGCCATTTGCAAAATAGTAGCTCCAAGTACACTCACTAGTCACTACTACTTTCACATAGACGTCAGCGCAAAAATGGCGACTTTCAAATAGGAATATTTTATTGATAGCGATCGCCGGTCCAGTGTATTATAGAGGTCAGTGAGTTGACTCCTCTGTTACAGCTAGGGTTGCCAGGTCGCTAAGCCGAGAAGCCGGACATAATAGGCAGCTTGGCCGGACATTCGTATAAAAAAGCCGAAAATTTTTATTCAATCTAAATTCACAGTATAGCAATATGTTCCTGTACAAATTTTCTGATTTATTTAATCAATTTAACATCTGTTGATAAAATATTACGTCTCGTTAGATGTAAAACGGTCTAAAATTTGTAGAACTTTTATATAAAGTTATAGATTTTAGGCTCTACGAAAGCCGGACTCCCTCTAATTTTGGCCGGACACGCAACCGAAAATCGTGACTGTGTCCGGCTTTATCCGGACGCCTGGCAACCCTAGTTACAGCTCCGAAAGCATTTCGCGCTCTTTGCAAACGAGAAGGACCAACCACTGAAATTGGAATTTCGAAAATTTGCCTAAAAAGCTGTTTACAATAATTTAAATTTGACACACGCAACAAGCACTTTAAATCTGAAAAAAAATTGCCCTTGTTACTATTGGGGTACTATACATTTGCACATATTAAAAAAAATAATGCTGTTAGTTTATTCAAACAATGGCAGCTACATTGATTAGCATAAATAAGCCTGGAGCATTTTTTAAACAAGGAGTTAGGAGATCGTAAGTCACTCGGTCTATGCATCTCCTCTGGAAGTTACCAGTATCTAAATTCTAAGGGCTTGTTGTTTTAGTTGAGCTTCGATTTTTTATTATTATCCTGATCAGTCCTCATCCACGATTAAACAATATAATATTTTGATGTGGATTACTATAATATTAAGTGATAACATTACTATGAAATATGAATTATATTGTATAGCTACCTCCGGAAGGTACATAATGTATTTAAATAATTACTTAACTGCTAACCAAATATACTAATTATTAGTATTTTTACGAACGATATTTTTATTCTAGACATTTTAATTTTTTGACAGTGTAGTAATCACTTTTGGAAAATTTATAAATCATTGTTGAACTATATTTATAAAGATATGTATGGTGCATATTTAAAAAAAAAAGTTTATAATTGGTTTACTAGGTACATCAGTTACTAATGGGTGAAAAATAAAAATTACCCAACTAAGAGTCCTCTAAAATCACAGGCTATCTTTATCTATTATTTCGAATGAAAAAGACGCCATGTGACTCGAGACACTTTTAAATAGCGCGAGCGTTTAAGTATAAAAACGCGTCGACGGCTGACCAGAATAATTCTCAAAAAATACATATGTGTTATGTCATTAACTACTCTTTAAATGTTTTGCATGGATTACTGAAAAAAGTGATAAATACCCGAAAAGAAATGGAAGAACGTACATTTTTACTTTATTCCTTTTGCCGTCTGGCTGACGATGACATTTTAGTATGGCAAAGGTTAAGTTAATATATTTTTAACCGACTTCCAAAAAGGAGGAGGAGTTCAACGATTACTCGGCCGTTTGTGAACCAAGTTTTTTAAACTATACAAGAGCGACAGTCAGACTTTCGCTATTTTAGAAAAGCTAAAAGTTCTTCTATACATGTCCCCTTTAGAGGTTTTTTTTTTGAATTCTCATCCCTTTAGACTCTAAAGAGAAGGGAACTCGTTTAGAGGTTAAGAACCACTAGCATCATGGAGTTTGGGTCTTTCTTACCTCTCAAGTGGACAAGTACATGATAACCTCCTCCTTGGAAGTCGGTTAATAAAATTCAGCTTTTTTGGAAATATGACGATGATTCTAAAATTATTTTTTTAAATAAAGTACTTAATAGATTTTTCATTGTAGATAAGCATGAGAACTAACACATTCAATCACAGCATGATGAATTATCATTTATTACTTATATTTTTTAATTTGCATTAAAATTAATTGCTATTTAAAATGAAAATACTAATACTAATAATATGTATATATACAAGATGTTTGTGTAAACACCGTTGTCCTTAAAACCATCAAATGAGCCCGTCAAAATGAACAACTTTTTCTATGAGAACAATGCTGGGAATTAAATAAAAACTGTCTTCATACCCATACAAATTGCCGATCCATCCGTATGGGTATGAAGATGGCATTTTTTTTTTGAGTTCCCAGCATTGTTCTTATAGAAAAAGTTGTTCATTTTGACGGGCTCATTTGATGGTTTCAAGGATAACGGTGTTTACACAAACACACTGCATATGTATTTTACTTCATTCATTGGTTCATTTCATTTTGACATATTATAATTGAAAACGTGAGTTGAAGAACACGATAACTAACATTTTGTAACATACGGACATTTAGTAATTTTTCCTTTATAATTTGAACAAACCTTGTAACTTATCTACTTCATCACTTGGCTAACATATCTGGCTACACATAAAATGCACAGTTTTTATTTCAAATAATTTTTCCGGCCGAAAATTCTCAATTTATGCAAAAAAGGGCAATTTTCGTACTGTTACTTATCGTGTTCTTCCACTCACTTTTTCAATTATTGTTACAAAATACATAGATACCTACTTGAAAATTATTATCTATGTACGTATTTTGCTTGTATAATTTTTTCGCAATCTTTTATAATTTTGTCTGCGACCTAAAATTATTAATTTTAAAAAAACGTGCCAAGTGTTGGGGTTACCATTATTGTAAATTGCATAGTATCAAAACCTACCAAATAGGAATAGGCATTGTACAAAAGCAAATTTAATTTTAACATAGTTTTTTTGACGATTTTGATTACCACAACATACCTTCAGGCTTCAAGGGTATGCCGAAGGTACGTTGTGGTAATTTTTCACAGCCTATCAATTCAAGTTACACAGTTTTTAGGGTTCCGTGCCCAAAGGGTAAAAACGGGACCCTATTACTGAGACTTCGTTGTCTGTCCGTCTGTCTGTCTGTCTGTCTGTCTGTCTGTCTGTCTGTCTGTCTGTCTGTCTGTCTGTCTGTATGTCTGCCTTTAACACATATACATTTAACTCGTTCCCATACAAAAAACACAATTTTAGGCCTATTTTTGCTCTAAAACGGTACAGAACCCTTCGTACGCGAGTCCAACTCGCACTTGAGCATTAAGCCGCTTTTGAGCTGCAATTGGGAAACAGGGAGTATTATAATTTACAAACCTACAAGTATCTTGTGCTGATTCCACTCAAAATGACACAGCTGTTTTTCAAGCACAATTTACAAGATAACGGTGCTTCCACATGTCCACGTTACGACGTCGTCAACGTGGAACGGTGCGGTAACGTGGCACGGTACGTTGACGTGACGTGAAAATTTACGTCAACGTAACGTAAAAATGCACGTCACAATGTACCATGTAGCAACATTGTCCGTCACCATGCCTTGTAAAACTGCTACATTCTTCACTACTTATCAGAGATATGGACCGCACAATATGTGTATGCTATTGTTAAGAAGACGGAGAGAGAGATTTGAGAAAAAAAAACACGTAAAATGTTGCTACTTGCCAGTACTTGCTACACCGGGACGTGCATTTTACGTTGACGTTTTACACGTCACGTCAACGTACAGTGCCACGTAACCGCATTGGTCCACGTTGACGACGTCGTGACGTGGAGATGTGAACAGGCCGACAGGCCTTCAATTCCAATTTTGGCCACGAGCTGTGTTTGCACAAATAAGTAGCCAAACTTTAAGATTTACAGTTTTTGGACCGAATGCATTTCACCAGCGATTACAAAGTAGACAAACGTTGGACATTAAATCCTAGAATGTTCTGTTTTTTTTTATTATGAGGGATGGGAAAGGGCATATAAGTCAAAAGTCTTAAATGAAAAAAAAAAAAAAAAAACTACAAAACGTTGTCACGACTCACGACCTTGTGTTGATAGTTGATACGACGTTTTGTACATAATTTAATCAGCATTAATATTATGGGGATATATTGTTTTCTCTACTTTATTATAATATTTTTGTGTCTTTATTTCAGGTCATTTAAGTATTTAACAGAAACACAAATTGCGTTTCTGTGCCTTGGCACACAATGAATATTTTTTTAAACATTGTGTATTAGCAAATCAAATGATTCCTAAACTGCGCCACGGATGCTGAAGCGCAAAAAGCATCTAAGAACGCCGCGAGATTGTCTCCTAAGTTCAAGCATTATTAAAATAGTTTATATTTCGCTACTCGCACTCTTAATACGTTTTCAATTGTAGGCATATAATTAACGTAACTACTTTTCTTGAAGGTTTGTTTGGCTGTATATCCTTCAATAACTAGCCATCGGCTAGCGGTGCTATGAGTTAGTTATGACTCAAAAAGCTCCTGAAAGTGATTGGAAGCCTGATTACTTGGTTATGAAATAATATAAATAAGTGATTAAATTATTAGTCAAATGAAACAACATAATATAAACATTGGAAGTATCGTTCGGGGATTCATGTTATGAGAAACGGTAGTGTTAAAATATTATATCTTACCTCACTTATTATGTTAGCACTGTGTGCATTTAACGCATAAGCGGAAATTGAGGATACTTATTATGACCATCATGCCGGAGACTCCAGGAGTTATCACATAGCATGTGTGTCGAGTGCCCACTACTGTCATATCTACCGGCCAATGGGTTTTCACCAGCAGTGACGCATCCCGCACCGATGAAGGTACAGAACATCCACTACACTGGCGACAGGATCTTCATGGGCCTGGGGTCAGGACAGAAGCTCGAAAGGAGTCTGGGGCCGTACAACGTAACCGTTTTGAGACTCAAACAATCGAACGAGAGGTCCTACTTTTACGTTATTTCTCGTTTGTTAGCAAACGAGAAATGACGTTGTTAGAGTAGGACGCGACATTATCTTTCGATTGAGTATCAAAACGGTTTCGTAGTAGGCCTCCTGGACTCCTTATTTATGAGGCTGCTCCGATTGCGTGTTCATCGCGCGCCGCTCAGGGTACCTTGCCTTATGGTGCCTTGCTTTACGGTTACGTGTCCACTGGAGCCCAGCCAACCTGCGTTGCAAGGTTATTGTTTTCTAAGATCAGATATAATCACTGCGTTCAGCGAAGTCAGGCAAATGCAAAGATTCTACTGATTCTCAGAAACACATTCTTCGGCACTCAGTTTAGTTCAGCCCCAGGGCTATAATCGTTGAACTTAGGATGTGTTTTCACCAGTGAAAACACATCCTAAGTTCAACGATTATATTATACGCAATATAATGCGTAATTTCAATTTGTCTCCATATTATTTCCGTTACGTTGGTAATATCTGCTTCTTATAAAAATGAGAGGGCCACTTAAACTATGGCCAACCGTACATTAGACCTTTCGAAGAAATATACTGGGAGGTCAGTCAGGTTTTTTGGTTTCATTCAATGTGACTATTTTAAAATTGGGGCTCAATTAGCATCGGCCATCTTGATTGGATTCTCGTGCTATCCCGCTTGCAACATGATACGAAAGGGAAGCACGTTAAGCGAATCGGGACAGTGCCGTAAATAGCATTTTTTGGGCCCTGTGCGAGCTTCTATAACTACGCCCTAGTTTTTTTTAGATATTATATTAGGCTCTCAGAGCAATGTATAGGCCTCCCGGTCTGGACTTTCTTGCTCCCCCCAAAGTCTGCGCCCTGTGCCTGGGCACCGGCGGCACTGAGTCGAGATTTGACGTACGGGAATTGGGTGTTGCTTTTGATCAAATGAAATTGTGCAGTGTAACCTGTGGGTGGGTTCTGTACGGTAGACCGTAGCTTGAGTCGCCATTTTAAGTGTACAATATATTTCTTAGTAACCTATCAACTGCAGATAACTAATTTCGCAATTTTCAGCAACACTTAGAATTTGTGATGTTCAAATTTGACCAAATGTCTGTTTAAATTGTTATTTTGGATCTTTTGACTGGATTTCAACAGCGCAGTTCGCAAAAACCAAAATAATTAGTTTTGCTCCTCTCGACGTGCACACCGCAGAGGCTTGTTTGGTTTGGCGTTATTTTACGTCGTTGTTCTGTGACGGGCACCACGCATTCCGGAAGACTGCAGTTTACTTGTCGTTGGTTTTAATCGAGTGTATAGTACTCCTGCCTGTCTACGGCCTTTCACGAGCGGATTTTTTTTATTAATTGAACACAACGCTAAGGAGCTTCTTTCAACAATTCATTTTTGTTGACTCAATGTTATCCCACATTTTAAATGAGGCGAATATCAATTGTTGGGAGATTAATGACCGAAATTGTTGTCTGTTACAATAATTGCCTCAGCTCAAAAGCGTTACGGATTATATCTTCCACCCGCCCGAAGGTGTTTCAATTTCAATTGTCTTATGTGACTTGGCGCAGCCAAAAATATTGATAGTTATACTATTTGTTTTTTTTATTAAAATATTATCAGCTTTTGATTTAAGTTGTTAAACGTATTTGCTTTTATTGTGGCCAAATAATTGGTTCTCCTTAATAATTGTCCTTCAAATTGTTGTTTTGTAGCATCATAGTATGCTTTTATTTCGTCAGTCTTTTTGTGTTTCTGTTTCTTTTAATGATTGTCCATTTTATGACTAGCTTAGCTTTGAGGACAAGCTGCCGAAGAAGATTAATATTTAGCTTGAAGAATCCCGTAAATTTTACATTCACCAAGGAAGACTTTATCATTATACTTATCATTGGTAAGTTTACCAAGCGTGTGCTTGGTTAACTGACATTTTTATTACAAATATTTTTCTTGAACCAAAGCATTAGCTAAATAAAAAAATTACCGCACTGTGATATACCTACTACTGTGTTATCCCATTTTTAACGATTTTAATAACATACTTACGAAAAAGTTAACACTTAATTGAAACTATTGTAATAATGTACTTTACCTACTGAGAAGTGAGAGGAACCTGAAACCAATCATTAAACCATTTACCTACTATCTAATTTTATCTGGCAGATATGTTCAGAGTCTACTTCTAGAAAACGATTTTACGACATTCCGACATTAAGAATATTCTTAAGTACCCTTTGGGTTTAACCATCTTTTTAGCTAACTACAAAATCTTGATTGAAATAAAATGTTTTTTATACATTGATGCATACTATTCACCAGTTACCTCTTCTAAAACTATTACATTAAAACCAATGATACTTTTCACAGCTTTTGTGGTATATATCCATATTTTATAACGTATAAAAATTATAAGCAAAATAATACATTTTGAACACATAAGAAATTTACTTTTGGAATACCAATGTAGTTTTGGTCCTAGCATAAAAATGAGAAAAAGTAAAGTCATCGTTAAATTGGAGACGTAAATAATTTTATTGATATTTATTTTATATTTACAGGTGCCGGTTTATAGTTAGATGAACACAAATCAACAATAAAAGGTGAGCATAAAATTTTGTTTGCTCTTATATGGGTACTTTTTTAAAACTTCATTACCTACTGTTTTTTGAAGGCATACAAAAGCATACTTTATATTTTATGCTGTGCTCAATCCAGAAGGTTGTACATTTGGACTTATCTACTAACCGCAATTCATGAATAATTTTGTGATGCAGCCCTAGCCAGTTTATGAACCTTTTAGGAAAAATCTTTGAATCTTTCGTTAATTTAGTGTAAATGTTCACAGATGCTGAGACATGTATCGTCGGTGATGGCACTTCTACAGCTCACGGTGAGTGCTCTTGCTCCTTGTTAGCGTTACAACAAATTCTAAAGACACATTTTTGTTTTTGAACATTTTGCACCCCTTGTGAGCCACAACGACGGCCCGCTGAATGGCGGACAGCCGAAATTTTAAAGACGGAATAGTTACAAGATCATATTGTGTCTCTAACGAAGGTTCCGTTTACAAATCATGAATATTACTGCTAAATGATGATTTTATTTTAATTTTGTCTTCTTTTCCCGACGGAAATATAATGACGCACAACATGTTATCTGAAGTATAAAACTAATAGGTACCGAAATATTTATTATAATATTATGAATATGTTTCTAATGGATCTTATTCTTTTGCAGGAGCTGTAGATTCGGCACTGTTTTGACATCAAAAAGAACTTGGCTATCTTTTACAGTATTTTTTCCTACTTAAAATTAACTTTATCTTAAAGTAATTGCCGTCAGAAATAAGCAAATATTTTGTATTTGTAATATTTTTAAGCTAGAGCAGTAAATGTACTCTAAATAATAATAGTCTGATCTTTGTAAAGCACAGTCATTAAAATATTCTATTAATGACAGGGTAGATATTTTTGTATATTTGTAGCCTCCGAGTTGTAATAAAAATATTTAATGAAGTTGTAATATCGTACTGTAAAAAGCTAAAAGTTCGGTCAGCAAAAAAAATTTGGCATTGAGGCGGACAACAGGGAAGGTGTCCAGGTCTGTATAAAACTTTAGTATCAGTAAATATAATAATATTATTATGATGGTCTGGTTAGGAATATAAAATACTTGCATTGTTTGTGTTTCGTGTTTAATAATAATTAAAACTAAAACTATTGCAATTGAGTTTCAAGAATTTTATAAAACAATGCGAGGTTTTCTGTCTTTCTGGTTAGATTTTTAACTTTTGCCCCCTGTCATAACTTGACAAAGTTAATCTTGGTACAGCTTGTCCTTAAAGGTGAACGCAGATTTGGGCCGCACCGCACCGCAGTCGCCGCATTCGAATTCTTTATATGAAGTTATAGGCAAGCTCGCATATCTATCCGCGCCGCAGTCTTCACAACTTCATATAAAAGGTGAACGCAGATTTGGGCCGCACCGCACGCACCGCAGTCGCCGCATTCGAATTCTTTATATGAAGCTATAGGCAAGCTCGCATACCTACCTACCCGCGCCGCAGTCTTCGCAACTTCATAATAATATGAAGAATTGCGAATGCGGCGACTGCGGTGCGCGCGGTGCGGCCAAATCTGCTGCGTTCACCTAAAGAATTCGAATGCGGCGACTGCGGTGCGGCCCAAATCTGCGTTCACCTTAAAATGACGCGCCCCTCCCTCGTATTCACAGTACAAAATTTTTCATTTACAATTTTACATCAACAGCTAGTGAAGTGGTGGGGCGCGTCATTTCAACTTAGACGAGGTCTACACTCTACCTAATGTTCACATTTTATGATGATCATTTTTCACATTTTGGTCTTCTTTTCCCGACTGATGGGTAATGATGCTAAACGTATTTATCTGAAAATAAGAACCTTTTGCCACCCATAGTTATTTTTATGAAGAATTATTGATAATAATTTATTATTTCTTCATTTCAGGTAATACGGTGGGATGGAAAATTGTTGCACAGTAATTATTGTCTATGATTTATTTTGATGTTGTTAATGTAAGCTAATAAAAGTGTATGTTAATTTACTTCATCTTTTATTTTGCAACCACTTGAAAGAACACGATATATTTAAAAAATAATGATATGAATAATAAAATGTTACTCTGTCAAATTAAAACAAAAAAAGTGGCCCTAAAGGTACAATTCCGTGCATTGCGATCGATCGCGGTCGTGCACGACCTACGACTGTCGTCGGACGCTCGCGACCATAGTCAACGTATGAAAATGTATGGCTCCGCTTCCGAGGCCCGCGACTGACGCGCGCGGCCTACGAATGTCGTAAGCCGCGCGCGATCGTGTCTTGAAGTTATGACAGTCGCGCACGACCGACGACAGTCGTAGGCCCCGCGCGACCGTGTCAAAGTTATATGGCACGATCGCGCGCGGCTTACGACAGTCGTAGGCCGCGCGCGTCGTCGCGGGCCTCGGAAGCGGTGCCATACATTTTCATACGTTGACTATGGTCGCGAGCGTCCGACGACAGTCGTAGGTCGTGCACGACCGCGATCGATCGCGATGCACGGAATTGTACCTTTAGCTAAAACCAGAGACTGTGTCAAAACTCAAAACTATGATGACTCCTGGCACTTATTATTTAGCACCCTTCTCTGGTGGCTGCCTGTTGCCCTCATCATATTTCTGGTTCTGATTTACGATGCTTGTAAAGTAAATAATAAAATATCAAGCTACATAAGAAGATTCAAAATTAAAATTCAACAATATTTAGTATTTTTAATTTTTATCCATTTCGGCATATTTCGGAGTGTCACTAGTGTGTAGGAAATAGTCTCCACGGCTGTCCTCGGCTGCGGGGTACCCCATGTTCGTGGCGTTTTCTTTACATTCCCCTTTGTCGAATTTGTCCCAATTCTCGCAGGGGTACGCTAAGAAACCGGTGCCAAGTTCATGTGAGATAGATTCTTCGAAAAACTCCGGTGCTCGACCGTGGCTGCATGATTCTGAAAAGTATGTTTTTTTTTGTATAAGTTATGTATAACTCGAGTAATTCATAATCTTTTTTATGGCACAGTGCCGTTTTGTCCATTTCTGTCCGATTGGACTTCTTCCAATATCATGGATTTCTGTGAACACCTGTAAGTTAATTTAACGCAGTTAGCTCTTTACTGGCGTGTTGAGCTCGAGATATATATATATATATATATATATATATATATATATATATATATATATATATATATATATATATATATATATATATATATATATATATATATGAGTGAAACAGCTATGCAGCTCCTATACTTATGAAGGTATTACCCATAATAGCCGAGATGTCTGAACAACCGGGTTGGGCCGGCATCCCACTGTTGGGGTAGAAGTCTGCGTGGCCGTAACTCTTCCTGTACCCGTAGACTCCGCCGCACGTGTGTATGATATCCACGAAGTACGCGTCGGAGCTATCGAGGCAGTAGTCCACCGGCATCTCCGGAACCTCGAACAGAGGGCGTGCCGGGTCTAAACCTGTCGTTAACGGTAAATGATAAGGAGATTTCTTGAAAATCCAAATAGATAAGTTTTGTGCTCGTTTCAGTAGCTATTTCTTCGGGACTAAGTAAGCGGTTGCAATATTATCAATTTTTGAAGCGAAATCCCCACCTGTTATTCTCTGTATCGTCTCGTTGGAGAACATCCCCGCATACCCCATGACTTGGGCGCCCAAGCTATGACCTATCAGGTGTACGCTGCTGCCTGCGATGTTGTAGCTTCTGACGAGAGCAGCGATAAACGTCGCTATCTCTTTCCCCACGTATCGGGTGCTGTACGCCGGCCAAGGATAGAACGAGTTCCTCGACAACTCGTACCAGTCCACGGTGATCACGTTCAAGTCGTGGTAATGTAGGAAGGCGTTTTTGATGTTCTGCATCCACTGCGCTTTGGCGCTCGTGACCCAGCCGTGAGTTACCATTTTGACGCCCAACGAGCTATTGAAATATTTACTCTCCATGAGTTTGTCGGGTTCGGGTATCGATAAGGCTTCGGGTTCTAAGGGGTTGTGTCTGAAAGTGTAAAGGAGAAGGATTTGGGTAGATAGTTTATAGCTGATCCTTTTGTCATCTTACCTCCTTTATGTATGTTATTTACAGCCACACTCAGAGACATAATATTTTAATAACTACCTAATTAACTTTAATACTTTACAATGATACCAAGTGATAGAAAATGTACTGTACTATAGTCCGCGCGGAACTAGTTGGTCGCTCTGCCGGTATGTGAGTATATGGGCAGAGCGGCCAACTAGTTGCGCGCGGACTATACACTGACTTTATGATCAAATTTTTATGAAATGAAAGTTAAGTATAATTAAATCTATGAACAACTGTTGTGGTGGGTAAGAAATAAATAAATAAAAACTTCTTTTTCGTGTGCATACATCTACTGCCTGCTGCCTGCTTACCTGGTATATAAATCGAAATAGGTCTCGCCGTAAAACATGTCTCTACTGTCAACTGGCTCCGAAGAAAAATTCATGACGTGCTGGGTGCCGCTGTCGTCATAAAAATACAACCACTCCTCCCCGTAGCGCATCTCAGCCTCTTCGCACAAAACGCATACCCACAATCCTAAAAAGTCAACGCATTACTGCAGGGATTAAGAGCGGAATAAAAGTTCTTTGTCGTTTAAATTACCCAGGAAGTAAATAAGTTTGGCTGTGAACCCGCCGGGAAACATGATTTTTAAATATAGAATTTTTAAAAATTCTAATAATTACGAACACTTATATATGGAATGTTAGTAGAGTAGAGTGCGCCGGAACGGTTTTCATTTGTATTTAAATACAGTGCACCACGTATCGACTAATAACTTCCGCCTTGTCGCTCTATCTGCTAGAGGAGCGTTTAGTTTTTTTTACAAATACGCGTACCTGGGAAATGAATAAAGATATCCTAGATAAAGAGTCATTAAAACGATGAATATTCAACGTGGGGGCTTGGACTGAGAACAAGGTTACCTACATGACATGTAAAGTCACGAACACATGCATTTACGACAAAATCATAATATTATATATTTAGGTACCTATTATGTACAAAATTTAATAACCTACATGGTTATTAAATTTTCTAACTAGGCATTTAAATGTCTGAGTAATCTGATTGTATTCGAGGAGGCGTATTTCACGTTCAAAATAATTATTATTTAAGTAATTAAATATTTTTTCCTTTTGTCTTTAGTATTGTGCTAACTGCTAGAATCTAGATCGTTGACTGTTAGAGTTGAGCTAGAGTCTAGTTCTCAAAATATAGGTTCATAATAATATTATGGTAGTTGGTATTTCGTACATTTCTTAAAGGTATCGGCATGGCTATAACTTGCTAGCCCATGCTGAAAATCCTTACCTACTTATATTTTCATGTCTCTACGAAATTGTTTCTTTATATCTCCGCAGCATGCATCGAACTTAACAGTGAATGTTTATAAAGGTTTTTTGAGGGATAGAAAGAAAAGTCGTGGAAGTTGATCCAATGCTTCGTTTGAAATACTTTTTTAAATCACCTTATAAACTTAACTTTTTTAAATTGCTCTACATTTTTGGCTTATGCCTTAGCACTAAGGTTTTTTAAAGTAGGTAGGTAGGCGAAAAGGTTATAAACAGGTACTGAAATAATACACAGAGTTAAATCATAGCAACGTTATTGTATTTCATATTTTGAATTGAATCGTTCGTGTGCTTACACAGTAAACACTGATCTCAACACTTACAACTAAAAATATTCTAAAACAAAATTATACTTCGATTTATACAAAATGTGGCTTGTGCATTTCTCTTGTTGTCAAGGCGAACGTACTTAGTTCGGATTGTTTTGGAGATTAAGGTGCGAGAGCCGCGACCTCGTACACGGTGCAGTCGGAGGCGGATCCGGGCATCACTTTTGGGGCCTACTACTCGGTAATAGGAATCAAAAGTGGTACTTCGGGCCAGTCCCCGATTGTACGTGTGCGTTGTACAGTGTACATGCCGCGTGACGTGCTGAGACTGTGCATTATGTTTAGTACTGGTGCCGCGGCGCCGCGCCCGCTGGGCCCCGGACCGCGACACTCCTGCCAATGTGCACATAATAACTCCTTTATTTTACAAACTCATTGTAAATACGATTAACTTACATTAATCTAATATATTGCTATCTTTTTCATTTTAGTCTATAGAAAATATCAACTGACCTGAGGTGCACCTATGTTTCATTTAGGTTAAACGAGGAGTGCTTTCTAAGCAGCAATTTGTTTAAATATAATTACAGTACTGGTGAAAACGTTACGCTAGTTTCTCGAGTGACAACGCAAATATCCTCTAGAGTCTAGACTACTTCCGTTCGTATGATTACTCTTACATCAGTTGGTCTGACCGATAGGCAGGCAATATTACATGAAATCGACTAGATATCACATGGCTTGAGCTAAATTTATTCCTTCCGATTCTGATTATAAAACGTGCACTGGGCGTCGGTTACAAAACTCTCAGATACCGTGCGCAGACGCACTCACATTGGCAGAACTCTACATGTTCTCAGTTCTCACACTGACCGTCCTCAACCCAGGGCACGTTTCTGGAGTAACGTCATATACGACCGACACTACGTCGAAGGCCGACACTCACGAACAGAAACATATACAGTTTTACGCTCTATTTTAGAATATAGTCAAATTTAACTCAAGCGACTACTCGACCCGGCAACTAAAATAATTTAGTCTCAATTTAGTAATATAGTTTGGTCAGTCGAAAATATTGAGCACGTTAATTATGATATACATTAGTATTACCGATCGATGACGTATTATTGCACGAAACTGTTCCACTAACGTTCTAAAAACTTTATTCTAGGCGAGTATCACTTAAAAAATCCAAAGTAACAAAACGAACGTCTACTGAGTGAATATACCGCTGCTTATCCTACACCGGCAGTGACCTGAGTTTGATGCTCATCGCTCGTGCTACATCGGGGCCGCCTCGCGCGCCCGGAGCTCCGGTCCGCGCCCGCTCGCCGGCCAACATGGCGGAAAGGAAACGACAGGCGACTGGCAAGAATCTACCTCCCGGAGGACAGCGTGCCGGGCGCCGACCGCGAGCATAAGACGCAAGCGAGGGGCGTTTCGCGTACACCTAGCGGGTACCTACCACTCGCTCACACGCGCACTTTACATCTATCTTACAATATCTACCTATGTATATATTATCAGTAAATTACTTCAATTTCTTTAAAGCGTACATTTTATACTTACTCTCGAGTTCTTACGTTATTGAATCGACTCCTCCGAATGAACTGATAGAACGACCTCGACGGCCATACGAATGATAAAACTAAACAGTCTTCGTGTTGACTGGCGAACGTTGGGGTGGGGCGAGCGAGACAGCGAGACTTCCCGTATGTACGACCCGTACACGTAGAGAGCAAAAACTCTCGGTGATCTCACTGATCACCGAGAGACCTCTCTCTAGAAAGAGACAAACGATGACCGTCAACTCTGTTTCGGGGCTCTGCTTTTTGTCTATTTCAAAAGAGGCGCCAATTTTGCCTTCTCTATGTGTATGGTTCGCTCTTGGTTTGACAAATAGTGCTTCTCTAGCTGCCACGATGGATCCGTTCGATAAGTAGAGCACACGAGCTCTACCTAAAACAAAAGTAAAGTAACAATAATTATGAGTAGTTTGAACGGCACAAAGTTATTGAAAATTTAAATATTATAAATATTTTTGAATTATTTAAGCCTATTTTATGGCACCACGGTTTATATTGTGTTTAGTAACCTTACTGACATTTCTGATCGCAGCCATTACTCGCTGTAACTTTGAAACTGACCTTCACTTTCTAACAATCTTTAGTCCCGACTCCGATAGATATACAGTAAAATATACAACTTTCCTGGTTCTACGTATCATCAACTAAAATATAAATTAATTTCAACAAAACAACAAACAAAACGTAAAACATCGAGGAGCGCGCGCCACTTGGAATCGCGGTGTGCCAGGGGCAGTGTGAACCGAGAAACGAAAACATACGACAGCAAAGATCCGACGACCCGTCGACAGACTCGCTTTTAGAATAACTTACGATACCTCCAGATCCCCGCTCCTTCTATATTATATACGTGCATCACAAATACTAGCAACATTCGTAATATTTTCGATCATAATTTTATGATATCTAAATAAATAAGTGTATAATATATTATCTAATATATTTTTACATATTTACAATTTCAACACAAACAAAGTAGGTACTCGAGGAATAAAAAATTAATTTGTACTAAAAAAACTTCATGTACGACGTCGAACGTCGACCGGCTCGAGTCCCGAACGAGCGGCGACTCGGCACTCGGCACTCGGCGAACCCTACGGCTAACTAACGTTATTCTGTCGGCTCGTAATATATTAAGACGACTGCACGCGGTTCGGCTCGACTCTATTCCTAGATAAATCGGTGTAGACGAGTCGTCCGTGTGAAAGTCGAGTGGGGTATACGAGAATAAACGTGAGGGATACAAAGAAAGCGTCGCGTAGAGGTCCGAACGCGTGCGGTCTAACTAGGTATTAATCGTACGTTATAATTAACTACGTAATATAAGTGGTATGAGCGGCGCCGTGGATGCCTCCCCGCTCATACCTAAAGCGTTTAGGTGTCGCGCAGGCGCACCGGCGGCCCGCCTGCGCCCGCCCGCGAGGCCCAAGCCCGCTGCGAGGCGATTCCGAGGCGACCGCGGTACGGCAGCTCATCATTGTTCACTCGCCGCTGATATCAAACATTTTTAATTGACACTAGGTAACCAGGAGAACCGCCGATGCGACTAGACGCGCCACTGCATCCACATTTATATGTATATACATTATACACTATATTACCGGTTCAGCCGGCCGGATTGGGGCTGAATCTCGTCTAAATTCTTAGTGATTTAATTAGTAGGTGCTCCAGCGACCGCGGTCGGTCTGGCCGCACGAGGTGGGACAGAAGAGATTGACGTCGGCGATGCGATCGCTTAATACGGCAACTTAAATTATTATACCTACATCTCAGTACGGCAGCGCCCGATATATCGTTTAAATTAGTATCATCCAAAATAAATAGTGCGTACAAAAATTAACACAAACTACTTAACGATTAGGTGTCATAACAGTTACTAAATCAGCCTTAACTTAAACAACAAAAAACGAAACTATCCGACGTTCCGTCGTCGCGGAGCCCTCCGCCGACCCCCGCTCTCGTTCGGAGTACGAATTACGATATAAAATGCCGACGACGGCGACCGGTCGATGCGCGGAATAAATATATTCTCGTGTAAAAAAATCACTATCGGTGCTCAATACGCGCCACCCGGGTTCGGACGGAGGGGCTCCGCGAGACGCTCGACGTTCGCTAGATATCGGTGGGTGGGTGTGGCCGGCGGGCCGGCGGGCCGGGTCAGCACACGGTCTCGGCGGGCGCGGGCTCGGGCGAGCGCCGCCGCAGCGCCTGCCGCTTGCGGAACTGCAGGAACTCCTCCTTCATGGCGCGCACGCGGGCCTCCACGTCGTCGCGCGATGGCCGCGCGCGCGCCCTCTCCGGCGTGGACGGCGTGGGCGTGCGCGTGGCGCGGTCCCACTCGTAGTGCACGTCCACCGAGCCGTCCGCCGCCTCGCCCGAGCCGGGCCGCGCGGGCGGCGGCGGCGGCGCGGGCGGCGCGCGGTACGGCGGCGGCCGCCACTCGCCGACGCTGCCGGCGCGGCTGCTGCGGTTCTGCTGCGACGACGCGTTCTTGCTGCCGAAGCCGCTCGACGACGACCGGCTCTCCGGGGACGCCTCGTGCTGGGGCGGGGGCGGGAGCGCGTGCTCCGAGATGGCGCGCGGGCGGCCGTGCCTCGCCGCCGGCCGGGCGCGGGGCCGGGCGAGCGGGCCTCCGCCCGGCCGCAGGGGCGGCACCTCGGGGCCGAGGCGGGCCTGCCGCAGCAGAAACGAGGGGGGCGTCGGGAACGAGCCGTCGCCGGAGCTGGGGAAGGGCACCGAGCTGAGGTCGGAGATGTGGAGCGGCGACCAGGGCGTCCAGGCGGGCGCCCACACTGGCCACGGCGGCCAGGGCGGCCAATGCAGTGCGAGCGCGGGCGAGGAGGCGCGGAACAGCGGCGGCGCGGCGGCCGGGGACAGCGGCGCGCGGCAGCGGGGCAGGAACCCGCCGTCGTCGGAGGAGGAGGGCGCGGCGGAGGGCGCGGGCGACGGCGCGAGGGAGGGCACGGGGGAGGGGCGCGGCGCCGGCGACACGCGCACGCCACCCCAGTACACCTCCTCGCCGCACCGCGACGCCGGCCAGATCCAGTTGGCAGTGAAGCGCAGGCACTGCACTATACTCGATACTCCGCTTTCTCTAAATCTGTCGGAACAAAGGTACACGTTACACGGTTTTCTGGAATTTCGACTCGATTATGTTTCAAAAACGAATGTAACTGACCTGATTTCCTGTTGAGCGATAGCGATGAACGATAGAAAAATATTTCATTGAGTGAGCATCTCTAACTTTTAGGTTACAGTAACTAATCATATTATTACAAAATTAGGGAAAACGACGAGTTAAAGCTATTTTGGAGCTATAACTTTTTTATAGACTAGCAGTAGGTAAACTTACTTTTTAAAAGGCACTTGAGTGCTGTCTGCGGCGCGAAGGTCGGTGAGTCGCGCGGCTACCATGTTGTATGCTGCAACCGAATAATTTCTGAACATTAACGTAGTGTATAGCCGCTCCAGGCGAACCCGCGGCCGCCGCCCGCCACCGACACACCACCACCAAAACCCACCACCGAATACCACCGCGAGCACCATATTGTCAACTTTAAAGCCAAGCTTAAACAGTGATTAACTGATTACGGTGTGAGGTTCCGTCAGACGAGTGACTCGTTCCATGTTCACGTTGATCATGCGCGCAAAATAATTGAATTTTGAATTGTGATGCAAAGAAAATAACGTTATTGTAATAATTGTGGTGAAATAAAGGTGGTCAGACAATAGTTAGATATAATAAATAAAATAGTTTTTTAAACGTTATAAAGCGTATTATGTACTATCAGAAAAGTTGATTCATAGACAGATGGTGGACCTACGTAAATTGGATGGGTAACGTAAATAGGTCGCGTTGTTTAGACACAACGCGACCTATTTACGTTACACATCCGACAGATCAGAGCTAACATTGAATTGACTAAGGTCCGTCAAAGCTGCCTATGAAACAATTTCTTCGATGGCACAATATTTTGCGGAAGCTGGTGCATATATTTAATTTGCCAAATAAGCCAAACCACACCAAACCACACAAAAGGGAAACGCAGGCTGCTAAAAGTTATTAAATTACTTAATAACACTGATGCAGCTATGATAAAAGGAGATTTAAAGAAAGTAATAGCTAAACTGATGTGATTATGTGCATAATATCGTGTGTTAAATAATAGGTATAGTTCCTTTAGTATCTCGCAATATAAAATTTTGGGACCCTTAAACCTATCACATACCTAATCTCCTTTTCTTTAAAAGTTTTTGTTTCCCTTAATGTTTCCAATTTTCAATCAATATTTTGGATTTCTATTCCGTGACTATAAACCTATCTAGTGTTCCACACAAAACATGCACAGCACACAAAACCAAACTAAATCTAGCGATGATATGAACGGGTGAGATGATTCTGCTTTGTCACCGACAATATGGCGGGTCTACCACGCGGCTACCCCACACGGGGACCTATCACTCGTCTAGGGAAGGGGATAGCTGTGCGGAGCGGGCCGCGGCCGCGTCAGCGCCTACCTTTCTCCTGCTTGCGTCGTTTACGCTTATTGCATATCTTGACAGCGCACACCGAGAGGATGATCGCGACTATGAAGAAGAGGATCCCGCCGACCACGCCGGCGGTGATCGCCTTGTGCTTGACTCTCGCCGGCACCGGGAACTTCACCTCGTCCGAGCTCTCGTAGCTGGTGGCGGAGTTGGCCAGCACGCGGAAGTAGTATGTACGACCGCCCACCAGGTTTTTCACTGGAAATCGATGGAAATAGTTGAAGAAGATGATATGACGCACGAGTACAAAGTGGGAAGCAAACTAGGTTAAGCCTGGTTAACAAAATATGTCGCACGAGAGGTTGCTGCACGATATTTTAAAATAGTATAATATAAATATTAAAATTGATGACATGTAATAACGACGTGCATGGCTCTCACGGATGAGTCAACCATATCAAAGCATATCGTAGTCAGCACTATATCTAGAGCGTGACATTTTGGACTTATTTTGTTGCACGTACGCAGGTATGCTCATATTATCATAATTTATAAGTCATAACCCATATTTTATAGTGGCTCTGCACTTTCCCCCAAACATAGACTATATTCTGATGACGTTTAGGAGTTATT
Organism: Polyommatus iphigenia; assembly: GCA_963422495.1. Classification (NCBI taxonomy): domain Eukaryota; kingdom Metazoa; phylum Arthropoda; class Insecta; order Lepidoptera; family Lycaenidae; genus Polyommatus; species Polyommatus iphigenia. The sequence continues at coordinate 40,450,009 of OY730182.1, forward strand.
GACGTGTAGATTGTACGTTTAGAAGTTATTTGCGTGTTGTGATTGAGGCTCTAGAGCTAATAGAGCCTTAATTTCCAGCAAATTAAGGCTCTATTAATAGCTCTTTATAAATGTATGTTTAGTGGAAATAAAAATAAAATAAAATAAAGACCTACCCAAATAGCTGGTCTCCTCCGGTCTAATCTGTCCCCGATTGAGCGTCTTCCACTGCGCGTCCGTCCGGTACTTGATGGTGTAGTACTGGACGAGGTTGGAGCGCTCCAGCGGCGCCTGCCACGTGATCAGGAACCCGTTGTGCACCTCCGTCACGGTCAGGTTGCGAGGTGGACCGGACTTCGGACCTGAATGGTTACGTCAGTCAGCATTGCTGTAGAGACTTCAGCCTTAAGAATAGAGCTGGAGAACGTTTGATTTTAGAACGATTTTTTTTACAAACAGCAACGCTATTCTTAATTTGAATTATTATTTGTCATGGCTGCTCCTCAAGGCCACAAATGATGATGCTGACTAAGTCCAGGATGAATACGTGGTAAATACGAATTATAACAGAATACTTACAACGTACTACATACAGCTAAGACTTATATAGGCATTATAAGGTACGTTTCATTATATCATGGTATAAGTATGAAAATTACCTTGTTCATCCTGCGTTTTAATGAATTTTAACATTTGAAGAAAATTATTTAATAACATTTTAATTAGAGTTTGAAGCATGCAACTTATTTGTAACTTTATACTTTAAAATATAAATTAAATTGTTTAGTAGCTAAATGGTAAATGAGTCAAATCAACAACTATGTTAATAAGTTAGTGTGTACCCGAGCCTTCCGGTGCGTTTTGGAATATCTTTTCGTCGACGGGCCCAGGGGGCGTAGGCGGCGCCTTCGGTTTAGCACCTACATCTACAAAACCAACCGCTTGTTAGTACACTACTACAGCAGCAACCTGAAAATTACTAACGCTACGAAATGATTAGATGCGTGCTTGTGAATACTTCAAGGACCCAATTTGTCACCTCTATCCTTTGTTCGAGATTTGAGGTACATAAAAGAAATGAGCCTTATAAAATTCGTTACAATGTTAGTGACAAGTTTTTTTTGGATTTAAAAGCACATGTCTTACTTACAAATTACAATGTGCTGTTTAGACAATTTAAAATTAAATCATTAAACCAATCGTTAAACAATCGTAAACTGTTAAGAGGCCGGGTACACTTGGAATTTCTCATACATACGTAATTCCAAAATCATTTTCTCATACGAAAATATTTAACATGTTTGAGTTGTTTTTCAGTTTAAAATAGTAATTACCTAGGTTCCTGCACAAAAATTTACTTCAAAATATTTAAACACAAATTTTTTTTTTGCTTTAAAATTTTTTTTAGTAAATTTACTACTAAATATTTAAACACTAAAAAATAGAGTAAAACACTAAAAAATATATAAATAAATAGTTAATTTACTACAAAATATTTAAACTCTAAAAAATATTTTTTAGTATTTAAATATTTTGTAGTAAATTTACTATTTATTTATATATTTTTCAGTGTTTCACTCTATTTTTTAGTGTTTAAATATTAAGTACTAAATTTACTAAAACAAAATTAAAAACAAAAAAATTTTTTTTAATGTTTAAATATTTTGAAGTAAATTTTTGTGCAGGAACCTAGATAATTACTATTTTAAACTGAAAAACAACTCAAACATGTTAAATATTTTCGTATGAGAAAATGATTTTGGAATTACGTATGTATGAGAATTTCGACGGTACCCGGCCCCTTAATGTCAATCAGCTTACGTTGCCTGCAACGCGCAAGGTAAGGCATATTTCATTGAATACAATAATATGTTCTAGGTATATCATAACAACAAATAATTAATCATCACTTAGTCACTATCAATAATTATTATTAGTCAATAGTCATCAATGTGCATGATTAATTAAATCAACGGCAAACACTAAATTGCCCATCACCATAATATAATTGCACCACATCTACGTTATTGCCAATGTTCTAATTAATGCTCGTTATTGCTCTAATGTACCATCGAAGAAATTGATTCATAGGCAGTTGACGGACCCTAGGCATTTGGTCGGATTGTGTCAATTCAATGTTGGCTGTGACTTGTGAGCTATCAAATGGATTGACATAACACGTCCAAATTACGTAAGTCCGCCATCTGCCTTTGACTCAACTTCTCTGATAGTATCCTACCTAGCGTCCTGATGGTGATCGCCTTGCTCATCATCCCCTCGCCGATGGTGTTCTTGCTGTTTACTTGGAACTCGTACGTGGTCCCTGGCTGCAGCCGGTTTATTGTTACCTGAACAACAGTCAATAAAACATTTAAGCTGATTGCAATTAACTCCCGGACCGATATGTACCTATTGCTATAAATTGTTTTAATATTTCCACGCCCCAAAGGCTGAAATTGTGATACATGTCTATAAATTATAACACCTTATAACCAATTTCCTGAAATAAACGATTCTGATTCTGATTCTGAAGGTCCTATAAATAAAATAGAATAAAAAAAAACTCCCCAGAGTAGGTACTTAATGTTATATGGGCGAGGCCGCCAATTTTTGCTGATTTTGCAATTATTTTTCTCCGCCCTTTGTATTTTAAAAAGTATTGTGTTTATCTTATGCTCGAAAATTGATTCTAACGAAGAAAACAAAGTACTCAAGCATGCATTAGAATTATTTGAGTTCCAAATATAATAGTCTAAAAATATATTTACAATTAAACATAAAAAAAGATATGAAAATAGCTTAAAATAAACAATCCGCCGTGGAAGAGGTGCACTTTAACTGTCGATGTACCAGTAAGTATGACAGATTTGAAGATAAATCGGATATGTTATGAATACTTATATAAATGGCTATTACCTCATCTAATTCTTATAGTATTTTAAGATAACTTACTTTATAAATTTTTTAAATTCAAATGAATCGTTAGAAACATCAATTCTACCCCACATTTTAAACGTCATCAATAATACCGATTTATTATTATCGTGGGGTGTTAGGGAAGGTAAAATCGGGAGGTGGCAACGCTGAGTTTTTACGTATTCTATGGAAAATCTCGTAATATCCGCCATTTCTCGACAGTTAACATTTGAACCTCAGTCGGGCTGTGTACACAGTTTTTTCAAAGGAAGTTTTTTTGTGACACAAAATATGTAAGTATTACTGTTTCACATAAAACTATCAATGCATCATGTGAGTACTTGAGTAGTCAAAAGGGCCATGTTTGGGGCTATAATAAAAACCACATTGTGTATTATTTACAGAGATAAGTTAGATTTTCTCAACGCTATGATAGCGTAGAGGAATAAATTCGCTACCATTTTGGTGCTCCAACGTCACAAGCAGCTTAGATATTCGCCAATTCCTCTACGCGAATATTCTATTCTTCTGCGTCATATCAGCAAAAATTGGCGGCCTCACCCATAATATGCTTTGAAGACCGATAGTCAAAAATATAAGGTAAACTTAAGGAAAAAGCAAAATAGCTCATTTCGTGAAGAATTCTCAACTTGACACATTCATCTTATTTGTCCCAACGCAGTACCCTCCCTGTCTACAAGGTTCAATGATTTCCTCCAACCCTTACCGAGGTAGCTCCCGACGGCGTGACAGGCACTTTGGTCCACTCGGAGAAGCCGGCCTCGCGGTACCAGATGGTGTAGTCCTGCTTGTAGTCGGGGCCGCCGGCGTACCCAGGCTGCCAACGCAGCGTCACCTGGAACTCCGTGGCGGTGCCCGACACGTTGTACGGCGCGTGCGGCTGCGTGCCCTCGATCACCAGCTGCGTGTCCGCTACTATAGTCGCCACCTGGAGGAAGAAGTAGACCTTTTTTATACTCGACGCCACGAAAGAAAGATGGCCGTTGCCCAGTGGCCAGTGCCAAATTAAGTAAATAATCGCTAATAGTCGCCACCTGGAGCAAGGAAGCAGGTTTACTGCCGCACTCAGAGACGAACATTACTTATACTGTTATTAAATGAAGAAACCTCATACATTATCTGTGAAACCCTTCATTAAATTGAAGTTTAATCAACATTAAGTGCCTCTGAGCGGCAGTAAGACCTTATATTGTATACTCGACACTTAGGAGCTAACGCCGCCGCCCGCCATCATACAAAAACCCAATGTACTATCAGAGAAGTTGATTCCTATGCAGATGGGGGACCTACGTAGTTTGGTCGCATTACGTCAAACCCAGCCGACAGATCACAATTAACATTGAATTGACATGATCGACCAAATGACGTTGGTCTCTCAAATGCATAAGGATCAATTTCCTCGATGGTGTAATACCCGGCAATAAATATTAAATATTGCACATCGACCCTTGGAAAGAGACAATCGGCTAATTTCGGTTTCATAGAGCGTTATCTTTGTAGCACACACCTATTTGACATTATGTCAGTCGTTGTTCAAATTCAATAGAGTGCAGTCGCGTCCAGTTCAAAATATATATCTAGAGTTGTTAACACCCCTTAATTTGCTACAGATGTAATTTTCCAAAAGAATTAAAATATACATAAACATAATTTGAACACGCTTTTTTATTTTATTTTACCGGAACCTAAAGCCATAACTTATAGAAAATTTGGTGTATTTTAAACAAAGAATAATAAAATTGTCAAAAGAAGCAAACCATAGTAATTATGGTTTTTTTAACAGCTCCTAATATATACCGGACTTTTTGTATTTCGTGCGTAAGAGATAACGCTCTACAAAACCGAAATTAGCCGACTGTCACTTTCCAGAGGTCGATGTGCAATATTTATCGCCGGGTACTGTACATGTTTTTGACAGTTCTCCTTTACCGGCAGCGCCCCCACCCACGTTCATTTAAAAAGCCTTGTCGGTCTATAAATGTGATTCCATTCCTCATTACCCTCACCTCATTAGAAGCGACGCACTGGTATATCCCGAAGTCCTGTCTCCTCAGGGTGTCTATGGTGATGTTGCCGGCGAGAGCCCGCACCCTGCTCTTCTGCAGCGGCAGGCCGTCCCGCCGCCGCCACACCACGCTCGGCCGCTGGGTCCCCTCCGCCTCCTGGGCCTCGCAGTGCATCTCCACTGATTCTCCCACCTGGATTAGTTGGCGAATATTAATGAGGGTTTTTGAAATTCTAATTACCACCATTAATCTCTATCTATTAATCGCCACCATAGACCAAGGCGGTGAAGCCCCAATAGCTTATATGTTTTTGAAATTCTATTTGGCAATAAATAATAATAATAAAATGCATTGATAAAATGTGTTTATTTCAGGTAAATAGCTGTCACGTGTCACGATAATATGCCTATTTGACACGATAGACTCTAAGGCTATTCATAGCTCTAAGGCTACATAGCGGCACCTGATGGCAAATACAATTTCAAACACCTTCATTGAACGGAAAGATAGCTTTTGAGAATTCACCGCCTTGGTCGATGGCGATAAATAGATAGACAATGCCGAGTTCTGGGCATGCTCTAGAAAACTTCAAAATCATGGTTTTTCATCATAGCCTAATATGGAAACGGCTGATTATAAATGTTGAAAATGAAATCTAAAAATAAAATTGACGATAATGATTTATATCGCAAACTTCAAGGTTTAAATTTCTTAAAATGTGTATTAAAATTAAATTATCATCACCTTTCTCTGATACAATGGCTCCGGTTCGACCGTGAACACCGGTGGCTTCCGAACTAACACCTCCATTGGACCTGCAAGTAGTCGACACTGTATACACCTAAACGTAACTATAAGTCGACTTAGTATAATACCACAGGGACACAATATTATGTGCTTATCTCAAATCTAATGTGGATGCAAATATGAATGCACGGGACGCAGCGCAAGATTATCTGTTTAAATCAGACGAGGGCTGGTAATGACTCAACATTTTCGCTCGTAATATTTTAGCTCGCTCAAATGTATTCAACAATTTTTCATATCATTCTCGTAACTCATCTCGACGTGCTGAGAGCGTTACTCGTAAATGCATACAAACCTGAAGAGCCCTGCGTGCCCTGAGCGTTGTAGGGCGTACAAGTGTAGCGGCCCTGGTGATTCTGATTCACTCGAGTAAACAGCAGCGAGCCATTGTTCATGATGACTATGTCTTTTGTCTGGTACGGTTCCAACAGCCTTTTGTCTTTCGTCCACGTCACATATTGAAGGGGAGGATTGGCTTTTATGTAGCACTGCACGACGCCGGCCAGCCGGAACGGCAGGTATTGCACGGTGGGGGTGAACGTCACTTTTGCCGGATCTGAAAATAACGTTTTTATAGGTGCGCTTCCAATCTTTTAAATGCATACGGGACTTTTCATGCACGGAAACACGGGTAACTTTTTATTTCCGAATCGTATCGCAGCGATCGCAAAAATGTTTTTCGCATTTCAATTTTTAAAAACGTAAAAGAATGCACCCCGATTTCGGTGAAAATATTTTTAGAGGGAGGTAACGACGTAAAGATATGAAGGCATAAACTGGGTCAGGGGCGACCGTGCTTCTAATTTAGGAAGTAACCGGCAAAATGAAAAAGAAGAATTTCTCGTGAATTTGACGTGCATTTTGTGTCGACTCACATTCAACATTCAAGTAGGCGGAGGCGCTCTGCGGGTCACCAATCCCGTTGGAGACTTCGCACAGGTACTGTCCGGAGTCGTCCGCAGCCACGGGGTTGATGACGAGTGCACCGTCTCGTCTGATGGTGACTCTGGTCTCGAGCGCGGCCACCTCGGCCACCGGCGCGCCTTCCCGGAACCACTTCACCGTGACGTTACCGGGCAACGCCTTCGCCTCGCACGAGAACTGAACCTTCTCCCCCTCTAGCTTCGTTTGATTCGTTGGTGGCATCTAAAAAGGTACGCTTATGATGATCATGCACAATTTAATGTGACAAAGAAATAAAGTGACCTAACATTCTAAAACTTTTGAATATCCGAATACATCTAACTCCATAAACAGGTTGTAGGTTAAATCAAAAGCCTCTGTTCCATATAACGAGCTATTTGAAGTTGCCTCCTAAACGTAACCGTCAATTACGGCCGTATAAAGCCAAACTAATTACCTGCAGCCACATATTGAGGAGAAACTTGCTGGAGGCTTAAGAGTAACTCGTCAAAGTAACGAAATTAATTTCATATTAAATTCCGGAGCTTCCGGTGCTGGCGGGCGTACTACGGAGTATTCGATCGAGGTGAGACAAATATATCGGGACAATATGGATATTCACCAAGTATCCAAGCAAGCACTCCTACAAAATACAAGATATTTTGTATAAAAACTCAAACTCAAAATTTTTATTTAGAATTTTTTTTTCAAATATTTTCTGAACGTTGATGCTACTGGTGCCTACCACCGGTTCTTGAACTAACCCGGCGAGAAGAACCGGCGTATGTAGGTATTATTTAATGATTTTTTTCCTTTATGACACTGGTAATATAGATTTGCCAGTACTTAGTTGGCTTGGGGCAGTTCTTTACGGTCTAATAGAAACATTTGAGAATTTAAATTTTGTACTTTATTACGTTACACATTTTCAAATATTTCAATTGGTTTATCTCATAAGTTAAAGAATGCCACTCTCCTGTAAAAATAATCCTTTAACAGTGGCGCCTGGCGGCCTTAAACCCATTGCAAGGCCCCGGGCGGAAGGTTTTGCGAGGTCCTGGCGGCAGGTCTTTGTCTTACGAAAAAATACCTTGCGAGGCCCCTTCAAGAGCGAGGCCCCGGGCGATTGGCCTGTTCGCCACCCCCTAGGTATGGTCTTCCTTACCGTAATGACGGCCCCGCCGGCGATGATGACGCGTGCGGTGTGCGAGACCTGGCCCTCGCCGTTGCGCGCGATGCAGGTGTAGTCCCCGATGTCCTCGTGCCGGATGTTGCTGATGCGCAGCTCGGTGCCGTCGTTGAAGATGCCCACCGTGCCCGACGGCTCCACGGGGTTCGCGTCCTTGTACCATAGTATCTCCGGCGTCGGTGTGCCCTCCGCTTGGCAGTTGAGGATTATGGCATCACCTATACAATGGCGAGGTGGTTATATTGATTCCGATGACTAGTAGCGGCAGTTGAGGATTATGGCATTACCTAGGGATTGGCATCACTGTTTTATTGATTTCGATGGCTAACGGCGGCTATTGTTCGCCACTGCTTAGCGATTACAACGCAGTTTGGCGACCAGTTAGAGTCGTCAGTGTAGAACTTACATACAAAGTTTTAGTCTAGTTTGTGCATTGTATTTATCATTTAAGTCCAACTTTAACAGAATAGATTCCAAAATTTAAAGTCTACCATCTTTATGAAGCTTACTCATTTAGATTCTAGGAAATATTGACCGTGTAGTTGTTGACGTTGTTTTTTTGTTAAAAATAATAATTAACTTTTATGGAATAGAAAAACGTTCGTGTTTTTAGTATGCTCTAAAAATGAATAGCTGATGATGAAGTGACAATTTGAAACATATTGTGATGGTATAAAAGGCCCATGAACTGTAATAAGTAATAACGTACCTAAATTAACGTATATAATGTCTTCCGGTGTGATGGAGAAGCGCGGCGGCGCGTGCACGTCCAGGTGGAACCACGTGCCATTCTTGTGCTGGTTCGGCGACCGGTTGAGGAACACCACCTTACACTCGTACCAACCCTAAAATTATAATTTGGTCAGGAATTTGTTCGCAAGGAAACATATGGGAATATTCTATGTTGACCAAATGGGTGAACGGGTGTACGGAGGATAAGCATGAAATAGATCTTAACATGTTTGAATTTAAAGTAAATGTTTACAAAGTAGCTATAAGTAATGAATGTCGCAGGTACCTGGTCCGACTCTCTAATGTTGGTGAGGTTGAGGCTGGCGGCGCCGTAGGGGGAGTCCGGCGCGACCCGCGACACGCGTCCCTCGTACCCCTCGCCGCTGTGCGTCGGGTAGCTCTCGTACCAAATGTAGATCGGGATGTCTTGACCCTACACGAGTGCCCACAGGTTAATATTTAACATAAACTGGCGCGGAGCTCCATCGACCTACCTTAAAGTTACGCAACTACTCACGAACGGGTCCAACATACATAGTTCAGTATGCAACTATCTCGGGTCGACAGCGCATTACACGTCATCTTGTAATATTAAAGTGTGTCGCGTACGTGACGAAGCTCGGACTCAAATCTACGCATGCGATGGTTCAAATCATAACGAACGATACGGGTACACGTGAGGCAAAGAAGTATGCGATATACATGCAACGAAAGAATAACGATGAGGAAAAAATACGACGAGTACATGCAACAGTAAATACGACAGAGTGTCATCTCAACGTTTACATGAAACTAGGACAGAGCGGGGGCGAGTCCCCCGGCCACAGGAAGAGAGAAACAGACAGAACCACCGCCAGTGCGCGCCCCGTGAGCCGTGAAGCTACGTGCTCCCCGCTACCAGTGCACCCCGGTACAATGCGAGAGAGTAAACTGTATGTGGTAGTGTGTGTCGAGATCTAACGGGGGTCTGCTGCTCTCTCCGACTCGCTTCGGAGGCCTTTGCCGCTGTGGTGTGTACGAGTCGAGAGGCGGTAACTCTCGCGCGGGCCGCGGGATGCGCGGGGCGCGAGGCGGGCGGATCCCGCGGCCCGGCACGCTGGACAGTAAACGTGTCGGAGACACAAGCACTATACTTTACAGTTCGCTGGCGCGTCGAGGACGAGCCGACCTTACTGAACAGAGACACACAAGATATGAGCATTTGTATTGTAAGAGTGGAGTGTGGGCCGCCGTACCGTTTCGCCTACCTTCTTCTCCCACTGAAGGACGTACGGCACGGGCACGTCCTCGGGGAAGTCCACCTGGCAGTTGAACACGACGCTCTCGCCCAGGATCGCCGTGATGTGGACCGCATCTTGGTGATCTTGGTGGCAAGTTACTGGAACAAACGTGACCCCATTAAACTGTTGTTTCTAAGTGTCGCTATAATCTGAATCCGTTACAGTTCAGGTCAGTTCTGTTTCCTATAATAACATTGATATCGATTCGATAAGTGCCTCAATAGTACTAACACGTAAGGCATTGAGTTATATTATGTTTGAAACAATTTCCTTTACGTAAAAAGCGAATATTGAACAAATCAAGCTTAACACAACTCTACCGTACCGTAGCTCTGCGATGTCGAGACATGCACGTCGCAAGCGTAAGTGAATTAAGTCGAAGGCAAACTCGAGACAGTTGCAACTGCATCACTATTATGATTCAGTGTTAGGTGGATAACTATTTGATGAAGTTAGTCTCTCGAAACTTTACTCACTTCGAGTGGTTTAAGTAATGCGCTCTATAATAACTTTGTACATGTAGATAAATTTAAATTGTCTGAGTTCCTTTGTTTTGTTATTTCACGGAAATTGTTCATTTTTCCTTGAAAAACCTAAAATCTATTGATAAATGTTCTGTGTGTGGCCTTTCTCCATCCCGTATTGTGCTTAAATTATCTCTATACTAAAATTTCAATATCATCGATTGAGCAGTTTAAGCGTGAAGAAATAACACCAACAGAAAGACGTGGACACAATTTCGAATTTATAACATTAGTATAAACTAGCTAATTGTCTATTTATTTTTGGAGATCTCCTACCCTCGAGAGGTCGTTGGCCCGCGACGTGCACACAACAATGGCTGCCCAATTAGGCTTTTGGAGTTCTCATAGTCCACTAACAGTGAGACAACGAGGACTCGAGATGGTCTAGTCACACTAGTGTCCAAGCCCGACACACTACAAGTACCCTATACAATATTAATTTACACGAAGGGAATGTGACATTTTGATTTTTACATTATTTTCCTCGTTTATTTTCATATTACTTTTCGCTTTATTCTTCAAAATCTAATAATATATATAAATCTCCTGTCACGATGTATGTTCGCGATGGATTCCTAAACTACTTAACCGATTTTAATGTTTTTTTTTAAATGTGTGCTTTTTTCCAACTTGAGAGATAGGATAGCTTAGATCTTTAATTATAGTCGCAATTTTATTTTATTGCAAATTATTTGTCTATAAAGAGCGACCATTGCTTATGCGACGCGGGTCACGGGATAGCGATGGACTTACGCCAGTATTATAGTACTCTGTGGATGGACGTTGCCATGTTGACATACTTATTTAGTCACTAATTCAATAAAATAATACGGGCGATATATACTTTATATAATAATACTAGCTGTCCCGGCAAACGTTTCTTTGCCATATTATATAAAGTATATCGCCCGTATTATTTTATTGAATTAGTGACTAAATAAGTATGTCACCATGGCAACGTCCAGGAATCAATCGCGGACAAACATCGTGACAGGAGATTTATATATATTAGATGGCAAAGAAACGTTTGCCGGGACAGCTAGTTAAAATATAAAATCTTTTTCTTAATCTTCTAAGACTCTAATTTTGAAACAGATAACAGTAAGAATATTAAAACTTTTTATTGATGCTGTCGAAAATGAGATAGAATAATAATTAAGTATTAATTATTAGGAGAAATTAACTTTATTGACACAATCTTAGAAAAGTTAAGTAGAACCAGTATCATTTCCTAGTCCATTTTATTCTTTAAATTAAAAACATTATTATAAGTTACTTATAATACGAGTAATGTTTATCTACTGTAGACCGTATATCCTTTATTACTTACTTTGATATTGAAACATTAGTTTTTCGACTTTTAGGTAAGTACTTTAAGTTACGGCATGCCAAAATACATAAAGTTATTAACTTTATTGACATAATAATAAGGTAAGTTACATTATTACTAATGGTGACATTGAGTGACCATTAACTAGACTCCGGACAAAATGTGTTTTAAATTAGCTTTACAACAAAGAAAGCGAAAGTCGTGCCATTTATATTCATTGTATGTAAAGTGGACCTCCTCGGAATGAAACGGTTTTCGTTAAAAACTAACTATTATCGAGCATTCGGTCCGTGTGACGAGGTGGGGTGAATAATAAACACACCACCACACCCCACGTGTCGCGACATGACGCAACCCCGTGTCGCGTGTTGAACATGCGTGTTCGAGAAGAACATAACACTGCACCCTTGTCATAAGCCCACTAGAGAGCTCTTGACGCTACAATATCTCAAAACATGATACTCGTGACTTGAGGTCCCCGCTTTCTTAGAACGAAATTAGCATGTACCGGCAAAAAGAAGCTCAATGGAAATCTACAAAGGAAAGTCAAAAGCTGTACACTGTCTGTGTTGCAACACAACATTTTCCGCATCAGCCCCTAGCGTCATAATTCCTGCAAATGGCTCGTGAAGTTTATTTCTGTACTCCAATTATGCTAATCAAATCCAACATACAATGAAAAGCAAAGTAATCTCAAGTAAAATAAACGTCAGGACAGATTTTTGGACTATAAACAATCAGGACGCTTTTAGCAGCATTTAGATAGTTTTGATGGTTATAATATCGATACGACAACGAAACCTTAACAGAGCTGTATGAATATTATAATTTATATAGCAGACATTAAGGTTGTGGACTGGCATTTTCGTTCGACTTGGTTTCGCGCGATGAAGTTTCTGAATCCGAGTTGAACTGCACATTGTAAATCAAGGCTTGTGGACCGTATTTTATGGGTACGGATCGGAATCGTTCGAACGTATTCATCGAAACCTGCCACAACCAGCTGAGCTGTATTAATGCTATAGCAGCGTCGTGGGTGCTGTTCAGCTGGCACACTCACCCGGCAGGTACAGCACTAGCACGAGCAGCAGGCCGGCGGCGATGTGCGGCGGGTGCTCGGCGCGCCAGCCCATGCCTGCACTCCCATCTCACGACTGTAGATGCTGGACTACGGACAGCTGGCACACTCACCCGGCAGGTACAGCACTAGCACGAGCAGCAGGCCGGCGGCGATGTGCGGCGGGTGCTCGGCGCGCCAGCCCATGCCTGCACTCCCATCTCACGACTGTAGGTGCTGGACTACGGGCAGCTGGCACACTCACCCGGCAGGTACAGCACTAGCACGAGCAGCAGGCCGGCGGCGATGTGCGGCGGGTGCTCGGCGCGCCAGCCCATGCCTGCACTCCCATCTCACGACTGTAGGTGCTGGACTACGGGCAGCTGGCACACTCACCCGGCAGGTACAGCACTAGCACGAGCAGCAGGCCGGCGGCGATGTGCGGCGGGTGCTCGGCGCGCCAGCCCATGCCTGCACTCCCATCTCACGACTGTAGGTGCTGGACTACGGGCAGCTGGCACACTCACCCGGCAGGTACAGCACTAGCACGAGCAGCAGGCCGGCGGCGATGTGCGGCGGGTGCTCGGCGCGCCAGCCCATGCCTGCACTTCCATCTCACGACTGTAGGTGCTGGACTAAGGGCAGCTGGCACACTCACCCGGCAGGTACAGCACTAGCACGAGCAGCAGGCCGGCGGCGATGTGCGGCGGGTGCTCGGCGCGCCAGCCCATGCCTGCACTTCCATCTCACGACTGTAGGTGCTGGACTACGGGCAGCTGGCACACTCACCCGGCAGGTACAGCACTAGCACGAGCAGCAGGCCGGCGGCGATGTGCGGCGGGTGCTCGGCGCGCCAGCCCATGCCTGCACTCCCATCTCACGACTGTAGGTGCTGGACTACGGACAGCTGGCACACTCACCCGGCAGGTACAGCACTAGCACGAGCAGCAGGCCGGCGGCGATGTGCGGCGGGTGCTCGGCGCGCCAGCCCATGCCTGCACTTCCATCTCACGACTGTAGGTGCTGGACTACGGGCAGCTGGCACACTCACCCGGCAGGTACAGCACTAGCACGAGCAGCAGGCCGGCGGCGATGTGCGGCGGGTGCTCGGCGCGCCAGCCCATGCCTGCACTTCCATCTCACGACTGTAGGTGCTGGACTACGGGCAGCTGGCACACTCACCCGGCAGGTACAGCACTAGCACGAGCAGCAGGCCGGCGGCGATGTGCGGCGGGTGCTCGGCGCGCCAGCCCATGCCTGCACTTCCATCTCACGACTGTAGGTGCTGGACTACGGGCAGCTGGCACACTCACCCGGCAGGTACAGCACTAGCACGAGCAGCAGGCCGGCGGCGATGTGCGGCGGGTGCTCGGCGCGCCAGCCCATGCCTGCACTCCCATCTCACGACTGTAGGTGCTGGACTACGGACAGCTGGCACACTCACCCGGCAGGTACAGCACTAGCACGAGCAGCAGGCCGGCGGCGATGTGCGGCGGGTGCTCGGCGTGCCAGCCCATGCCTGCACTTCCATCTCACGACTGTAGGTGCTGGACTACGGGCAGCTGGCACACTCACCCGGCAGGTACAGCACTAGCACGAGCAGCAGGCCGGCGGCGATGTGCGGCGGGTGCTCGGCGCGCCAGCCCATGCCTGCACTTCCATCTCACGACTGTAGGTGCTGGACTACGGACAGCTGGCACACTCACCCGGCAGGTACAGCACTAGCACGAGCAGCAGGCCGGCGGCGATGTGCGGCGGGTGCTCGGCGCGCCAGCCCATGCCTGCACTTCCATCTCACGACTGTAGGTGCTGGACTACGGGCAGCTGGCACACTCACCCGGCAGGTACAGCACTAGCACGAGCAGCAGGCCGGCGGCGATGTGCGGCGGGTGCTCGGCGCGCCAGCCCATGCCTGCACTTCCATCTCACGACTGTAGGTGCTGGACTACGGACAGCTGGCACACTCACCCGGCAGGTACAGCACTAGCACGAGCAGCAGGCCGGCGGCGATGTGCGGCGGGTGCTCGGCGCGCCAGCCCATGCCTGCACTTCCATCTCACGACTGTAGGTGCTGGACTACGGGCAGCTGGCACACTCACCCGGCAGGTACAGCACTAGCACGAGCAGCAGGCCGGCGGCGATGTGCGGCGGGTGCTCGGCGCGCCAGCCCATACCTGCACTCCCATCTCACGGCCGCGCGCGGCGACTCATCTTCCTTGCATCACCTGAGGACAATAGACGGAATTATTTAGGGCTTCAAATATTCAGCTATACAGAACCTTTGAGACATATTTCGGGAATCAAGATTTACCCCCCAGACACTTTCAATGGAATGTAAAGTAAGTAATAAATAATCAAACAACATAATAAAACGCACAGACGACATGCAAATAACGCGCTATCTCCAAATATTCTCATAGATAATATAAGCATATTATGTAATCCCTAATGGGTAGACCTTTGGTTCGCAGGGTGCAGGTTCGATCCCGGGTGGAGGCGTGTACCTATGAGACATTTTCTGATCTCAAGTACATAATACGGACGCTCGTACGGTGAAGGAAAACATCGTGAGGAAACCTGCACATGGTTGGTCCCAGACGTATTAAACTGTTCTTTCCTCTGGACTAGGCCGACTATGTTGCGAGAATGCCGTATGTGCTTGGGCAACCATACGGATATTTAAATCTTGTCCCAGGCACTACCGTATTTGAGGAGTGGTTACTTCGCACTGAAAATACTGTATAAATCATCCACAACGGATGCAAAGGCCTTGTTTTTATGTAATCGCTACAAGCTCGAGAAGCTGGCTTTTACAGCTAAACTATATTCTCAGCTAAACGACGTGGGAGAGTACCACGAGTAGAATATCACGGGCTCACAGAAAACCGACGTGAAACTGCAGCGCTTACGCTGTGTTTCGCCGAGTGAGTGAGTTTACCGGAGGCCTAATCCTTTACCTTTTTCCCTTCCCTATCCTCCCCTATTTCCTTCCCTACCCTCCGCTATTCCCTTCCCTACACTCCCCTATTACCCTATTCCCTCTTAAAAAGCCGGCAACGCACCTGCAGCTCTTCTGATGCTGCGAGTTGTAAGTTGCTTTCCATCAGGTGACCCATTTGCTCGTTTGCCCCCTTATTTCATAAAAAAACTCACTTGTAAAAATGTATTTTATCGTAACAATTACAAATCAACATCAGTAATGTAGAGTAAAAAGCCCGTTGTTAAACATTTAAACTGAAAATTCAGTTTAATCTAAAATATAGTGTAAGAAGGCTAAAATGATATAATGTCTTCTAAAATTAGATGTCGTTCCCGCTCTTACAACGTTGAGTAAACGACGCCTGTCGTCATACATTACTTGAGAACTTTTTTGGCAAAATTGCAAGAGAACTAAAATAGAAACGTAAGCTAGATAAGACTGAATCTTAATTTAATCTCAGTTCATCGACCTTCCATTAGCGGGGTCGTTAAGAGGGCGACTAACCCAAAAAATCAAATATTGTCCTTCTCTCTTCACACTCACGCCCGTCTTTCATATGCCAGGTGAAAAAGGACGACGCGGATTCATCGCCAAATTAGTTTTTTTCTCAATAACTCGATAAATATATAACATTTTAAAAATCCGCTAGGTCGGATTCTCAATGATAGAATTTTATACAATGTGTTAAAATATTAACTTAGTTCAATGCACGGTTATGGCAATACACGAAAAATTCGTGAAAATTAGATGCATCTTCGTGATTTTTTTCTATAGAGAAAATTTTTAGATATCGTGTTTTTGCTCAGATTGAATTCTTGGAAATATAATGTAGTATCTAATTTTAGAAAATGAAATAATTCAGGGCGTTTTTTCAAGTATAAAAATGAATTATAAAATTGAAAATTTAGGGTTAGTCGCCCACTTAAGATCTTTTCATTTGCCAAGAGTGCACGACTATTAAGAGTACACCAGTCTACCGGTTAAAATCAAAAATGGGCGTAACAATTTTTGCTCTTTTTCAAGCTATATCGGAGAAAATTACTGTCAAATTAATTATCTATATTATACTCATAGAAAACCGCTTTGTTTAGTATTTTAGAAAAGGTCATGATTAGTCAGATAGTGATCTAAATTTTCAAAACATGCTAGCACATTGACAACAAGTATAAATAAAATCGATGAAAATAAAACACTTAGGTATAAAATATTTTACTTCAGAGTAATCCCAAGATACATTGGATCGAGAAAATAACGATAACGCAGCCGTAACAGCGAGGTATCGAGTGCATCGCCGGTTTACACCGTCCTTGGACTATTTGCTGTAATAATTGCAGTCGATCACGAAACCCCCCCTCCCCCCTCCCCCGTATGTCGTGTATTTACCGTAATCGCCTTATCGATTTTGTTATTACGGGCTTTTCAGAGCTCCACATAATTGCAGAATCGAATGTAACGTAAGCCGGTAAGCCGTAGTTACATTTCACGTTTATTCGATCCCAAATTGTTTGCGAGTAACGTTTTTGAAATTGGCTATTTTTGTACGGAACTTTTGTACAGGCAACATTCGATCTTGTATGTAAATCTAAGGCAAAATTGGTTTGTTACTAGCATACTACGCTCCACTCTATAAGTAATATTAATATTAGTATTTAAATAAGGGTTATAATATAAAATAATAAACTATTATCATATAAAAAATAGGTTATAATATTCACAATCTGTAGTAGGTGTAGTAATAGTTAACTTACTGCTACGAAGCTCTACACTCTCGTAGTAGCGTAGACGCGGCTACGAATTTTCCGTTTACGGTATAAAGCCGTGTTTTCACTAGGGGACATGTCGCGGAGACAAGTCGTCCGACATTTACGTAGTTTGTCCCTGCAACTTTGTCCCTCGACATATTATGACTTGTTCACACTATAGTCAGTGGTGAACAGTATGTCGCCAGCGACAAGTCCCGCAACCCGTAAATGACGCTGCGACGTCGGGCGACATGTCGCGGGACACGTACATTTCGTGTCGCACGACTAGGTCGCGAAACAAATGTCCCCTAGTGAAAACACGGCTTAAGACATTTTAGTCACAGTTTAATGTTTATAAAGATGCTGCAAGACAATATTATTTTATTTTGTTGTCCTGTTGTTGATAATAATATATTTATTAGTTATCATCAGCGAGCACAGTGCTGAAAAGCTGGAAATAAAGTTCACTGCTGAAAATATACCCCAATTAACACGGGAATTTAGAATTGAAATTAAATTTTGTATAATTTAAGATCTTGTTTTTATTACGAATGTATACTTTAATCATGATACTTGCTAAACGTATTTGTAGTTCAAGGAAAATTTATATTTTTATTTTCATTCCTATGCGAATGTCGACATGTGTTTCAACTTACAAGTTTTATTTTTAAAGGGCAGTACCGTAGTCTTAACTTTTAACGTAAAAGTTCAAGTCGATGCCAGACAGACAGATTTACGAGTTACGACAAGACTCAACGTACCAGAAAAATAAAAACAAAATACATAATATTTGACATGCATATTTTATGGTATTTAAGCATTTATCATTAGGCAAATATTCTTTACTAGCTGTCCCGGCAAACGTTGTTTTGCCATTTAAAGTATTTCTACTTC
Source organism: Polyommatus iphigenia (assembly GCA_963422495.1). Classification (NCBI taxonomy): domain Eukaryota; kingdom Metazoa; phylum Arthropoda; class Insecta; order Lepidoptera; family Lycaenidae; genus Polyommatus; species Polyommatus iphigenia. The sequence continues at coordinate 40,468,369 of OY730182.1, forward strand.
ATCAGTTGATACAAAATCTTACCCCCACTTTTGTCCCCTAAGAGGGGTGGGGGGAAAAATTTTATACACCAGATGTTAAGTTGGAAAACACAGTTAATAATATGAAGTAATTCCATTAAATAAAAAAGTTTGATACAAAATCTGACCCCCCTTAGAGGAGTGGGCGGGGGGGTGGGGGGTACTTTTTACACGCCAGATGTTGAGTTGTAAGAAGACAAATATATCTGCGAAAACCGTATGCAAATCGGATCAATAGTTTTCGTGTTAAAGCAAAAGTTTGATACAAAATTTGACCCCCTCTTTAGTCCCCTTAGAGGGGTGGGGGGGAACATTTTTATACACCAGATGTTAAGTTGGAAGAAGACAAATATGTATGCGAAAACCGCATTCAAATCGGATAAGTCGTTTTCGTGTGATGCTGGAACAAACATACAGACAGACAGACAGACAGACAACTAACTTTTCGGCTTCTATAGCGATGTTGTGACAACCTCCGCTTATTATTTTTTGAATATCTTTAATGTACAGAATTGTCATTTCTACAGATTTATTATATGTATAGATTTACGATTATTAATCGAAATAAAATGTCCTCACTGTTGTGAATAATAAATCTGACCACTATTTAGTCTAAACGCAAACACCGTCTAATTAGTTTGAAAATTATGATTCTTTGCGTGTAATTTTATTAAAAGTTTTGCTTATTAAACGCAGTAAGGCGGTAATAAGTTTAAAGGCGTCTATCACGTAATGAAGGCTTTTTCAGAAGTCTGAGCTGCCCGCGACTCTGTTCGCGCAGAATTAAAAAGGTTTAGCACCCCTTTGCACCCCTTAAGAGCACGTCGCTTATTAAAAATGCTCGTAAAGTCGACAGTGTTATGTCTCAAGTGATTCAATTATCATAAAATATTTTTATTACAAACGAAATGAACCGAGTAAACTGAAATGAAAAACCTTTTTTGTTAATTCATTATTTTTTATCTCCTTCTATTTTCTTTGAAACATTACTGGTAGTATTGTGTTCGTAGGGTGTTGTTTTATGTTTTATATCACTCGCCCTCGTTAAAGGCACAGGGCGGTGCTCCTTCACAAAATATACTTGACATTAGCCGAGTTTGGGTATATCGACTACAGTCCCAGCTGAGGCATTCACACCACATGGTCGTTAATCCCTATTAAATCACATTAAAAATTAATGATGAATATTAAATCAGATACAATCTACAATTTACATTCGATGGGACCTATAATTGTTATGGGATGATAGTGGAGCGCAGTACACCAGCACATACAAATAGCTGAGCCTGGTTTTGGAGTACATATATCAATTGTCATAGTGTCCCGGGGTCGCTCTACAATTGTCAATTTATATTCGATCTCCATACACCAGCGCATAGCTGTAATATAGTCCCCGGTTTTGGCATTCGAGACATATCAATTGACACAGTGTCCCGGGGTTAACTCGGCCCCTGGTTTTGGCATCCGAATACTTGACATCCCGGGGTTAGGCCACGCGGCCCCGGGAGACGCGGGGGGCGGGGCATCGATCGTACCTGGTCGTGCCAGCGGGCAGGGCGGTTCTGGGGGCGCTGCGGTGCTGCGACGGCGGCGAGCTCCGTCATCTGTGCCTGGTCATGGGCGTGCGGCGCGTCGCGCGGCTGGCCGGCCACTGCCCGCGCCGCCGTATCGATCCCTGCGCGCGCATCCCGCGGGGAGGGGGATGAATGGCCCGGGCACGCACGTGCAACAAAACTGACGAATTTCGGACGAGAGTGAAAATAAAACCCCATTTAAATACCTACCGACTTAGATGCGGCCGATGCTCGACGATGAAAAATCGAGAGATGGAAAAATGCGGAGCTTATAGCGAATAAAATGTGAAATACTGAAAACGCTCCGCTTCGAAGTATCTCTTTATTAAATTGTACTGCATCAGATTTTTGTTCGCGAGCGGCGGGCTCGCTCGAGCGCGCCGCCGCCGCGCCGTTCGCAGTAGGTAATTAAGGTAATATCGAAATGTATTTGTTTCAAAAAACAAATTTAATATGCGACTCCTCGTATTTAATGTTAATAGATTTCGACGCTCGGGAGTATCGCGTGAGAAGTAAAACATACGGTATTATTTTTTATCGGAAACACGCATAATAAATAATTGTGAATACGTACACAGTAGCCACGATTATTCCGGAGGTATTTTCTTTGTTTGGTTTCGTGTATAATTACGCTATAGATTATCGCGTCGAAGCTGGTGTAGGGCGGGCGGGGGCGGGTCGCACGTTATTCGAGCGTCGATGACGTTTTATTTCAAGCTAAGTACTTATTTTTAGGTATTCGTACCCAAAGGGTAAGAACGGGACCCTATTACTAAGACTTCGATGTCTGTCCATCTGTCCGTCTGACTGTCTCCAGGCTGTATCTCAAGACCCGCTAGACTTATGAAATTTTCACAGATTATGTATTCCTGTTGCCGCTATGACAACTAATAAGTACTAAAAACAAAATAATTAACATTATAAGGGCCTCCCTTAAAATGTATCCCATAAAACAAACTTGATTTTTTTGGATTATTTTGCTCGATATTAATAATGGTAACAGGTAGGCCCTTGATACAATTTTCTCAAAGGCCTTGATTATATGTGTACTTTATTAAATAATAAAAATATAAAAAAAAAAATTAAAGGGGGAACCTATACATAAAACACAATTTTTATTTTTTGCTCTATAACGATACGGAACTTCGTGAGCGAGTCCGACTCGCACTTGGCTGATTATTTATTTCGTTGAGCATTTCGGATGTTCAGCACTTTGATAAAATGTTAACTTGTCCAATTAAAATTACATTTTCGGGTAACAATTTGAAATACTTCAATAGGATATTTTAATAAAATGGGGTCATCTTCGTTCGTGTCTTTTTAAAATTTTCCGGTGAGTTGATAGGAATAGAATCGCTTTGAAGCACGAGGAAGACATAATAATATGTGTTAAATTATAAAGTATTAATCAGAATGTAATAAATAAAAATATTTTTTTTATTGGCTAATATAATAAGTTACAACAAAGTACTAAATACTTAAATTTGTATTTAAAAAAAATCGGTTGTCTGTAAAGTCGATTTACTGACGATAGTTGAACGTGCAAACGTCATAGCCTTAATTAACCCCTCAGTTCCGGGAAAAATCTATGCAAAAAAGTTGGCAGGTCAATGTGCAAAAAAAAATGGCGCCCGGCCTACCCTCTTTGGAAAATTAATGTAATATGAAATATCCTTACATATAATCCATATTTTATGTTTGTATGAACTACATTATAATGTAATATGTTAAATTTTATATCTATCAAGCCATCATAATATAGTATTTAGTCCGATGTGATATTAGTTTCTCAATTATAAACTTTCGAAACTATAATTAGTGACTTGTTCAGAAGAAATAAACGAATACTTTATTCTTCATATATTAAGTCATACCTTGACACGTAGGAAATAGAGCACAATTTTGAATAGCCGAAATAATACTAATAGCTCACAGATTGTTTATTTATTTTTCATTCAGAGTGTGGTCAATGTATCAAAGGTCATAACTAACCAAACTTCTTCATACAAAAGTATTCTCTAACGGCCGTTCCCAATATTTGATCTATTTCTGGTTTTGCCCTACTAGAGATAGGAATATAATACCCACATTAGACATTAGAGACATATATTTTATGTCAATTCAATGTTAACTGCGATCGGTTGTATGTCAAACCAGAGATAGATTGAATATTGGGAACGGCCGTAAGTCATCGAAATACGTAATATAATCGAAACAAAGAGCGCGGCCCAGGTGGGCCTTATATAGCCTAGGATCCCTTCATAGAAGGACCTTCACCGAGCTGTTTACTGGATGAAAAGTATTTTATATTCAATTTCGTATGTCAACAAATTAATTGCAGGTGGGTTGCCTAAAAAATTTCAGTTCAGAATAAAAAAAAAATTAGAAAAAAATAAAAACTTTTTTTTTACATTTTTCTGGTTTGGTTAATAGCCAAATTCTATACCAATCGAAAGTATGGAGCCCGTAGAGTATGAAAACGTTAGGTTGTCTATTTTTTTCCTGTCACAACTCTTGGGTAGGCAGGTAAATCGATACTACTACTAATCGGTACCGGTCTTGTTAATGCTTAATGCATATTCTATGGGCTTCATACTTTCGTTTGGTATGGAATTTGTCTATTAACCAAACCAGAAAAATGTAAAAAAAAAACAACTTTTTTTTTGTTTTTTTTTTATTTTTTTATTCTGGACTGAAATTTTTTAGGCGACCCACTTGCAATTAATTTGTTGACATACGTAATTGAATATAAAATACTTTTCATCCAGTAAACAGCTCGGTGAAGGTCCTTCTATGAAGGGATCCTAGGCTATTACGGTTGTTGAGAGACTTGAAAGTGTAAATGGAACGCCTCAAAGCTGTCAGCGAGGTAACGCCGCATGAACTGTCATGTTTTTCGGGCGCGCAGCCCATATCGAATTATAAGACGTTATCACGTCAAAAATCGGCCAAGCGCGAGTTGGACTCGCGCACGAAGGGTTCCGTACCATTATTGAGCAAAAATAGGTAAAAAATGTGTTTTTTTCTAAGGGAGCCCCCCTTCATTATATATTTTATTTAAATTTTATTATTGATTATTAAAGTCTAAATACAACTGAGTATTGTGTGAATATTTCAAGTGCCTACCTATTGCCATTATTAATATCGAGCCAAAAAAAATACGTTTGTTGTATGGGAGCCCCCCTTAAATATTTAATTTATTTTGTTTTTAGTATTTGTTCTTATAGCGGCAACAGATACACACAATCTGTGAAAATTTCGGAAATCTAGCTATAGCGATTGTTGAGATACAGCCTGGAGACAGACAGACGGACAGACATACAGACGGATAGACAGACATCGAAGTCTTAGTAATAGGGTCCCGTTTTTTACCGTTTGGGTGCGGAACCCTAAAAATAAGAATAGTTGTACTTTAATCATGATCAAGACGTGCTACGCTTAGAAATACATCTACGTGTCGCATTCGTTCTGAATTGACCATTGTGTCTCGAAGTAACCTCGATAGTAATATAGATGAAAAACTAAAAAATGTAGAGCAAACTCTACAAATTCAAAATGTGCTAAAAACGTTGGGTAATACCTCGATCGTGGGAATCGCACAATAGATTTTCAATTGTTATGCGGCAGCCGATTGCGGCTTGGGGATTTATGGGTTAAAAGTCATCCTGTGCACCAAAAAGAAGGTCAAATCAGCTACAGCTACAGCCTCTACGGTGTAGCGCTACCGTAGCCCGCTACGCAACACTACTAAATAATATTGCATAGTTCATACTATTATTACATCGGTGATTAAGTGATAAAATATCATAATATTACTCGTATAAGACTTCATAATTCATTTATTATTAAGATCATGTATATTATAATAAATATACCTATTTATCGTCACAGTAGGTAAATAAAATTTTATTTTATCAAGATTTTAATTACATAACAGTTTTGAGCGTGGGAGAGCCATGCTTCGGCACGAATGGGCCGGCTCGACCGGAGAAATACCACGTTCTCACAGAAAACCGGCGTGAAACAGCGCTTGCGCTGTGTTTCGCCGAGTGAGTGAGTTTACCGGAGGCCCAATCCCCTACCCTATTCCCTTCCCTTACCTTCCCTATTACCCTATTCCCTCTTAAAAGGCCGGCAACGCACTTGCAGCTCTTCTGATGCTGCGAGTATCCATGGGCGACGGAAGTTGCTTTCCATCAGGTGACCCGTTTGCTCGTTTGCCCCCTTATTTCATAAAAAAAATATATATATTTTGGTTACGACTTAGAAGATTGGAAAAAAAACTGTTAATTACAAGATACACAAGCAGTGTTACTCGCGGTTTATCAGGGAAAATAAATTTCCCACAGCAAAAAGTAGCCTATGCGTTAATCCAGATTCCAGGGTATCAACTAACTCCATACCAAGTTTTATTAAAATCGCTCCAGCCGTTTAGACGCGAAGAATTAACAAACTCACAAACTTTCGCCTTTATAATATTAGTGTGATTATACTTTAAAATATACATTTTCTAAAGTGACCCAAATAATGAATGAAGGAATAAAAATCTTTAGAAATTATATAAAAATAGAAAAAATCTGCACAAACTTTGCATAACGTCGCGCGTCGTAAGAAAGTAGTTAAAAGCCGCGATTGCACATCGGCTCATGGCGTGCATAAGTTGGACCGATAAGTAGGAAGTTAGCTCTGATTATTGGATCCCGGTCGTGGCTGGATGGCTGGATGGCTGGCCAATAAAAGCATCCGATAAAGATACTTCCACTTAGCGGATACGGAAACTTGGAGTTGTGTGGGACGTGCTCCGCGCAGCTACACTCGCTAGGGCTGGCACATTCTACATTTTAAATATATTATGGAAATAATTTTCAACCTAATTATCTAATACATAATATTAAATACAAAAGTATAGGTCCTAAGATCTAGACTTTTTATTTGTTACAAGAACGACACTTAAGTGTTGTTACTTTTGTAAATATTTTATATTCGTACTAGCTGTCCCGGCAAACGTTGCTTTGCCATAATATACATTTTTTTTTATTTATTTCGCCCATATTATTTTATTGAAGTTACTAAATAAGTATGTCGCCATGGCAACGTCGATCGCTATCTCGTCGCACAAACAATGGTCGCCGTCAGTCTCAGGTTGTAATAATTTACTTACTATTATATTTTATTCAACAAATGCACTTATTAATATATAAAGTACCCAGTAGCCGATTCTCAGACCTACTGAATATGCATATAAAATTTGGTAAAAATCAGTAAAGCCGTTTCTGAGGAGTTCGCGGACTAACATTGTGACACGAGAATTATATATTTAAGAAGATAAACATTATCCTTTGTTTAAAATAATAAAACATTAATTGTCGGAGTAAATCATAATTCTGTTTTTTTTTTTTTTATAAATAATTTAAACAAAACAATCTCTCACAAATGCACCGTACCACGGTCCACGAAATACTTGAATAATATACAGGGTTTATTGGTGTGGTGGTTGGTTACAGCGAGTCCCTATTACTTAAGCTAGTTATTACATTTAGATAGATTAGAAATACAGTTTTAGCTAAGAATAAAAACTCACAGCATTTATGTTGTTTTTATATAATAAAAAAAAACACAATTGTTTATTTCGTTAAAACTTACAATAATGGTTGCATAATATACGAGTACCTACGATAAGGTACTCCCTCACCTTCCTTGTAATGTAACATTATAGATTCGACTTTGAGCATTACATTACAATACTACCTCCCTGACTGACAAGCATTCGCGTGTAATGTAACATTATAGATTCGGACTTTGAGCATTCCATAGCAAGTTGACTTCACTGTCACGTAGCATTGATGTTACAAGTTGTACCAAGATATTACACATTGTAATTCTCGGCTCTCCTCCCTCACTGATGTAATGTTCGACTCTGTAACGTTACATTACAAGCGGATACTCCTTATAAACCTTAATGTTTTATTCTCAAGGACTAGACTAGTTTTTATTTCTATGTGACTATACCGTACCAGGGATGCAGAAAGTCGAAATCGATAACCCTAGCTGCAGGCTAGCATATCCGATGTATTTTTGCACTAAACTATATAAATATATTAGAACTTCTACGAGCCATTGTTGAAATTGCCAGCTCTTGTTCGGGTTAAATAAAAGTTTGCGACATCAAGAACAATAATTATTACGAGTATGTTGATGAAATCGTGAGTAGTGTGAACAGTAAGCAGTGAGCAGAGAGCAGTGAGCAGAGATCAGTGAGTAGTTAGCAGTGAACAGTGAGTAGTGAGCAGAGAGCAGTGAGTAGTGGGCAGTGAACAATGAGTAATGAGCAGAGAGCAGTGAGCAGAGAGCAGTGAGTAGTGAGCAGTGAGCAGTGAGTAGTGAGCAGAGAGCAGAGAGCAGAGAGCAGGTGAGCAGAGAGCAGTGAGTAGTGAGCAGAGAGCAGAGAGTAGTGAACAGTGAGTAGTGAGCAGTTGCAAGAGGTTGTAATGAGATTGCGTGAAATTAGAATACTTCATAAGCAACTTAAATAATAACCTCCTCCTTTTTGGAAGTCGGTTAAAAATAAGTACGTTCTATTTTCGTTTGTATATTATTTAATGATTAAGAAATTATATTTTACTTTAGTATTATAAGTTTAATAAACATAATATGCTTAGTTAATTGTATACTCAGAACATTAAATTATTATAAATCTTAATTTTATAATATGTATGTAAGTACTACGTAACATATTTTTATGAAAATTTTGTTTGTAATTTTGGAGTTTATAATAATCATGGTACTAAGATAAAAATTTAAAATTTGAGAGGATTTAAATATAATATTATGTATAATATGTTGTTGCACGTCGTATAATAATTGTTTATACCTAATTTTAGACTTTACTTAAAAATTTACATAATACATGATATTTTTTTACTCAGTTAAAACGGGTAATGTTAAATTAAAACAGTGAAATATGACTACTGCAGACTTTTTATACAGGGTGCAATTAAACCTTCCTGCCAAATTTTGATATATTGACCCTTGTTAAAAATAAAAATACACGTAACTATATAAAGTCACTCAGTACTAAAATGTTGAGAAATAGCTTCCGAAAGTTATCCTAAAAACACTACAATTAATGGACACAATGCGTCGGCCGCGCGTGACGTGCCCCCGCGCGCGCGCCTCATCCCGCGTCACCCCTTCTCATTCCCCCGCGCCGCGAGTGACCGTTCTACAACGATTTTAAATGGGATAAAATATGTCATTGAAAAAAAAATAACACCCAATTTTTTTTGGTTAAATGAAACTAATGATACAATAATGATACCTAAGCCCTGGAAAAAAATTGGCAGGAAGGTTTAATTGCACTTAATTACTGTATTTTTAATATTTTTTTGTAATTTAATTCGAAATAAATGAATACGTTTGGTAGATCTTGTAGTTTTTCGCGCTGTGACATCTTTTTACTGCCACAGTGGATTTTTATTTAAGCCTGTCTAATGCGTGATTTTGATCATTTCTTTACAAGCTGTGTAACAGGTCAGAAGAATGTTTTGTCTAGTTTTGTTCGTGTCCTACGCGTCAGTGTCGGCGGACACGTGTCCCAACACTGACCCCATAAGCAACTTCAATGCCACCGCGGTAAGAGTTTCTTCTACGTTTTATAAGATGGTAATGCCTAATACAGTCAACACTCAACAATATTGGTCAGATAATATGTTGACGACTTCTGTGATTAAATATTGGTTAGCGTATCGTTCGAACCGATTGTCAACGGTACTTCGGGGAAACAAAAAGTCGTAGCAATTTTCCTTAGATTAAAATTAATGCTTCGAAAACAGGTATTTTTGAAATGACGCGGCTGCGCCAGATTTAAAAGCATTTATTCAACTAGCTTTTCAGTAGCGTCAATACGTTAACAAACCAAAACCGCAGTTCAATATTAATTATTAACAAACCCCATTCAGAAATAAATGCATTCTTATTCTTAAAACCTCATACACCGGCCGACTTTTAGGTAAAATATGTATGGATTTTTTCCATTCCTTTTTAGTACATGCAAGGCACATGGTACGAGGTGGGGAGGTTCTACAACACGTGGGAGAACCGCGAGGACTGCGTGTCCCTCCGCCACAAGGTGGAAGGTGGTAACACCATGTTCATCATCAGCACGGTGTTCAATAGCAAGCAGGTCAACTTCGAGGGAGTCGTCAAGTTTGACGAGCGCAAGGGTTACATTGACTACGTGTCTAAAGTATATGCAGGTACTGAAGGATGAGGCTTGTGATTTTCGAGTGTGCTTCTTTAGTAGGTACGATTAAGGGTCAATTCAGACCGCAACGCGACGATGCATTGCTAAATTTGTATAGATTTGACAGATTTGTAAGACGTCTCACGCAATCGAAATCTGTCAAATCCATACAAATTCAGAAATGCATCTACGCGTCGCGTTGCGGTCTGAATTGACCTTAAGGGTCAATAATTCAGACCGCAACGCGACGCGTCGATGTTTTTTGTACTGAATTGACATATTTCAGTTGCGTGAGACGTCAGATGTCTTGCAAATCTGTCAAATCCATACAAATTTAGAAATGCATCTACGCATGGTGTTGCGGTCTGAATTGACCCATAGAGCCTCAACCACAACTGTAGCATTTCAACTCAAGAGTTAACTTAGAACTAGGCAACGTTTCTATCGGAGAATTGTGAGGAATATGTTTTTGAGAATCTTCACCTCTGAAGCTTAGCGATTCTATTGGATCTTAAAGTCACATTATTCGCAACGCATCTCTGATAGGCAGACTAAGTCGGGTATCTTCATTGATTTTTTGTTTAAGTTTTTTGATTTGTTTTGAGTTTATTGAAGTGATTAGTTATTTTGAATGAGTGCCCAAAACTGTGCCAAGAGGGAAACGTAAAAATCTGCTTAATCGCATGGTATAGAGCAAGTTATATTTTTTTTTCAGATAGTGAAGGCACAGACAATGTCCCAGTGGAGATACTGCTGATAGATTATGATAAATATGTGGTCATCTACTACTGCGCCATCAAGTCTAACAAGCAACATGGTAAGAATCGACTCAACACAGATTTTGTTACACGTAGTATTCGTAAGTATGTAAGTATATAATTAGTATTTACAGGTTGTAACAAAACTAAGTGATAATACTTTAAGGTGACGCCGCGTTAAAGTAAAAAACTGTATTGGATAGGTTTAAGATTGCTTGTTTTGCAACAAGCAATGGAACAGCAAAAAATGGAAAGGGCGTAAGCGACAAAATGGTTTCTGTAGCGTAATTTAAAAACCATAAATACATTTCATATAAGCTATGGGCAGATTAAAGTGTATGCTTGAACCAATCTATGTACAAATTTTGGAAGCTTAAATCGCTCTCCTCTGTTGGCAAAATAGGAATCCCTATTTTTACGGTGGTCTTTTTGATTGATTATTATTCAATATTCTATGTTACAAAAGTTGACCAATCGTGTTAAGCTATGGGTAATTCAAAGACAAAGACTTGATGAATACTGACAATGAACTTTAATTTCTTAGCTTCAGCCATTGCTGAGAAAAATCGATATCGCTACAGCCAAATTATCAAGGCATCGCCTTAAGATGTGTGTTGGTCCCCTATATAGAGTAACATTTTTTTTCACCTTTGTATGGAAAAATTCATGACGCGGAGGCGCTTGCCCATACAAATCACAAAAAATGCTCTTTCAGCGCTGCTACTTTTACTGTGAACTCTGTATAAGGGACACATACACACCTTAAAGTTTGTGAGTGTCCCTTATATTGTTTATTTATTAATTATATTCTTATTTGAATTGTTTGCTCGCAGTTTTCGTCCATTATTATTATGAATATGATATTTACTTCTACATGTATAATAATAACTTTTTTATATTATAATTTGTAACTTAAGTAAAAAAAAGAAATATTTTACATGTTCTGCATATATTTCAGTTTACACGTGGATACTATCTCGAACAAAGAAATTGGACGGCGAGAGTATGACTAAAATAAAAGGATTTTTCGCGAGAACGCCATTTTTAAGCTGGGACAAACTTATTTGGGATCACTTCACTGATCAAACATGTAAAGTTAATTAACAGCTTCTAAAGTAGCGTGCCCAGTGGCTTTATACGTGGGAGAGCCATGCTTCGGCACGAATGGGCCGGCTCGACCGGAGAAATACCACGTTCTCACAGAAAACCGGCGTGAAACAGCGCTTGCGCTGTATCGCCGAGTGAGTGAGTTTACCGGAGGCCCTATTCCCTTCCCTACCCTCCCCTATTCCCTTTCCTTCCCATCCCTACCCTCCCCATTACCCTATTCCCTCTTAAAAGGCCGGCAACGCACCTGCAGCTCTTCTGATGCTTCTCACTCGCTTCTGCGAGTGTCCATGGGCGATGGAAGTTGCTTTCCATCAGGTGACCCGTTTGCTCGTTTGCCCCCTTATTTCATAAAAAAAAAAAGACAGACAGTCACATTCTGCAAGTAAAAGTAATGGTATGAAATAATGATCTTGTTCAAGAGGTTGACCTTTTGAAAATGGGAGTAGCGCTTTGGGAATACAACTTTTTTATAATTTGAAGTTTTTATTTAACTATCTGTACCATTATTTCTATATCTATATCTATACTTATTATAAAACAAAGTCGCTTTTTTCCCTCATGTCCATTTGTTCCCTTGAATCTTTAAAACTACGCAACGGATTTTGATGATTCTTTCAGTGTTAGATAGCCCATTTATCGAGGAAGGCTATAGGCTATATTTTATCAAGCTAAGACTAATAGGGGCGAAGAAATAGAAGAAAATGTGGAAAAACGGGGGAAATTACTTGAAAGGGCTTATCTCGCGAACTACTGGAGCAATTTTTATGTTATTTGGCACAGATAAGAAGTAGACCACGTGAAGGATCATAGGCTATCGATTTTAATCATTTTTTCAGTGGCTATATATTTTATATACCCGTGCGACGCCGGGGCGTTTCGCTAGTTTGGGATGAAACATGCGTGCCTATCGCTTAGCATCAGGTAATGCGAGTTCATACTTTCCCGAATTATTTTATTTTTCCTTTCTCCTTCCACGGGACTCAATGAAGTAAAAAATCTTCCATACGCAGCATTCATCGGTTTGGGCGTGAAGAGGTAACAAACAGACAGACATACAGATACAGTTTCGCATTTATAGTATTAGTTCGAAATTCATCGTATCTCATCGTAGATGAGAAATTACAAAAAGACAGTGGCCCCTTCTTCGTAAATATTTTACGCCTATTGTCAGGGGTCAGAAAAAGCAGGGGTTTGAGCCCTAAAATTGTTCCCTAAGGAGCACCAAAAAGGAAAAAAGATTAACCCATTTAGACCCAAACGAAACTGAGCCGTGGAAAATATGAAATTTCTTTATTAATTTATAGAAAACAATAAAATTATTAGGAAAAAACAAAAAAACAATTTTTTTTAATTTTTATATAAAAAAAATTGCCGTCCTCAAATGGGGCCAATGGGATCAAACGGTGTAAAAATTTTTGATACATTCTTTATGAATGTACCGTGTTTTCACACATTTCTCAAATGCCTTTGACCTTTTTCATGACGTAATGCAAGCCCACCAGAACAACGCAATTGTTGGGACAGTTTTTCGGGAAAGTTACTCTTCATGCTGCAGGTTTGGCAGTACAGATATGTATTGCTGGTTGCAAGATTCTATCGCTTGTATGTATCAAGTATTGACGACCAAATGCCGCTAAAATTGGAGCTGATTGAATTCTTGTTTTTTTACTTTGATGATGCAGCCGCCATGCGTTTGCCACTGTAGCAGTGGCAAAGCAATCCAGCATGTGCCTAAACAGAACCTACCAGTTGCCACCAATTTTTGTTTAGTATAACAGTGCGAGAAAATCGATTGACCAGTTGACTTGACCCCATGCATATCTTTGTTATAGCTTTGATAAAAATGTAGGAAGCTATCGTCCACATTCTTTCAACAGTAATACATCTAGTTTACTTTTCCCAGAAGAAAAACGCTGTTATGGCTTGCCCCGATCGCATAGACATTATAATCCAGCCGATGTAAAACAAATTCTGATTTAGTTGGTCGAAACGGTAGTCAAACTCAGCGTTTTCTTTTTTTTTCATATCCTTGACGGATACGAGAGGACACTTCTCTGTACTGCTTTGGCCAACAGTAGCAGTTGTACAATAGCCAGCTTCCCCTTGGAGTAATGAAAAACTCGTAAAGAGACACATGGTTGCGAAGGAAATACGACTAAATATATCTTTCCACTGTCATCTTCAAACAAGGCAACTTCCTGAAGTCTATAATATTTATCATAGCTATTGAATATCCTTCAGTTCATTGATTATACGAAATTGATCGGTGGACAAAAATTGGAATAATTTACATCCTATGTGCCCATTGGCGCCAAATAGGGACACTTGTATAAAACTACTCCTAATCTTATAAATACTAAAGCTTTTCACACTAATATGTATATTTTTAATAGATTATAGTGTAATGAGCTCTTTCAAGTGAAAAAATATATATGCCTAAAAGATAAACTTAAAAATAAAAAATACTAACTTGGCGTCATTTCGGATGTTAGAAACAGCTTCAGAAAAATCACTATAAAACACTGTGAACTGTATTTATATTATTTGTACCTTCTAAGATTAAGAAAATACACTTTTAGCAAATTGAAACTTACTATAAAATTATGTATATTGAATGACAAAAAATTTAAGTAATTTTAAAAGTGTCCTCATTTGGGCACGGCGGGTCTATATGGCTTAAAAGAAAATGCGAATAAAAATCGAACTGAAGAAATAATTCGATGGCCCCAACTAATAAACGTGCAATCGAAAAAAGACAACTTTTCAGGAAAACAAAAAAAACGTTTGGAACCACATAACTTTCACTACATAGTAAATAGAGAAATGTAATGTAAAGTCAAATTAAAGGTAAAAAAAATATCTTTCAGCTCATATATTTATTAAAAATCAAATATTAACGGTTTACCACATATTTAAGAAAAACTATATTAAATTATTATTCTAGTGAATAGTATGTGATATGTTAACACTATTGTACCAATGCACGTTTATTCGTGTCATAAATAAAGTTTTAACAAGTGCAGTGAAATGTTGCATGGTTATTCCACGTATATTTTTTTCCTCCTGAGTCATGCTCTGGTCATTTACACCCTTATTCTTGTATATTTTGTTGTTTTTACATGTTTGTAAAGATAAAAGCCCGTATATTAGTGTTAAGAAGTTGATTAATTATTTATGTAATACGACCTTATTAGTGTATGGTATAAAGGGTAAATCTATACTAATAGTATAAAGTAGAAGAGTTTGTTTGTTTGAACGCGCCAATCTCAGGAACTACTGGTCCGATTTGAAAAATTCTTTCGTTGTTAGATGGTTCATTTATCGAGGAAGGCTATAAACTATAAATTATCACTCTAAGACGAATAGAAGCGAAGAAACATAGGAAAATCTAGAAAAACCCGGGAAAATTATTGGAGGGTGCTTATCTCGCGAACTACTGGATGAATTTTTAAGTTATTTGGCACAGATGTAGAGTAGACCATGATGTAAAAGAACATAGGCTATTTTTTGCGGGAAAATGTACGGGTTCCGTAAAATTTCTCATTTATGCGGGCGAGGCCGCGTGGAACGTCTAGTTAGTTAATATTTTCTTGTTGACGGTTCAGTAAAAAATATTGTTGACCTATTGTTGTTGTTGATAAATGTTGACCTACCTCGTGTCTATGCGTGGACACATACATATAAAATGGAGTACAACCTTGCCTATAGATCCTTCAAGAGAGAGATCAATCGGGCAAAGAAATAGCACGTCAATAGTATCAGTGAAAGACTCGAGTGCCTTCCTCTGGGAACCCGTGAATTCTGGTCTCTGGTCTAAGCTATTGAAGGGTATTTTTGAAAGCCATCCTACCATCCCTACAAGTAGGAAATGGATCGTTGGCCCACGACGCAAAATACAAAGACGATCTTCTGGATAAGCTGCTTGCGTCAAACTCGACCCTTGATGACCTTGGGATAAAAACCGCCGACCATACCACGATGCAGGGGCATAATGTCAGATATTAGGTTACATCAGCGCTCAGCGTGAATAGCCCTGCGTGCCCTTGATATCCAAAAGTTGAGTGGGCCTAACGGAATCCCTCCTATTGTGTTGAAAAAGTGTGCTCCAGAGTTGGCTCCGGTCTTAACGCGTCGTTTTTGGTTCTCCTACTCTTCTGGCATTGTCCCGGCTTCTTAGAAGACAGCTTTAGTGTACTCAATCCCCAAAAAAGGTGACCGCTCAAATCCTTCCAACTACAGACCAATTGCTTAAACCTCCGTCATCTCGAAGATAATGGAATCCATTATCAGCTCTTTCGATACTTGGGCGGCCAGATATTACAAAGCGACAAACACGACAAACAGTACGGGTCGCTTGGCTGGTTATCTCTTGGCGTACCAAACTCATCGTTGGGCTCAGGTGATTGTGTGGAGAGGAGAGGCATTGGCTGTTAGTTTGTACATTGCGAAGGCCTTTGATCGGGTTTGGCTCAAAGCGCTACTATCAAAGCTTCAATCATAATATTATGATGGAAGCTTTGATAGTTTTCTAAAATAAAATTCTCGGGAAGCCCATATGGGCAAATAGGTCCCAAGTTTTTTGGTAGATCAATGACATGTTACATTCCAATGGCATTTATTGCTTGATAGTACAGGTGATGCCCTATGTTATCGAGAGTCGAAACGAACTTATGTCTAAATTAGAGAATTCACAGGAGAAAGTCTCTGAATGGGGTAGACGATACTTTTCTGATTCTGTTCTTAACAGGACGAGACAGTATTTCAGTCTGGACCAATGCCTGCAACTCTACAAGGTGCAGGTTCGGCCTCATATGGAATACTGTTCTCATATCTGGGTAGGGACCCCAAAATACTAACAAATCCCTTTGAATCGTATCCAATCCAAGGGCCGCTCGAATTATTGACGTCCATAATGTTTCAAACAGGCTGGACCCCTTGGAATTACGCCGAGATGTAAATAGCTTCACTCTGCATCCTCAATCGGTTGCATCACGGGGAGTGCTCTGAGGAATTGTTCGGAATCATACCTCCTGCAACTTTTCGCCATCGTTCCACGTTAAAAATATACCATCCTCATAACCTTGATGAGTGGCAGTCTTCCACCGTGCTTTTTTCGCATAACCTTCTGCCATACACTGTAAAATTTGGAATGAACTGTCACCAGCAATATTTCCGGACCTATACGACCTGCAAACCTTCAAGGAGAGAGCGTATTCCCTCTTAAAAAGACCGGCAACTAACCAGCTGCTCTTGTGATAAACTTTACAATAGCTCTTCGAATAACCTTTACAAAAGCAGAAAAGACAAGAGAAGTTAGTAAAAGATAATAGAATAGCTGTGATTATTATATTCAAAGTTTCGCCATCTGCAATGAGGCATTAGTGATAGAAGTCGCTAGCATTTTTACACGAATAATAGTGCAAGAGTTATAACCCAAAGGAAAAGATAGACACGAGCGCCAGATTATTTTAACACGTTTATTCTGGTGAACTCAAATAAACAAATAATGTGCAATAAGGCATATTTTATTATTAATGTGATATATGTTATTATTTTTTCCGTACAATAAAGGTTTACATTGCTATAAAATCGTTATTTTAAGTCAAACAAATTCAAAAAAATTTACATAGGTGTATCATAGTCCATGCAAACGAAAAATCAAAAAAAAATTTTTTTTGGGTAAGAGCTCTTGCAAGTTTATTCGTTGGGGCCATCGAATTGAAGAAGAATATCAAAAACTAGGCATAGGTGAAGAACTAAATAACCGTGATTTTCGTCAAATAATGATCAATTCAGACCGCAACGCGCCGCGATGCAATTCTAGATTAAGTATGGATTTGACAGATTTAAATTGCGTGAGACGACTTTCATATCTGTCAAATTCATACAGTAACGCAACTACGCGTCGCGTTGCAGTCTGAATTGACCGTATTACGCATGGTCTAGCGACTAGCGTTTACTTGAGACAAGCAGACTATTGCCACAGCAGTAATATAGATACATACACTGTGCTATTGCTATAAAATATTTAAGATGCAAACTAACAGACATTAATATTTGTCTCCAGTGGCTCATCCATTATTATCTTTGCCATTATTGTAATACCTACTCAAAAAATTGCTGCATATTTTCGCCTTCAAGCATAATATTAAATATTTCATATTTTAATATTTCTGTCTTGTCTAAAGATATTTCTGACAGTTTTTGTTGCAATAACATTCCAGCATATTATACTTTGCTTAGGAAACTCTGGAATGTAATAAGTAGCGTGAAGTCACGATGCTTGATTTTCATCGTTATTATCTCAAAACTGCACGCCATATTAAAATGCTTATTCGGATTCGTAAAGTATTTTAAGTTAAGTGTTTTTAATAACTCGCGTCGTAATGTATATTATTGTCAGTTCTCAAAGTAATATATTGTTATTTATTTATAAGATAACAATTAAAAGAAGAATCAAGTAGTTCTACAGAGTATTTAAAATTGATTTAAAAGGTTATCAACGTGTACCTAACCAATAACCATTAAATTTACCAACGCAAAATCGAAGGTAGATTGTCACAAGAATACACATAAGCTCCATGTTCTTATAAATTTCCGAGCAGTCTGAGCTTTTTTAGGCAGAAATTCACATAAAAGATATTGAACTAAGAACGGCGACTCAAAATAAGCTTTCGCTACTCAAATATAAAGAATCTCGTAAACGCTCCAGTTATAAGTAAGTTAGGGATTAGGAGTGTTGGCGGGGGTGGTGGAGGGAGGTGAGGGTCGAGATGGTGGGGGTATCGATAAGCTGCGGCCGGCGCGCGGCAGCCTCCGCGCGGAAGTGGGCTGATAACTTCATTATTGTACTTACCTTCTTTACCTTCCAGCTTTAACTGAACGGTAACCTACCCCGGTTGCTTCGAGTAAGGGCAAGTTTTAATTCAAGCGATGCTAGTGATTACGAAACAAAAAAAAATATATGTATGTAAATACTAACTAATGGACCATAGTAGTCTGCAATCAAGATATTTGTATTTGAAACAAAATAGTTATTTCTGTTACTACATACTATTAAAAGACTCAGTTATAAAACTCATGTATATTCAATATTTTTGAAAATAGGCCTAAGTTCTCGAGTGAGTTTATTCAACTTAACGGATCCTCCACATTTGGATTTGATTGCTAACCATGATTGCGAAGCTGTCTTTAGCATGCACAACAGACGCCGATCATGGACATGTCCCTCTACACGTTCGCAATAGTCTATATTGGTCCATCTAGTCTGAGTCAACGTAGACATACCGCATATAAGGCAGGTTTTAGTCTCACTTTGACCGCATGCGCACCGTCGGCGCTGATGACCCGAGATGTACCATCGAGGAAATTGATTCCTAGGCAGTTAACGGACCTACGTCATTTGGTCGGCTTACACCAATTCAATGTTAGCTGAGACATAATATGTATTCGGTGGCTGAGATCGGTCGGATGGGTTTGACGTAACGCGACCAAATTATTTAGGTCCGTCATCTGTCTAGGAATCAACTTCTCTGCGTTTTTGAATAATGCGTAGCGGTCAGCGCTGATATTTCATACATTTCGGTGTAGGCGACGGTGCGAGTGGTCAGCGTGAGACTGAAATCAGCCTGAGTAACTAATAGAACAGGACAGGGGACTTTCGAAAGCTTATTAAAAATAAAATATCGTACCCCTAAATCAAAATCAAAATATTTTATTTCTAAATAGGTTAACAAAGTTAACACTTTTAGAACGTCGTGTCTACATGAGACCTACCACCGGTTCGGGAACTAACCCGGCGAGAAGAACCGGCGTAAGAAACTCGCACGGGTCAACCTTTTACCAAAAAGGTGGAAAATAACAATGATAGCCTAAGCTAATTTACACTATGTAAGTAAAGTAAGTAAGTGAAAATGTGGTACATTTATATAGAAGCGACCTATGGTCTGTCAGCTTATTTTTCCCAAGGTGTGCTATCATTGAGAAAATCAGTTACCTTAAAATAAGTCTTAGCACACAAACATTCTTTAACAACTTTTTTGAATTTATTAATTGAAAGATTTTGAACGTTTTCTGGGATTTTATTGAATAGGCGTATACATTGACCTTTGAAAGATTTGCTTACTTTGCTCAGCCTGGTTATTGGTATATCTAGCTTGTGCTTATTCCTAGTGATCCTGCAGTGAATGTCACTTTTCGCTTTAAAATTATTTACATTTTTTGTCACGTATAACACACTAGCTGTCGCCCGCGACTTCGTCCGCGTTAACATAGTATAATAACAAAGATGGATAATTTTCCCCTTTTTGTGGTTCCCTATACAAAGGGTAAAAACGGAACCCTATTTAAGTAAACGTCAAACGCAAACGTCAATAAACTTTCATGTTTCAAACTCAAGAAATGACGGACTTTCATTGAAATTTTCTACACCAATTTCACCCCCTTGGGCGTAGAATTACCAGAAACGCTTAAATACGTATCCATTCATTTTTAATCAGTAGTACAAAAATAAAGTTTTATGTTTCTAACTCAAGAAATGACGGACTTTCATTCAAACTTTCAACCCCTATTTCACCCCCTTGGGGGTAGAATTTGTAAAAACGCTTAAACATATATCCAATCATTTTAAATCAGTAACCCAAACATAAAATTTCATGTTTCTAACCCAAGAAATAACGGACTTTCATTGAAACTTTCAACCTCAATTTCACCCCCTTGGGAGTAGAATTTCCAAAAACGCTTAAATACGTATCCATTCATTTTTAATCAGTAACTCAAAAATAAAGTTTCATGTTTCTAACTCAAGAAATTACGGACTTTCATACAAACTTTCAACCCCTATTTCACCCCCTTCGGGGTAAAATTTTCAAAATTCCTTCCTTAGTGGGTGTCTACTAAATAAAACAACCCTACTCACCAAATTTCGTGGCTGTAACTTTAACAGTTTTTGCTCAGTGATGATGAATCAGTCAGTCAGTCAGTCAGTCAGTCAATCAGTCAGTCAGTCAGGACATGTAATTTTATAAGTATAGATTGTCCAAAATGTATTGAAATATTACGGTCAGAATTCTTATTTCTTCTGGGGGCACGGCCGTACCTTTACCACCAGTACCGTACCTGTACCAGCCAAGCTTTTTAGCAAAGGCACGGCCGTACCTTTACTTTTCTCGAAGCGGTTCGCGGCTATTTTACACCCCCTTTATCTTCGATGTTAACAAAGCTAGGGTTTTGGAATTTCGGTCACTAGGAGCAAGTATTAACACTAGCTTAACCTCCAAATTACATGAAATTTCGATAAATAGTTTAATAGTTACGAACGGTCAAAGTTACTACATTTTGTCACTCACTGACTGACAGATCATCAAAATTCTAAGGTACTTCTAGCAGACTTAGAACCTTGAAATTTGGTACCCGGATAGATCCTTATTTACAATGAAAGGAAAAATTATGAAACCGGCCAAGTGCGAGTCGGACTAACGTACATAGGGTTCCGTACCTTAAATTTGTATGGGAGCCCCCCTTAAATAATAAGTTTATTTAATTTTTATTATTAATTACTAAATTTAAAATATAATTGAGTTTTTTCTGAAATTTTCAAAAACCTTACTGTTACCATCATGGATATAGAGCAAAAAAGGGGAAAGAATCGTGTTTGTTGTATGAGGCCCCCTATTAATAATTTATTTTATTTTAATTGGACTATTAGCTTATAAATATAACAACACCAGAAATACATAATTTGTGAAAATTGCAACTATCTAGCTATTGCGGTTCTCGAGATCCAGCCTGGTGACTTACGGATGGACGACGGACAGACAGCGAAGACTTATTAATAATAGGGTCCCGTTTTCATCCTTTGGACAGGGAAACCTAAAAACTGAAAAAAATATATAATAATAATATAATATTTTATTAAATAAAAGAAAAGATTTTTATGTTAATTGTAACTTTGCAAGAGCAGTATGAGTTTCAACTGCATATTTGTTTTAGGGCTTCAGAACTTTAAGTTAGTTATGTACTTAATGAAAATGGTATGAATTAAATAAAAAATAGTATTAACAACGTCAACAACGAAACAATAATTAAATTCGATTAAAATACAAATGTAATCAGTAGTGCGATATACACTCCTTACTCGCTCGATATACTATGGGAGTTTTAAGTTAGCACATGAAACAAGATGTGCCCCTTTCCTGCGAGGAACGTCGAGACGCTTACATCAGTGCTGCTATGTATTCAACGGTTATGCTAAAAATGACCACCTTCAAGGATTAAAGCTTAAGAGTCAATATAATAATCGACTCAGAACTCAGAAGTATATTTTACGTTACGTTGTCCACCTATAGAACTGACCACGAACTGACGAAGCCTCAAAGAAAAAATGTAAAAGAGATAGAGAATGAGTGCTAACACGAGTACAGAAAAGTAATAACGGGACCTGAAAAGAAAAGAAAAAAAAGCATTCAAAAAAGAAATGATATCCCACCAAAAACATAAAATGTAAAAGGGGCCAAGCAAAATATTGCATGTAGCTATTCAATACTTTTGTCGTAAAAAGTTTTCAGATCACATTCAAGCCAAGCCTTCAACTTATTTTGTAATTTAAATCAACATTCAGTAAATGTATCAATAGATTTCTTTATTTTATAATTATTATAGTGGCTTGGCAATGAGCACTAGAGAAATAATCAGCGACTAATTGGATTTATTGGGTACCATCGGCCACATACGTCGTTAGTCGTTACATATATCTACTAAAACACTTTACGCTTGCCGTCTGTGTAAGTATGAACTCCTCCAAATAATATGCAGTTTTATATTTGTTTCTCTTGTGCTCATTGCCAAGCCACTATAATAATTATAAAATAAAGAAATCTATTGATACATTTACTGAATGTTGATTTAAATTACAAAATAAGTTGAAGGCTTGGCTTGAATGTGATCTGAAAACATTTTACGACAGATGTATTGAATAGCTACATGCAATATTTTGCTTGGCCCCTTTTACATTTTATGTTTTTGGTGGGATTAAATTTTTCTCTGAGAGAGTCAAGGGAAGACATTTTATAAATAGATCGTATAGCTCGCTTCTGCAGCACAAATATTATGCTAATATCAGCAGCACTTCCCCATAATAGAATGCCATCAGACATTCTAATATGAAAATAACTATAATAAACTAATTTCGCCGTGTCTTCATCATAAATTTCTCTACTTTTTCTGTCTGCATATGCTGCGGAACTGAGCTTATCGGCCAGTTTGGCAATATGAGGACCCCACTGCAGTTTATAATCTAGTTTTACTCCTAAAAACACAGTAGTGTCAACAAGATTCATTTTCTCATCATTTAATAGTAAATTGGTTTGCACTTGCTTAACATTTGGCAAGGTAAATCTTAAACATTTTGTTTTATTAGAATTTAAAAGTAAGTTATTTACATTAAACCACTTAACTATTTTTGAGAGAGCAAAATAAACTAAGATACATAGTTGTTTATTTTTATCCTCATTCCTCATCGATCAGCGAATGAAAGTGAAATCCAAACAAGCGGAGTGAACGATAACACCCTTGTGGCGTCCAAATAAATACAATAATAGAAACTGTTTTCATATCCGAAATGCAACGTTTATTTGTGTTGCCATTAAAAATATAGCTGTAGCGTATTGCATCAAAATAATCTTTTAGAGTAGCCTTTACAATAGCTCGTGTGTAGAGCTTCACACGAGACGAGAGAAGCGAGAGTAACAAAAATCTTGTCTCGGTCTCGTCTCTCGTCAATCCTCAAAAAATTTTGTCTCGTTCAAGTCTCGGTCTCGTCTCGTTACCAGTTCTCGTCTCGCCTCGCTTAGTTGTAAAATATAATGATTTATTTCTATAATATATTAAGAGAATAAGGAATATCTTATGAATTATGACTAACGTATTTATATGATAAAATGCAGTTTGGATGGTTACCAGATTTTATATTTTGTAAAATATATTGTTTTCTAAGTAGACCTTTTCTGATTTTCCAAATAAAAACTTCATTAAAAAAATTAACGAGACCCAAAACGAGACTCTCGGGTTGCCCTGTATGTGGTCTCGGTATCGCCGATAATATTTCCCAAAACGTCTCATCTCGTTCTCGTCTCGTAAAACGAGACGAGAGCGAGACGAGACGAGAAAAATCTCGCTCTCACGTGAAACCCTTCTCGTGTGCAATTTTGACGACTTTGAGCCGTGCTGCTTCCTCATAAGTGAACTCTCTGTACCCAGGGCTGATTTAGTTTTTTTAACCAAATCTACGACTATATAATATCAAAGAAACCTCATGCTTTCGCATAAGGGTCAATTCAGACCGCAACGCGACGCCAATAGGGCTCCCACACGAAACTGCGAATTCGCATCGCATCGTAATGTCATTTTTATTATAAATTTTGTCGCAGATATTGCGAATGTGATGCGCGATGCGATGCGAATTCGCAGAATTATGTGTGGGAGCTGGGAGCCATAACGCAGAGCTAAGTATCATGGCGCTTGCAATGCGATATGTCAAATCCAATCTTCGAAAAACTGGCGAATGCATTTTGACCAAGCACTCGGGCATTTTGGAGTTTCGTGTTTGTTGCTGATACGATATTTTATGTGAAAATCATTTCGTACTTTTATCCAGTTGGCTTAAAATATGTAGCAGGATCGGTGTATTCAAGTCGCATGTGAACTCTTCATTTATTTGATTGAATTCCGTTTCGGCGAATTGACAAAAGCGTTCCCGCCGTGTCCGGTCTTACCCGCCTTTCCCCGGCCTTCCCCACTTCCGGGCCATTTGCTAAACTAAGGAATGGGGAATGGTATGCATTCTTTAATGACCTCGTTACCTTAAAAAGTAGAGTGGTGAATTTTATTGGCTTAACATTTTGACTGAATGTATTTTAACTAGCAGAAAAAATGTGTTTTCCTCAGATAGAGTGTACAACTAAGTGTCTGGTAGTTCAACTTTTCAAAATTCATACCCAACATAACGAAATAGAAAAGTTAGCTAAAAACAATTATAATTAGATTTTTAGTTGTAGATAGCGTTTATCATATTTTACAAAGATACAAAAAATTGTGTGCCGCCAAAATAATTCATAAGTATGATTAGATACAGAATAATAATACAACATTATAAGTACCATTATAAATTCCAAATACTCAGAATAGCTGTAGAATATTGTCATTTTGTCATTTCAACACGTACATAATACAGTGCAATTTACAGGAAATCTGAAGCTGGGGTTGAAAGTTACACAAACTTCTGTGGCATGTGTAACTGTAGTTATTAGTTTTGCTCGTGCACACGAGAAATCGCATTGAGAGATACAGTTGGCAAATTATTACCAGCGTCAGTTTGCCGAACGAGTCAATTATGTTACTAGCTAACTAAATATTTAAATCAAATCAAAATAAATATATTTAGTTAATTAAAAAAATCTTTTTCCCTTTCTGAACTTCGAAACTATAGTGCCTATCACCGGTTCGGGAACTAACCCGGCGAGAAGAACTGGCGTAACCCGCACGGGGCCATCATTTACCATATTGTTTTGCTATACTATTTGCAAGTTGTAAGTGTATAAACACATAAATCTTAATCTTTATTCACTCTGTCTATTCAAACAAAAAACGCATGAAAGATTCAAGCATAATATATTATAAGGGACAGAAGTACGCATAATTTAACGTTTTATCGCGTAAAAAAAATTTGCGGGACACTGTTTTTGACCGACTTCCAAAAAGGAGGAGGTAATACGTTCGGCTGTATGTCTCTTTTTTTTTATTTTTTTTATTTGTATGTTCATCGATTACTCAGCCGTTTGTGGTCCGATGTTCAAAATTATTTTTGTGTTGTATACAACACAAAAATAATGTTGAAGCTAAACCCTATAGGGTTTAGCTCGAATTTGGTACCATGTTCACAAAAGTGGTGATCTGATGATGGGATCCTTGAGGAATCGAGGGGACTCCTTGAAATTCGTATAGAAACATATAGTGATTTCGATTTTTTCTGAAGCATTCAAGGTAAATGCTACCAAAAAGTAAGACTTCGCACCAAGTTATACCCTGGATCCGAAGGTACCGAACAGAACTTTTGAATGCTTATAGGTACAGGTTCGGGGATTTCGGCGTTATTTAAACAACTGAAAGCATAAGCCAACACATCAATTTAATTGATCATCATCATCACAACCATAATTTTACCATGGGTCATCACTCTATGACCCAATTATTGGTACTTTTCGTGATATTTGGCATCGAAGCAGATGTTTTTGATGATGATTTCGCTGTTTGTTGACCGATTTTCAAAATTCTTGTGTTGTTGTATATGATATAATCAAAATTTTGTATAACAATGACGAAAGTAGTGAGCTGATGATGGGATCTATGAGCAATCGAGGGAAATTCTTAAATTTATAAAAAAACACTCATAGTGGTTAAAATGTTGTTTCTAGTAAGCTAAACATAATATGTTACGAACAAAAGAAATTTCATACGAAGGTGTCTCTTGGTCCAAAGGTACTGAACAAAACTCCTGAACCTTTAAAGATAAAAGTTTGGAAATTGCAGCATCGCTTAGATAGCTGCAAGCATTTACCACAATTTCGCTTTCAGTAACATAATGTGTATAGTTAACAATTAACATTCGTATTGGTTATTTACGCATAAAGCCTTATTTTGTAGATAACTAAAAAGAGTGAAATTATTATTTTTAACAAAAAAATTAAAACCGACTTCCAAGGAAAAACAATAGTAATATGAACTAAAAAGTATTAAATAACTCATTACTCTTTAATAGTGCCTTTTTCAGAATTCGTCTAAATCTCAACTATTTCTGTACATACTATAGTCTTCATTACTTTGAAGTCGGTACCAGTCCCAAAAGTTTCAGATATTCTGACATTACTGAACTCACGATTAAATTAGCTGGTACCGACTTTAAAATAACGAAGACTGTAGTATGTACAGAAATAGTTGAGATTCAGACGAATTCTGAAAAAGGCACTATTAAAGAGTAATGAGTTATTACTACCACATATTTCTATCACTGCGGCCCTGCTTCGCCACTCGCTAAGATCCACAGTGGCAACCAAATACGAAAACCTTTGATGTTATAATATTCACAGGGGTACCGAAGGACTTTCTGAAGGAAATGAATCAGAACAAAAGTAGCAGATATGAGAACTCAGTCTTGAGTAATGTTGCATAACAAAAGTGCATTATAACGTGGATACCGTAATAGTATTACATGCTTGTCAGCAGTACAGGCGCATTTCGCACGAGTTGACAATTCGATCCAGTGGGACTGCCGCGTGCCAGTGCTGTCATCTGTTTTTGTCTACATTCCAGCAACTGTCTCAATAGAATGCCGATCGAATTCTTCAAATCGTAAAATTCGCGGCGACTTCATTAGGTGTCAAAATCGAATGGTATGTTTTGTTTGTTCCTTTTTGTTTTCCACTGAAATATTCTTTGGGTTGCATGTTTTAAATCATTTACGTTCTATCACATGATTTGTTTTCATGCCGAAGTTTCATCCGAAATTGAACATCTGTTTAATACTGACTTTTTATGGAGAGTTTACATTAACTTTTTTAGAATATTAAACATCCGCTACAGAGTAAGCAAAGGCAAATAAACGGATGAAGTAATAAATTAGAAGTAAATTAAGACTGTAAAGACATGTGGAATCTAAGCTCTCTGGTTGAATTCCAATGTGGGTTGATTGTGCGAGGCGGAGGTACGGCGCGCAAATAAACGAGCTAGCATTTTTCAAACGTATCGAACACACTCTTTAATTGAGTCAATACAGTCGAAATATTCATTGTTTTGTGTGTTATTTCAATGAATATGTTAGCAAACACTTCAAACGTAATACAGCTCGGCCGCGGCCCGGTAGTTTTCTCAAAATTTCATTAGTATAGTGCCCGAGCGTTTGTTTAACACGTAAGAGCTCTCTACTTGTATGGCGCATTTTCACTGGTCGATAGGGCGGGCCCGCATGCGGGGTGCGGGAGATTTCTGAAACGCATGCCACGACCAATGAAAATGCGCCATTAGCTGTTATCTCGGCTGCAGGGACTCCCCGTACGCTGTATACCGTACGAGTTAACGTCTTATGAAAATGCGCCCTTATTCTTATAACCGAGCTGACGTCACTGGTGAGTTGCAGAATCGACTTTTTTAAGGAACATTCTTACTCCTCAGACAATCAGGTGACCAGCGTGTATTGTCCTGAATTGGAAATAACATTTTGTCTGCTCCAACGCGGAATCGAACCCCCGACCTCCGCCGACCCGACCCGCTCAAGGACTACGGGAGTAATCTGCAGTCAGTACGTTAGTAGTGAAACTGGTGGTCGTGGATTTCGGAATGTAGGGCACAGCGCGCCGCGCACCGCCACGTACGCGAGTTAATGTTCGATTTTTGCTCTGAAATTCAGCTCAGTATCAACTTACTAATGTACTTTTAACTTCTCCGATATTCTTTATGTCGAGTTTAATAGGTGCTATGCAGGTAGTTCGAATACCGTCGTGTATTATTCCTAGGTACGGTACATGGCATTACATGGTAGACCGAGTCTAGCTCAGAGTTCAAAGAAAGGAAATTATATTATTATAAACTAGCTGTCCCGGTGAACTTCGTGTCACTGTAAAACCTGTCCTGGACTTCTACGAATATTTTTAGACTGAAATCAGCCCAATCCGTTCAGCTCTTTTCGAGTTTTAGCGCGACTAACACATTTGAAAATCCATTTTTATATATAAGAAGACTAGCTGTCCCGGTGAACTTCGTGTCACAGATCACTTTAAAACCTTCCCTGGACTTCTACGAATAATTTAAGACTAAAATCAGCCCAATCCGTTCAGCCGTTTACAAGTTTTAGCGCGACTAACACATTTGAAAATCCATTTTTATATATAAGACTAACTGCCCCGGTGAACTTCGTGTCACTTTAAAACGTTCCCTAGACTTCTACGAATATTTTGAGACTAAAATCAGCCCAATCCGTTCATCCGTTTTCGAGTTTTAGCGCGACTAACACATTTGAAAATCCATTTTTATATATAAGATAACTTAATTTCATAGCGATACTTGCAGCTACAGCCGTTGCCGAGAAATACATACTTACTACCATTGACATAAGAAACTAATACTTACTACCATATGAATACCTCGATCGTGGGAATAAATCGCAGACACAATAGATTTTGAATAATTGTCATGCGGCAGCCGGGTGACTATTATAAATGCGAAAGTGTGTCTGTTTGTCTGTCTGGTACCTTTTAACGCCTAAACCGCTGGATCGATTTTTTTGGTTATAGAGATACTTTTTATCCCAGAAAATGTACGATAATTTTGGAGCAACGGAGTTGCGGGCGTCATCTAGTTATATTTAAATATACAAGAGTATAATGATTTCTTAAGTTTTCGCGAGTATCACTCATGATATTATAAGTTTAAACACTTACGGATTTTGTCGCGGAGCACTTTTATTAATCCCGACGTTTCGGCTACTTTACAGCGGCCGTGGTCACGGGCGGACTGAGGTGACAGGTGTCCAATTTCTTGAAGTTATCCAACTACCCGACGACTCATCAATATTTGTTTGCGTTCCGATCTACGCAGAACGAACTCACAGTGTCTTGAAGCCGAGGTATCATAGATTTGTGCTTTAGTTTGTTTATCACTGGATCCCAACTAGATGGCAGCACCCAACCATCTTCGCGGTTGAAATTAGAGGTATCTATGATACCTCGGCTTCAAGACACTGTGAGTTCGTTCTGCGTAGATCGGAACGCAAACAAATATTGATGAGTCGTCGGGTAGTTGGATAACTTATATACTTATAATATCATATACAAGAGTAACTGCCGCACTCAGAGTAGAACATTATTTACTTAATTGTAATTAATTCAAAATTTTGACATAAGCCCCATACATTATCTGTCAAACTCTTCATTAAATTGAAGGTTAATCGTAATTAAATGTCTCTGAGTACGGCGGTAAGACTGCCTCGAATAAAGCTATAATTTTTAACCGGCATGAAGTAAAGTGGTAAACATCATACGAATACATAAAGTTCAAATTCAAATTCAATTATTTTTGCGTATGTCTTATAATTGATATTGGGTTCAACAGGTAGGCCTCTGTGGGCATGCAAGATTAACAATAAAAAAATATTACAGTCTAAAATAGGTCATAAAAGAATTCAACAGTCAACAATAATTAATATAATGTAGTAAAATAAATTCATTAATATTACCTATTCTAAATTATTATGTATAAAAATGTCATTATTTAATTAAAATGTCAGTGTAAATAGGTAGTAATTTCTCCATAAAAATATTATTATTACTATAGTAAATTGATTTTAATGTTTATAACAAGTCGGCAATAAATTAGCTACATATTATGTTTAAAATTTACATTCACTAAAGAGATCAAATCAAAGCGCATAGTGAAATTTTTTAAGCGATTTTGCCTAAGTTTGTAGAGCTCGAGAGTGCATGAGCATGACATAAAATATTGTTTAACCGAAGTCAAAACAAGTTTGAAATAAAAAAAAATGTATCAGAAAAACATTTCATCAAACATTAATTAATCCTTCAAGCCCCATAAGAGCATCGGTGGTCGCGACAACAATAGAATACAATAGCATATTATAAGCATTTCCAAGAATCCCCGATCGAAGGATTAATGTCAGTGTCATTCCGGAAAACAAGCAATCCAAAGGGAAATGAGTATGGAATTATGTCTTCACGTTTATTTATGTTTTCCTTCCCTACTTAGTACTTGTATACTTCATATTATGCATTTCCCTCGCATTTCCTTTGTGCACTATCGTATAACAATAATTATACAATAAAACTGCTACTATGCACTAAAACTGTAGGCTCTGTATGTTTACAGTACTTGTAATGTTATACGCCCCATCATAAAAAGTAGAGTAACGTATCGGTAGTAGTCGAATTGCATTGGCTATTTTCGATAGCGAAGTTAGATGTCACCTAGCGATGCATTATATCAAATGCATTATGCAACACATTTTTGACATCTACTCGTAACTTCGCTATGAAAAAATCGAGCACCATAAATTATTATTTGCAATCAAACCTATATTACATTATCAAGCATAAGTTGTTATATTGCACATAATTTTGATACAAAAATAAACAAAACAATATCAACACCGACGAGCAAACAAAGACTAATCTCAGCAGGTACATCATAGTCCATAGAATTATGAAAAAGATAGCGGCGTTATTGTGGGGGAAGAAAGTTTGTAGAGCGGAAACTACGACGAGGGTCCTCCAACATCGATCCCAACTTCCACGGCCGGCCCTCTAATGAGAAAACCTCAAGAGTTTTCACACGTTAAGACCGTTTTGGAGGTAGGACATAATATTAGAGACCATAATAATATCATTGAGGCATATTATGGTAAATACAATGGTAAAAAAATTTGATGTTAAAAATGCTCTTTTAAAATTTTTATTATGCATGGAACGGCAGATGAGTAAACGCCTGATGGAAAGCGATTAGCGTCGCACCTGGATAGCCATAGCCCATAACACAGGAAGAGGTGCACCGTGCAAGTGTATTACCATCCTATTCGGCTATCCGCTATAACATAGTAAAAGGAGGGGAAGTAAGTTATCTTCATACAAAGGCACCGCGCGCGGCTTGTATGTGTGCGCCATAGTATCAATGCGTCGCCGCACGCACACTTAACAAAATCTCAGCGTGTTTTCATAGTAAAATTTTACTATGGCTATAATTTTGCATACCATACTCAAATGAGAACATCCAGTTAAAACGAGAACATCTAGTTAAAAGTAGAGTTAGCAAAAAGCATTTCAACATTTGCAAATATATTCAAATCTGATGGTTTAGACCAGGTAAACTATTTTGCTGACCGTATTTCCAAACCAGATATCGAGATAATCCTCAAGGATAAAACGCTCTTGGCTACACGAGCCTTGTCAATATTGACCAAGACTCAAGACGTTGACCGACTCTTACCGGCATAGAATAGCTTTATAAATGCGTTTTAAAGCTTTAACCATTTATATTCCTTATCTACACCTTCATAATATGTTCAAGCGAACTGTCTCTTTATTTCCGTGAAGCGTACTGCGTACCCCAAATATTTTCATTTGTATAGATGACGCCCGCGACTCCGTTGCGCCAAAATACGTTCATCTCGCGGGAACAGAGGCCGTAGCCAATAAGTCCCTTTCGTTAAAAACGATGACGAAATTCGTCATCAAAATGTATGGGATTTGACATTAGCATTCGCAAGCGAAATGTCATTTAGCGATGACTTATGTCAAGCCGCATACATTTTGATAACGAATTTCGTCATCGTTTTTAACGAAAGATACTTTGTCTAAGGGGGCAGTAATTTTTTCGGGATAAAAAGTAACCTATGTCACAGTATAGCAATATTCAATATTGCTATACTGTCTGACCCCCCAAACCGCTAACGGTTTGGGGGTGAAGAGGTAAGACAGACAGACAGACAGACACACTTTCGTTATTATAATACTAGTATGGGAGTATAGATTAAAATAGTAGAACCAAAATTTTACTGTTACATTAAAGTAGTAAATTGGGGCACTCTTTTCTTTGTTTCAGTTAAGCTTAATTCAAAACCACTTCGTTATATCCAGTTCGCAATTCATGGCCGACACTAGTTGGGTATAAATAAGATAGTCGGAGCGGCGCGAGTGTATACGAACATTAATTAGTAGATAAGAGGCGGGAATGCATGTATTATTCAAATGTACTGGCACAAATTGCGGTGCGACGCTCGCCGGGGAAGGAGGAGGCGATGACAGATCAATCACGCTGATAGCTCCAGCTGCGGGCAACCCTTTGGGGGTACTTCGATATCGCTCAAATCATGCCACTTGACAGCAGACATCTCCGCGCTCGTTACATATTGCCGTTCAAGTGCGAGCGAGTATTGTATGCCACAACATTGCGGCGTCGCAAAAACATTTTGACGATGGCACACCTACGGCTTGGCCCATATTGCTACGGTGCATTGCACGTTGCGTTGTAATAACGTAGTAGTTCATGAGATAAGCTCTTTCTAATAATTTTCCCAGTTTTTTTTCCACATTTTACGCTGTTTCTTAGCTCCTATCGATCACACAAAAAGTGTGACGTCTGCGATCTCCCTTAGTCTAAGTAGCGTGATAAAATATAAGCCTATCTAGCCTTCCTTGATAAATGAGCTATCTGACACTGAAAGAAAAAATCGGACCAGTAGTTTCCGAGTTGAGGTTAGCGTTCAAACAAACTTTTCAGCTTTATAATATTAGTATAGACTATAGACTATAATATAATTATTATTACTTTACATTGCGCATTCTAAAAAATATATTTAAAACATTGGAAGGAACCACTGCGGCATCTGCAGCGCAATCGAGCAATGTTGCTTCGCTTCACGAATAATAAAACGTAGAGTTTTTCCAGAACTCTACCTCCCATCCAATTTGTAATCAAACTTGGAACTCGGTTGCCAGCTCTTAAATATTATGACTGAATTTGTAGACATACACATAACACAAACATTTCGCAATCGCTCCATCTCCAATCCCTGTGGAAGCCTCTACGTGTATCAGAACTAGTTTTGTTTGTTGTTGAATAAATAACGCCGGTGTTCCAGTTGCGCTTCCGGAATATTTGAGCTATAAGTTGATTACGAATTTAGGCGCGAACGCCTAAACTATAGTTTGTCGTGTGCCGGCACGCTTAGCGATTCAGGGAGTGTGTGCGCGGCCTAATATGAATAACACAGCGCGGCTTTTACAATTTCCTACATTTTACTGTTATTGCTGAGTTATGGAATATGTGGTATTATTTCATTAGTAGGGCGAGCCGCGGGGGGCTGCGGGGGGCTGGGAGCGGGGTCGGCCGGTTGACCTACATGACAATGTCAACTGTTAAGTGTGTTTAGAATTGTGTGCAATAATACTCAATCGATACCCGCGCTACTTGCTCATCGATTTTACTTACGTGCGGAACTTTCTTGCAGTTATAATTTCGTTGACTTTATTAACACCGTTTTTGCAATTAAAATGCATAGCTTTAGAATTTAAATACGCCCCACAAGAGTGTCCGAGACAAACTAAAAATAATTTCAGAGCTATGAATGTAGCACAGTCCAAACTTTAAAGCATAAAGTGCTTTTTGACTCGGTGAATTTTTAAGGAAGCCCCGCAGTGACTGTAAATATAGCGCTCAGAGCGACCTCATAGATATGGTAATATTTTGTTAAGTCCTTCCTGTTATTTCTACACGTTGATGGATTTGCATCCGCAGCAGCGGGAGGTGGATTGAAACGTGGAAAATATTTATTCCTCTATCTGTCTCGGCCACAATAAAGTAATCAAAACCGCCGCTTTCCCTCAAAACATACGAAGCGATCGAGAAATAATTCGCAACGAAAACCAGATTTGATATCGTGTGCTTTAAACATTTCTTAATATTATTTCATTTTTAAAATGAATGCGCACTTATCCGATTCAAACGCGTCGAACGAAACGAAACAAATACAAGAATTATTATATTATCATGAAACCGCGCACACCTCAAAATCATCAAGTGAGCGTTCACCATTACGTTTCACATACGGAAACGTTATTTTTACCTAAATTGATAAGGCAAAACATTACAGAATTATGATGCGGGTACAAAAAATATGGAAAGCAAACAAAACGGGGCCCACACCCACCACGCCCCCGTGTCATCATTTGCAAATTGAAAACCACGGGCAGGGTACCCGACTTGTTTTAATTATCCTGATTGTATGACACCAAGACTTTTTGCTAACGAAATCGCGTGTGGGGAGTTACATGAAATATCGCGCGATTTTCAAAAGCCCGTCGCTCGTGAAATGTTTCGACAAATATGGCGGCGGAAATACAACGCGTTTTCAATAATTTGGGTGCTGCTCGTTTTAAATATCCTTTTTCGTTGATTAAAGTTTACATTGGAGGTGCAGAATAAATCCAAGTATTTACGTATGGTTACGGCAGTATATTTTGTGTATCTACTATTTTAACCCTTAACCACCTACCAGCGGTCTCTGAGACCGCAACGTATTTTTAAATTCAAATATTTCGATCTGTATGCGTCGTACGACAGTGCGCGTCTCGGCGAGTGTGAAAGTGCGCGCGTTTGGCCAGGGTAAGTAAAAATATTTCGTCAGCGGTCTCTGTGACCGCTTGTAGGTGGTTGTGTGATTTTTTTTCACCCACACAATTTTGTTTGTTTTATTGAAAAATGGATAAAACCGATGAAAATATAGAAATATGGTTGCAACAGGAGATGTCAGACGACGAGGTTATGCCAGACGAAGATCATAGTGACGTGGAACCCGATTCGATCGAGTATGCTGTTCAGGGGCGTGCACAAGGATATGATACAGGGTAAGCAGAGTAGTCGATCACTGAACAAAGTCTAACAAAGGCTAAAGAATCCAGCCTACAAAGGTTTACCTTGGCCTATAATAGATAAAATGGTCGGAAAAAATCTTGATATCGTGATCTCGCCAGCGACGGCAATATTTAGTGCGCCATCTATATACATAAAAACTAAATGTTCGCTCACTTCGTCACTAATAATAAACTAATATTAAACGCCGACAACGCAGCTAGCGACATCTATTGGTAGCATTGTGAACATATTACCTATTTCAGTTACAAAAACTTTTTCTTTTACAACTTTTTCATTTTTATATCTAGTATATTTTAAGTACTCACCTAATCAGCTTAACTTTTGTCTTTTCACATATTCAAGGTTCCGGTTACTTGAGATCCGATCCATATTCCGATGTAAATAGATGTAAAATTTCGGCCACCACAAATATCTTATCCAAGTGAGTGATAGTTATGAATGTACGCAATTATTAATGTTAAACTCTTAAATATTACTTATACAAACTTTTAAATATTAAAATCTAAAATATTCTTAGAAAACTATAAAACCAAAAATAATAATATATAATAGGTATGTAACAGTGCTCGATCACATGAAAAAACAAATGGCCTCCCAAAACACAAACAATTTCAGCTATGTAAAATGTAAACAAATATTATAAACCTCACAAAACAAAAATGTATAATGTACATACGTAATTAGTTAGATTTACGTCTATTCATTTTACTCGGATTATATCCGATTGCTCACGACTATTCACGAGTAGTTCCGATCGCCGTCGGCATGACGCGGGCGCTCGCACCGGCCGCGGCGCCAGTGATGCCAACTGTTCAAAACTTTCCCCTAAAGCAAGTTGAAAACACATTGAATTTCAACCAGAACTCCCCAACTATTATTTAAATATATTATTTATTACTTGGGGTACTTTCCACTGAGAGATCAAAACACTGAAAGTACTACTTCAGCCGACCGCAATTATTGTGTTTGCGGCAAAAACGTCACTCATGATGTCATTATTTATATAAAAATAGTAATAAAAACCAAATAAATATACATTTTTGCTTAAAAAAATTTACGCCCATGAATATAATATAATATTTTTACTCCCTAAAATACGCACTATATATTTAATTTTTCCCTACTAAAAGTGGGATATCCCCACAGTTGGCAACACTGCTGGGGTCTACCGCAGAGCTTGCAGTACATAATCGCATTCGATATTTATGGTTGTGTGCGTTTTCGGCTGTGCACGGACACACTCACACATAAGCGCAAGGCAGGCACCTCAGCACTATGCCTATCTTGACCTCTCGTGAACCCGTTCGCGCGTGTACCTGATTACATGTTGCTATTTTATAAATTGAGGGGTTTTAAATGTATATATTTATTTTTTTACTATATTTTTTACTATTATTATTAAAAAATTAACGTCATGAGTCATTTAAAAAGTACGAAAGTTAAATTAAAATATCTGTTATCTCTGAATGGCAAGCACTGCATTTCTGCCTACAAAGACTGCACGCCCATGATGCTGTTCAGGTTGAAGACTGCACAGTATATGATGTGAAAAAACTTAAAGTTCGCAAAACATGTTTCACGTATGATCCAAAAAAGAAACGCAAGACTGTTTACTTATGTATTATGTGCAAAGTGCCAATTTGTTTGGAGTGTGCGAAAAAATATATGCTATGACTGCCGCGAAAAATTATGAATATTGGGGGGTTGCAATTTTGTTGAATTTGAAGATTAATGTTTCGTTTTTTTATTTAATTTTATAGTTGTACTCCTTAGTTTATAGAAAAAAGTCAAAAGAAGTTGATTTTTTAAGTTCCTCTATCTATCAGATCTCTTAATTTAAGAAGAGTATATTTTTTTATTAAAACTACTAATCTTCAAAGATTATAATATATCTCAAGATTTTATTATAGTTTATGTTATTTGAAGGTCTGAAATAAAAGTCTAAAGCATAAACAAGTTTTTTACTCATTTCAATCATTTCTTGATACCATAGAACCCGAATTTAAGGCGACGCCTTGATAATTTGGCTGTAGCGATGCCGATTTTTCTCAGCAATGACTAAAGCTAAGAAATTGAAGTTCATTGTCAGTATTCATCATGTCTTTGTCTTTGAATTGCCCATAACATAACACGATTGGACAACTTTTATAGCACAGAATAATCAATTGAAAAGACCTCTGTAAAAAAAGGGATTCCTATTTTTCCAACAGAGGAGAGTGATTTAAGGTTCCAAAATTTGTACATAAATTGGTTCAAGCATGCACTTTAATTTGTGCATAGCTTATATGAAATGTATTTATGGTTTTTAAATTATGCGACAAAAACCATTTTGTCGCTTACGCCCTTTCCATTTTTTGCTGTTCCATTGCTTGTTTTCTATGAGAGGCCGGGCCGGCCTCTCATAGAAAACAAGCAATCTAAAACATATCCAACACGGTTTCTTACTTTAACGCTGCGTCACCTTAAGGTGATTGTTCATGAGCGGTCTCCAGGACCGCACGTAGGTGGTTATGTTACTGAAATAGGTGGTAGGTAGTTAAGGGTTAATTAGGACTGATTTTAGAATTGCTAGCAATTATTGCTGTATCCCTGGGAACACAGTTGTCCTTTTTTGGAATAAAAATAGCCATATTTTGTATAATTATAATTACCCCTTAGTATACAGAATTTGATCAAAACGACACCAAGATGTTTTAAACGCGTAAAGAAGTAATAAATATTCTTTATTTATGAAGTAACAGAATATTATTTAACATCGACTCTATTATTTAATGGTACATATTTTTTGTTCTAGTAAATGGAATTGCTATGAATAGGTCGTCAATTTCATTGCTACGAAACGGGTCCGTCTATTTTCTTAATAAAATTATATTTTCTTGCTCTGGCTCAGTTGGCAATGAAACAGAAACGATAATACATATTTCTATCGTAATACCTCAAGTTGTATTAATTTTTAATGGCGCACTCCCTGGATAACCGCACAGGAAAATAAAAAACCCATTTTTACGACATGGCGATCTAGTTACATGCCTCAAGGTCCCGGTCCTGGGTGTATAGTGTTGTCTTTGCGGCGTCGCGTCCGTCACAAAAAACGACAAAACGAGGTCCCGAACGAGCTGGTTATGTCCACACTAGTGAACCACTTAGACAACTTTCATTCGATACTTCAATAGCACAGTTAGAAAAAAAAGACATGAGGCAAGTGCATAACATTGTGCCATGGCCCATGTCGATCCATGACCATATTGCCCCTCTGCAGTCTGCGTCAAATTCGTCTGCACTACATAATTGTTGATTTTCAACTTCACCATCGAAATTATCGAATGGAAGCTGTCTAAGTGCCTTCTAAAACTGCCGTCTTTACAAAGGAGTCAAAGATGTACCTACAGTTTAAAATGGAAATCTATGATGTGTGGTCGTTTGTTAACGCAGCACACTTACAAACGTATCGATGGCCCCAACGAATAAACGTGCAATCGAAAAAAGACAACTTTTCAGGAAGACAAAAAAACGTTTGGAACCACATAACTTTGATTACATAATAAATATACAAATATAATGTATAATCAAATTAAAGGTAAAAAAAAATATCTTTCAGGTCATATATTTATTAAAAATCAAATATTAACGGTTTACTACATATTTAAGAAAAACCATATTAAATTATTATTCTAGTGAATAATATATGACTTGTTAACACTATGGTATCAATGCACGTTTATTCGTGTCATAAATGAAGTTTTAACAAGTGCAATGAAATGTTGCATGGTTATTCCACGTATATTTTTTTCCTCCTGAGCCATGCTCTGGTCATTTACACGCTTATTCTTGTATATTTTGTTGCTTTTACATGTTCGTAAAGATAAAAGCCCGTATATTAGTGTTAAGAGGTTGATTCATTATTTATGTAATACGACCTTATTAGTGTATGGTATAAAATGTAAATCTATACTAATATTATAAAGTAGAAGAGTTTGTTTGTTTGAACGCGCCAATCTCAGGAACTACTAGTCCGATTTGAAAAATTCTTTCGTTGTTATATGGTTCATTTATCGAGAAAGGCTATAAACTATAAATTATCACTCTAAGACGAATAGAAGCGAAGAAATATAGGAAAATGTAGAAAAAACCGGGAAAATTATTTGAAGGCGCTTATCTCGCGAACTACCGAATGAATTTTTAAGTTATTTGGCACAGATGATTAGACCATGATGTGAAAGATCATAGGCTATATTTTTTGCGGGAAAATGTACGGTTTACGTAAAAATTTTCATTTATGCGGGCGAGGCCGCGTGGAACATCTAGTTAGTTAATATTTTCTTGTTTACGGTTCAGTAAAAAATATTGTTGACCTATTGTTGTTGTTAATAAATATTGACCTACCTCACGTCTATGCGTGGACACATACATATAAAATGGAGTACAACCTTGCCTATAAATCCTTCAAGAGAGAGATCAATCGGGCAAAAAAATAGCACGTCAATAGTATTGGTGAGAGACTCAAGTGCCTTCCTTTAGGAGCCCGTGAATTCTGGTCTCTGGTCTAAGCTATTGAAGGCTATTTTTGAAAGCCATCCTACCATCCCTACAAGTAGGAAATGGATCGTTGGCCCACGACGCAAAATACAAAGACGATCTTCTGGGTAAGCTCCTTGCATCAAACTCGACCCTTGATGACCTTGGGATAAAAACCGCCGATCATACCACGATGCAGGGACATCATATCGGATATTAGGTTACATCAGCGCTCAGTGTGAATAGCCCTATGTGCCCTTGATATCCAAAAGTCGAGTGGGCCTGACGGAATCCCTCCTATTATGTTGAAAAAGTGTGCTCCAGAGTTGGCTCCGGTCTTAACGCGTCGTTTTTGGTTCTCCTACTCTTCTGGCACTGTCCCGGCTTCTTAGAAGACAGCCTTAGTGTACTACATCCCCAAAAAAAAGGTGACCGCTCAAATCCTTCCAACTACAGACCAATTGCTTAAACCTCCGTCATCTCGAAGATAATGGAATCCATTATCAGCTCTTTCGATACTTGGGCGGCCAGACATTACAAAGCGACAGACACGACAAACATTACGGGTCGCTTGGCTGTTTTCTCTTGGCGTACCAAACTCATCGTTGGGCTCAGGTGATTTAGTTTGGACATTGCGAAGGCCTTTCATCGGGTTTGGCTCAAAGCGCTACTATCAAAGGTTCCATCATAATATGGACTTCCCGAGAATTTATGCAAATAGGTCACAAGTTTTTTGGCAGATCAATGACATGACATGTTACATTCCAGTGGCATTTATTGCTATGCGGATGACAGTACCGGCTTCCACCATATTTCTCAGCTAAATGTCATCGAGAGTCGAAACGAACTTATGTCTAAAATAGAGAATTCACAGGAGAAAGTCTCTGAACGGGGTAGACGATACTTTTCTGATTCTCTTCTTAACAGGACGAGACAGTATTTCAGTCTGGACCAATACCTGCAACTCTACAAGGTGCAGGTTCGGCCTCATATGGAGTACTGTTCTCATATCTGGGCCCCTGCCCGCAAATACCAACAAATCCCTTTGGATCGTATCCACGAAGGGCCGCTCGAATTGTTGACTGCCATAATGTTTCAAACAGGCTGGACCCCTTGGAATTACGCCGAGATGTAAATAGCTTCACTCTGCATACTCAATCGGTTGTATCACGGGGACTGCTCTGAGGAATTGTTCGGAATCATACCTCCTGCAACTTTTCGCCATCGTTCCACGTTAAAAATATACCGTCCTCATAACCTTGATGAGTGGCAGTCTTCCACCGTGCTTTTTTCGCGTAACTTTCTGCCGCGCACTGTAAAATTTGGAATGAACTGTCACCCGCAGTATTTCCGGACCTATACGACCTGCAAACCTTCAAGGAGAGAGCGTATTCCCTCTTAAAAAGACCGGCAACTCACCAGCAGCTCTTGTGATAAACTTTAAAATAGCTCTACGAATAACCTTTACACAAGCAGAAAAGACAAGAGAAGTTAGTAAAAGATAATAGAATAGCTGTGATTATTATATTCAAAATTTCGCCATCTGCAATGAGGCATTAATGATAGAAGTCGCTTGCATTTTTACAGGAATAATCGTGCAAGAGTTATAACCCGAAGGAAAAGATAGACACGAGCGCCAGACGCTTTTAACACGTTTATTCTGGTAAACCCAAATAAACAAATAATCTGCAATAAGCGCATGTTTTATTATTAATGTGATATATGTTATTATTTTTTCCGTACAATAAAGGTTTACATTGCTATAAAATCATTATTTTAAGTAAAAAAAAAAAATAAAATAAAAATTACATAGGTGTATCATAGTCCATGCAAACGAAAAATATTTTTTTTTTTTTTTGGGTAAGTGCTCTTGCACGTTTATTCGTTGGGGCCATCGGTATTAAGGTTAATTTGATATATTACATCTCTCAGCATTTAAGTAATAGCTTGTAATTTTTATTAGAATTTTGGGTTAACATTGAAAGCTGCGCTATGCAGCTTTCAAAGATTCCCCTGAGTTGAAAGTATTGAAGAATCTACGTTTAGAGAAATATAAGATAGTGAACACTTAAAGAAAGTAAGTACCTATTAAGTAATTAGTTAATAGTCTGTCACCAGATCACAGTCACCTGCTGCACGAAAATAATGGTTTCTTGTTTCACACGTAAGCACTATTGAGGATATAAATATTTTCTTGGACTTGATAAAAAAAAAGCAGCTATAGATCAATGACCGATATTCTTTTATCCGGCGACCGAACTATAGTTACCGTAAGCATGCCGTAAGCATCTAAATTCTAAAAACTTGCTTATTATCCTTTCTTTAAAAAAAGTAACTTACGTGTAGTTGCGTGTTAAGAATTTGTTGATTAATTTTACCGATAGATGGCAGGGACTACCGTCTGCATCGCGCTAGTGATGTGACGATGTCGATATGGTTTTAGGATTTCCTCTACCTTGTACATTGCTTCGTGCCGGCTCAATCTTAAAGGTTCCACGGGACCTATAAGTTGAGGTTCCTAACCTAACGCAACTCTCGGGCCTCTTTCGCAGGGTGGCGGGTCGACTCTCGGGTCAAGAAAAATTGAAACCCTGTACAAAAAACATAAGTAGCATACTTAACTGAGAGAGATAAAAATAAGTTACATGAAATACTTTTCACTTTAGGGCTAATTTTAACCCAGATTCCTGAAAATGGGTTGTCAGTACGAATATATTTCGTGAGAAAAAAAAAATTACAAGTCTTAATACTAATAATAGTGAATAGTAATAGTATTTAATATTACAGGGAAAAGGTGGTAATGTGGCCGCTGCACATATATTGGCCCCCCTCAATATTTAATGTTTTAACAACGCTATCCAGTTTAATTTTGGTGGAACGGGATGCTCGCTGCATGCTACTAATTTAGCACCGTACAAATCCAACAGAGGCTGTCAAGTTCGATTGTCATTCGATCGAGTTAAACTTGCGACCTGCGAAACTTTTAAGTTTGTGTGATTTTATTTCGATAGTTGTTAAGAAACAGAAATATTTGGCTTTTGTGTTCAAACATCGGATACATTAAACTGTTCTCCTACGGAATTTAAAAGGTAAATATAAAATTATACATTTAATAAATGTTTTTGGTACGTTTGTTTAAATATTAGCAATGATTGTAATTTGACCTACTCACATTGGCCGTAATGTTGTTCCAATGACAGAGCTGGAGAGCCATGGGTACAGCATCAAATTTTTGACTAATGGGCCTATGTAAGTATGTAGCCTGTGGAGGCTCCAAAGGTGACTATTACATTTGTGATTTTTGCCGTTAAGTTTCAAAACATAATGTGATATCTCCGGGGGGCCACTTTACCATCACTTGATCTCAAAATACCAAATGTGATTGATTAGGAATAATTAAAACTTTCGATTATGTATCCTGCACGAGCTTTATTTATTCCCTAATAAGACATGTTTAAACAAATGAATAAGAAGTCCCATAATGTATTTTTTAGCTTTCTGACTCCGATATTTTTTAAATAATGCTTGATAAACAAAGTGGTGGGCCACATTACCACCTTCTCCTATACTGTATACTTATATTTAGGTACCATCGAAGAAATTGATTCATAGGCTTGACGGACCTATGTCATTTGGTCGGTAATCGGTTTATGTCAATTCAATGTTAGCTGTGATCGGTCGGATGGGTTTGACACGGGACCAAAATACTTAGGTCCACTAGGCAGATGCCTAGGAATCAACTTCTCTAATCCATACTTCCATACTAATATTATAAATGCGAAAGTGTGTCTGTCTGTCTGTCTGTCTGTCTGTTACCTCTTCACGGCCAAACCGCTGAACCGATTTTGCTGAAATTTGGTATGGAGATATTTTGAGTCCCGGGAAAGGACATAGGATACTTTTTATCCCGGAAAAATGTACGGCTCCGGCGCGATAAACGAATTTTGGCGCAACGGAGTTGCGGGCATCATCTAAGTAGTACATAAAACATTACTCAACTATTAAATGAACATTGATGTGTAATCCCTAATCATAGTTTCATCGCTGTTCATGTAAACATACATGATCTGGCAAACGTTGTACCGTGTTTGCAATAATTTGGTGTGTTTAAACAATTGGGTTAGGTTCTAGCGTATCTGCTGCAGCGCGATAATTATTCGCAAATACCTATCAAGCAAACAAAATGAAGCGACACGTTGGCCGCGAGCCAATAGGGGCTATTTTCGCCCGCCCGCCGACCGGAACTACGTCATACTGCGCGCCGGAATTGTGCAGCCTGCGATAATAAAACGTTAATTCGCTCCGACCGAAAAATTAAATTAACCCCCATCGACTCGCGACGTACGAGCGAAAATCACCCGTAATACGAATCAGATATTTTCCGTAAAATTTTAGTCGCAGGTAAATTAAAGTTACGAACGTCAAATGAAAATTAATTACGAATATCATCTGTATTTTTCCATTCCCAATCTGCTCGAACGTAAGCCGCTTTCGGCCGAACGAAATCAAATTTAATTCGATAGATAAATTTCAAATTTGAATGATTTCGAAGTCTAATTGGAAAATGAAGCTCGGATTTTCACTCGAAATGTTTCACTCGAAATACGTACGTCGGAATTATAAATTGTGAGCGCACGGCGGCGGACTCGTAAAGAAGCCTTATTAGTCGGAATCTACGAGCCCTTATTTAGTCTGGAGTGCTTTCCAGCCCTGATAGGTCGTTGCCCCTTCCAGCTAGAGCGGATCTAGACGTAACCTCATTTTTCCGCTAGGAAAATGTGGAGGTTACGTGTTTGAGTAGATGTTGTTGCTAATGATTAAAAAAAAATACGTTTGGCACTGGGGAACTGCCGCAGTAAACCTATTGCGTAGCATTTTTTTTAATAACTTATGCAATTAAATTTTGCATACGTCTAGGTGCACGCACACAAACACCGTGCCGAAATGCGCGGCAACACCGTATCGCTGTGCGGGTCGGAGTGTCGGAGTTAGGTTGATTTTCGTTACGGAGTTTCTTGATTCGGTCGCAGCGCTCAATAGCCCGCGATAAAGGCTATGCAATCGCTTGAAAAATGTACCATTAGAGAAATTCTGATTTCTATTCAAAGGCAGATGGCGGATCTCCGTTGTCCAGCCGTTTCTGGGCTTGACATTACCCCACCAAATTATGTACAACGCAGATCCGTCATCAGAATCAGTTTCTGTG
Source organism: Polyommatus iphigenia (assembly GCA_963422495.1). Classification (NCBI taxonomy): domain Eukaryota; kingdom Metazoa; phylum Arthropoda; class Insecta; order Lepidoptera; family Lycaenidae; genus Polyommatus; species Polyommatus iphigenia. The sequence goes on from OY730182.1 coordinate 40,513,279, forward strand.
ATAATACATACACACATTTATTTAACGTTTATGTATATTTTAAACATATGAACCGTGATTAAACGAATAAAATTAGAATAACTCGTAGAGGCTTCTACGAAACTCGAGCACCGACGCTCCACCCACATTGGAGGAAGTTGTGATAAGGTCAACGTAATGTCGCAAGATGTTTGGTTGTGAAGGTTACGGTAACTTTTGGTAACCTGTCAACAGTACTGTCATAATTATATGACAAATTACTAAGCATCTTCTACCCACTAAACTTAAACTACTAAACTAGAAGATAGATATTGTAATATTCTATTGCAATACATAAATGTACGTTAGTGGATTTGAGTTAGTGTATTGGAATTTGGAGTACAATTTTATGTGAGTATCTTAACGCAAAATGGCGCAAGTATCCATATATCTATACTAATATTATAAATGCGAAAGTATCTGTCTGTCTCTGTCTGTTACCTCTTCACGCCCAAATTGCTGAACCGATTTTCATGAAACTTGGTATGGGGATAGACCCGAGAAAGGACATAGGATACTTTTTATCCCGGAAAAATGTACAGTTCTACCGCTATAAACGAATTTTGGCGCAACGGAGTTGCGGGTGTCATCTTGTAATTTATAATTCATCGCCTGTCACAAATATATATAGGCTGCAAAATTATAAGACTGCAAAAGTTTAGACCTCTGGTCTTAAATTTAAAACCAGACATCTAATATCTTTCTGAAATTGGCAATTTAAAGCAGCATGGCCAATTTATACCGACAACGACCATCATATAACTCCACCAAACCTCATGCTAACTCAACACCTTTCCTCCAATTGTAGAATTGACAGGTCGCACTTTAATCCCAATGTCAAACAACAGTTATTGATTTTAGCACATTCAGTTGTTTCAGGGCGGGGAGGCGAGGGCGGGCGGCGAGGCCGGGGGCGGGGGCTGAAAAACGGCAACCATACCTCCACACGTGAATATTTGATGAGTGAATCTTGGCGGAGCGGCAGTGTGGCCCCTGCAGCGGATCAGCTTCGCCTTAGGGTCAATTTAGACCGCAACGCGACGCGTAGAATTTCTAAATTTGTATTGAATTGACAGGCTAGCATGACGTCTCACGCAATTGCAATCTGTCAATTCAGTACAAAATTATTAGAAATGAATCTATGCGTCACGTTGCGGTCTGAATTGACCCCTAAGTGTTGCCCGCAATTTTATTGCGATTACATATTATATCAGTTTGTCGCGCGAGAAACGTACTTTATCTAGTTAAAAACTATTTCTTTGAGTCAAAATTAGCGTGAGAACCGTACAATATGTACGGTCCTGGATGAAAACTTTCCTATCTATACATATACTTAATAAAACTGTAGAAATGAGAATTCTGTACATTAAAGATATTCAAAAAATAATAAGCGGGGGGTGTCACTACATCGCTATAGAAGCCAAAAATGTGGTTAGTTTTGTTGTCTGTCTGTCTGTCTGTATGTTTGTTCCACTATCACACGAAAGCTACTGATCCGATTTGAATGCGGTTTTCGCAGATATGTTTATCTTCTTCCAACTTAACATCTGGTCTATAAAAAAATTATCCCCCCACCCCTCTAAGGGGACAAAAGAGGGTCAGATTTTGTATCAAACTTTTTTCTTAAACACAAAAACTACCGATCCGTTTTGCATACGGTTTTCGCAGATATATTAGTCTTCTTCCAACTCAACATCTGGTGTATAAAAATCCCCCCCTCACCCCTCTAAGGGGACCAAGAGGGGGTCAGATTTTGTATCAAACTTTTTCTTTAATGGACTTACTTCATCTGATCAACTGTGTTTTTCAACTTAACATCTGGTGTATAAAATTTTCCCCCCACCCCTCTTAGGGGACAAAAGAGGGGGTAAGATTGTATATCAACTGATAAAGTAGAAATACTTTAAATGGCAAAACAACGTTTGCCGGGACAGCTAGTGACCTTATAAGGTGTAAAAGTTTTTCTATATCAAATTTCATCGAAATCAGTTTACTGGTTTAAGTGTGAAAAGAAGACAGACTAACTTGCACATTTATGATATTAGTATGGATTAATCTAGCTGAGAATTCGAACAAAATTCACATCGGATTTGACAGCGGCGATCAATAAATGATTAAGTGTTGGCCAGAAAAGTTTCGAATCCGGACCAAACGGGAATCGGGACCAAAATTTACGTAACGCGCGGTTTCGAAATTGAGTCAAACAAGAATGATATTATTGTCCAAAATCCAGCAAAGATGATCTATTTTATTAATAAAAATTTCTTTAGTTAGCGTTGAGCATTTTCTTGGGAAAATGATTAAATCGCGTCGGGAGTCAGGGCCCGTGACCCGATCAAAAATTCGTAGGACGATTAAAGAAAATTCGTAACACTTATATAGAGCGGCGGTGAAAACGTATGCTGTTCATCCTTTTCACTTCTCTCACGAAGTGCCATGTTTTTTAACCAACTTAAAAAAAATGAGGTTATCAATTCGACGCGTATGTACGTAATATTTCCAGAACTGCCCAGTTTTTGTATATGTTAATCTATAACAGCTTCTGAACAAATGAGCCAAATTTCAAAAGTGTATGTATGTATGTATATAATATATATGTATATATGTATGTTTTTATGTTTGTGCACGTATATCTCCGGAACTATAAGTCCGATCTAAATGATTTCAACTTAGGGAATACTGCAAGTTTCATCAAAATCGGTTCAGTAGTTTTTGAGATAGGGAATTTTAATTCTCAATTACGTACAATTTTGAAGTCGGTTTTATCTTATTTAAAATACAGTTATTCTCTGTGCTATTAACATGTAGAAATATTAATACTCCATCGAAAAGATGTTGATTTGACTAACTTACGGCGATAGTTTGTATTGATTAGACGCTTATTCGTCGTATACGAGAATATAATGGACCATTTCATTAATATTCATAGCGATTTGCATATTTTATTGTTACAAACAAACGTTCATAATATCGATATGAGAAAATAGTTTTAGTGACCAAAAGTTTCAGTACTCTAAACTAGATTATGCCGCAATTTTGATGCGCAATTTTTCCGCTTTAAAGTAATGTATTTTCCGGGACTCGAGGTATGTTCACATCAAGTTTCTATCGTTAAGGCTTTAGCAGCTGACCCTTGAATAGGATTTAGACTCTAGACTCTAGACTCTAGAGTCTAGACAGACAAAGTTGATTTTTCATACTATAGCATTGAAAATAATTAATGACTACCTTTGTAACTTTTAAACAATGATGAATCATGTTATTATAATATCACGTAGTTCGTTTTGCTTTTTGTTTATTCTTGTATAACACGCAAAATCTAAGAACCGAACCTTGTGGTACTCCACGGCCCGACGACTCCCCTCGTGATACAATCAATTGAACCATCTGATAACATTGTACAAGTTGCCTGTTTGTTTTCGTAGCAAATGCACCGTGATATTTCTATTGGCTCGGCCCATTTCCGTAGAGGGTTTAAGTTAAACCTGGGTTAAATATCATGTGAACAGATGATGATGATGATGTTTATGAACAAAAAAATAACTTGAGCCTGGGCCTTATGTAAAAAATAACTATTCTTAAATCGCGGAATTCAGTCTGTAGCGGTCATTGACTCCCTGTCAAAAAACTTGTCATTTTTTATACAAACCGCGATTGACAATGAAGTGACAGATGTTTCTAAGGGTGATATCGTATTTTGATTAAGTGAACACAGTATGAATTATATCACTAGAAACTCATAAATAGTTGGAGATTATCATACGAAGAGGTAACTAAGACGTTTTCCGGTGAAAATACACAATAGTCTGTTTCTTTACAAGAATTCAATTTTATTCGTAAGTTGACAGAATGCAGTGCGAGTATTTTTCACATAGCTCCTAGACTAGAACGGTCAATGACCGCTGGCACCTTAAGGCTGCCTTAACACAAGCGTTTGTCCAGCGTAGGCGTTCGATGAACATATTATCCGCAGCGCAGACACCGCGACAACGCGGCGCGTGCGTCGCGTTGTCGTAACGTTTCCTCTGCAGAATTAATTACTCGTAAACGCTGCGCTAGCGCGGCGCACAGTGGTCCGAAATCGCTAAATAGTGGACATTCGCAAAAAAGTTCGATTTTGGTGTGGAAAAAAATACCATCCGATAGATTTTAATAGGAGTAACAATAAATCCTTATTAAGGTTTTTGTAAAAATGTATATTTAAGGTGAAAAAAAAATTACCAAAATGTTGTATGGGAAAGAATCTATAAATAGATTTTTTGCAAAAACTAATAAGTCATTCTGGTTCATCTTTGAAACAAGTAAAGTTCTAGGGGTAGGGGGCTTTTGCAGTAGAGGGGTTCAAAATTTTGAAATAATTTTACTAACTTCTTAGGTGTGGAAAAAATATTATTCGAAAGATTTCCTAAAGAGTAACAATAAATCCTTACTAAGTTTTTTATAAAAATGTATTTTTTAGGTGAAAAAAAATAATTACTAAAATGTTGTATAGGAAAGAAGCTATAAATAGATTTTTTGCAAAAACTACTAATTCATTCTCACAATAGACATAACTACCAGTATTTCGACTGCAAAGAAACGGACAGGTTTCAATATCTGTCAAATTCGTCGGGTTTCACTAGGATTATGAACGGAATGTGCCTCGCGCTGGCTGATATAATTTATTTTTAAATATTTAAAATAAAGATTTCGAAATTGGATTCTGACAATTTTAATCGTATGTGCCAAAACACAAACAACAATACGACCAAAGAGGAACACGTCCAGCGAATATGTCATAGTTTTAAATTCGTAGGTAACAAGTCAACAACCCTAGCGACGATTTTCGTCATAATACGTCAAATTTAAAAATTTCAACATCAGTTCTAAGTCGACATACTCTATAATTCTGTCTACTCTGTCATTCTGGTTTATTTTTGAAACAAGTAAAGTTCTAGTAGTATATAAGGTTCAGAAGAAAAAATACGAAAATTTACGTTCAGCCTTTTGCAGTAGAGGGGTTCAAAATTTTAAATAATTTTAATAACTTTTTAGGTGTGAAAAAAATACTATTCGATAGATTTCCTAAAGAGTAACAATAAATCCTCAATAAGTTTTGTACAAAAATTAATTTTTAAGGTGAAAAAAAAAATAATTATGAAAATTGTATGGGTATAATATATTATATAAAGCGAGTCCTTAAAAAGCAACAATACCTTATATTTACAAACATGGATAGCAAAAACAAAATTTAACTAAAATTAACAACGTACTGACTAAACTATTGTAATTATAATAAAATAAAAATTGTTACACACACTAATAACTCAAACAATTTCAAATGAAACTTATAAATAAACAATAATAAATAATAATCAATTAAACCAACGCGCTTTACAAACATAGTGGATCTCCAATGCTATCATCGCCTTGTGATGACACAACTTCACTTTCTTCGTAATCTTTTGATAAAAAAGGTCTTTCAAGCAACAGGTCGACTGTGTCTGGATGAAATTCTTGATGTTTATTTTTCTACAACTTTGGACGAATGTGAGACACATATGGATCAGAGCTTATTAAGAAGTTGTGCAACAAATCTTCATTAGTTTCTGCTCGACTCGTCTTTTTAGTACGCATCTCTCTGGTATTTCTAAATTCTTTATTCCTTGCCTCTGAAGCTTCTTCACTCAAATAGCCAATTGGAATAAAGCCAAAATGCTTACAAATATCAGCTTCATGTATAAGGAATAAAGCCAAAATGCTTACAAATATCAGCACCATGTATAAGGAGTTTGTGAACACTTGCAGGCATGTAGTACCACGGATAAAGCTTTACATACAGCTCTGCTATTTCCCTAGAATAATTTCGAAAGTGATCTATATTGATAAGCTTCCCAGAAGAAACTGTCTGCAATACAGCGTATAATCTCTTTATTAATTCTAAATCTCTCTCTTTTCAGGACTTTAGGACAACATCTGAAATAACGAAAATAAATTTAGAATTAATAAAGGGGATTATACGTTGTATTGCAGACAGTTTCTTCTGGGAAGCTTATCAATATAGATCACTTTCGAAATTATTCTAGGGAAATAGCAGAGCTGTATGTAAAGCTTTATCCGTGGTACTACATGCCTGCAAGTGTTCACAAACTCCTTATACATGGTGCTGATATTTGTAAGCATTTTGGCTTTATTCCAATTGGCTATTTGAGTGAAGAAGCTTCAGAGGCAAGGAATAAAGAATTTAGAAATACTAGAGAGATGCGTACTAAAAAGACGAGTCGAGCAGAAACTAATGAAGATTTGTTGCACAACTTCTTAATAAGCTCTGATCCATATGTGTGTCACATTCATCCAAAGTTGTCAAAAAATAAACACCAAGAATTTCATCCAGACACAGTCGACCTGTTGCTTGAAAGATCTCTTTTATCAGAAGATTACGAAGAAAGTGAAGTTGTGTCATTACAAGGCGATGATAGCATTGGAGATCCACTATGTTTGTAAAGCGCGTTGGTTTAATTGATTATTATTTATTATTGTTTATTTATAAGTTTCATTTGAAATTGTTTGAGTTATTAGTGTGTTACAATTTTTATTTTATTATAATTACAATAGTATAGTCAGTAAGTAGTTAATTTTAGTTTAATTTTGTTTTTGCTATCCATGTTTGTAAATACATATAAGTATTGTTGCTTTTTAAGGACACGTTTTATATAATATATTATACCCATACAATTTTCGTAATTATTTTTTTTCGCCTTAAAAAATAATTTTTGTACAAAACTTATTAAGGATTTATTGTTACTCTTTAGGAAATCTATCGAATAGTATTTTTTTCCACACCTAAATAGTTAGTAAAATTATTTCAAAATTTTGAACCCCTCGACTGCAAAAGGCTGCACGTAAATTTTCGTATTTTTTCTTCTGAACCTTATATACTACTAGAACTTTACTTGTTTCAAAAATGAACCAGAATGACTTAGTAGTTTTTGCAAAAAATCTATCTAATTAGATTCTTTCCCATACAACATTTTAGTAATTATTTTTTTTCACCTAAAAACTACATTTTTATAAAAAACTTAGTAAGGATTTATTGTTACTCTTTAGGAAATCTTTCGAATAGTATTTTTTTCCACACCTAAAAAGTTAGTAAAATTATTTAAAAATTTTGAACCCCTCTACTGCAAAAGGCTGCACGTAAATTTTCGTAATTTTTTTTCTGAACCTTAAATACCCCTAGAACTTGTTTCAAAGATGAACCAGAACGACTTAGTAGTTTTTGCAAAAAATCTATTTATAGATTCTTTCCCATACAACATTTTAGTAATTATTTTTTTTCACCTAAAAAAATACATTTTTATAAAAAACTTAGTAAGGATTTATTGTTACTCTTTAGGAAATCTTTGGAATAGTATTTTTTCCACACCTAAAAAGTTAGTAAAATTATTTCAAAATTTTGAACCCCTCTACTGCAAAAGGCTGTACGTAAATTTTCGTATTTTTTTTTCTAAACCTTAAATACTCCTAGAATTTTACTTATTTCAAAGATGAACCAGAATGACTTAGCAGTTTTTGCAAAAAATCTATTTATAGATTCTTTCCCATACAACATTTTCGTAATTATTTTTTTTCACCTTAAATATACATTTTTATAAAAAACTTAAAAAGGATTTATTGTTACTCCTCTCAAAATCTATCGGATGGTATTTTTTTCCACACCAAAATCGAACTTTTTTGCGAATGTCCACTATTTAGCGATTTCGGACCATTGTGCGGCGCAGACGTTACACAATTTCTTCAGTAACAATCAGTACGCGGTGCTAGCTCAGCGTACTGATTGTTCCAGTAGCGACTCACGCGCCGCGTTGTCGCGGCGTCTGCGCTGCGCATACGTTCATCGAACGCAGCCGCTGGACAAACGCTAGTGTGAAGGCAGTCTAAATTGCCCTGACTAGTTGTTTTATTTAATAAGCTTCGAATTGTTTTTTAGGGTTCCGTACCCATCGGGTAAAAACGGGACCCTATTACTAAGACTTCGATGTCTGTCCGTCTGTCCGTCTGTCTGTCACCAGGCTGTAACTCAAGAACCGCTATAGCTAGACTTCTGAAATTTTCACAGATTGTGTATATCTATTGCCGCTATAACAACAAATACTAAAAACAAAATAAATTAAATATTTAAGGGGGTCCCATACAACAAACGTGATTTTTTTGCTATTTTTTGCTTTTAATCAACAACGGCAACACATAGGTAATTGAAATGTTCACAAAATAATTAATTGTATTTGTATTTTAATAATTAATAATAAAATTTAAATAATATATTTATATTAATTAAATTTTAATCATTTGATTAAGGGGGGCTCCCATATAAAAAATACAATTTTTACCCTATTTTTCTCTGTAGTGATACGGAACCCTTCGTGCGCGAGTACAACTCACACTTGGCCGATTTTTTTTAATTGTGACATTTCAGCAAAGATAATTTGAGGATTTTGGCAGCGTCAGGTCGATCAAATTCACTGTTGTGAAGTCAGTGGAAGTTCAGCCAATCTTTTTAATACTACGAAATGCACTTGCAAAAAATAAAATTCTGATACAGATAGAATTCCATATCGATCACATCCCACGGACTTCGCGGTATAAGTTTAGATCCTATAAGCCGGCCGTGATAAAAAGTTGCGGCTTCCCCCGCACGGAACACAGATAATATTATACAGAGTGATTCGCCTCTGACGGTATGACGCGGACGGCCTGTTATGATATTTTCTACAGCGATACGAGATTTTACGCTGTACAATTTTTACAAAATTATAATAATTATAAACATAAATACGAAAGTGTGTCCCGAGAAAGGACATAGGATACTTTTTATCACGGAAAAATGTACGGTTCCCGCGCGATAAACGAATTTTGGCGCAACGGAGTTGCGTGCGTCATCTAGTTATACAGGGTGCAATTAAACCTTCCTGCCAAATTTTGATATATTGATCCTTGTTAAAAATAAAAATACACGTATTTTTTTTTATAATCACTCAGTACTAAAATGTTAAGAAACAGCTTCCGAAAGTTATCCTAAAAAACACTACAATTAATGGATACCACTCGTCGCCCGCGCGTGACGTGCCCCCGCGCGCATGCCTCCCCCCGCGTCACCCCCGATCATTTCCCCGCGCCGCGAGTGGCCTTTCTGCAACGATTTTAAATGGGATAAAATATGTCATTGAAAAAAAATAATACCCAGTTTTTTTTGGTTAAATGGACTCTCCTAATGATACCTAAGCCCTGGAAAAAATTTGGCAGGAAGGTTTAATTGCACCCTGTATATAAACCATTAACCAATTAGCTACAATGTACCCCTTGCAAGCTATAAATATACACTATAGCTGTACAAAAACCACAGAAAATTTGATTTCTTTGGTACAAAAAAAAGTACAAAACGGACAATAAAAAAAAAACAGTTTAAAAAAATTATTACTAGAATATTTTATGCATACCAAATTTACGTTATCAGACCAAATGACAAAATCAGGGCTTTCTGTAATCAGGCCTTGTACCATGAAACTGTTTTGAGACTCAAATAATCGGACGAGAATGCCGCGTCCTGCTCTAACAAACGTCATTTCACGTTTGTTAGAGCAGGACGCGGCATTCTCGTCCGATTGTTTGAGTCTCAAAACAGTTTCGTAGTAGGCCTACAGGGTCCCGATTCTCCTACGTCGAATGTAGCTTCGATCTCAATCTATCTCACTCACTCTCTCTCTTAGTGAGACACCCTGCAATTTCGAGGTAAATAATTGTGTCTCTGAAGGTTTTACCTGGGTCCCTCATATCATCGGATGAATGCAAGTTTAATCCAAAAACGTAGTAACATAATTAAAAATAATAGAGGTAGATAACTGCAGCAGCTCGTGAGCACAATAACTATAACAACGGGAGTCCGTTATACAAATCATACTACAACCAGCTTTAATTGGTTTAAACATAGGTTGTCAACTTGGTTAGGTTGGTTAGGTTTAATTGTCAAGTTACCGGTTAGTGGTTATACTTCCAGAAACCGATATTGATTAGAACCAACTCTTTGATAGATGGAGTCTATCAAGGAGTACAATCAGAGATATTTCGTAGGCATTCGGCAAATGGCGAACCTTCATTATTTGGTCGGGTTATCAAGTTAATTTTAAGCCGTGGCTTTTTGAAGGTCGGTTTTAGGGTTGGACCTCATCTGGCAGCACGGAATCGCCTTTTTCCGTCGCCCTTTCTCTTTATGTCGCTTAGAACTGCCATTTGCTAGACCGAGACAGAAAGCATAATGCGATAGCACGCGGCGGAATCCTCGAGGCGATCGGCATCACGGACAAAATGCAATGGTCGGCAGGGAGACTCCGGAACGCTGAAGCGCGCGATAGCATGCTAACGCATCCTTTCACCGACGATCACTTGCTATCTTTTTGTCTGCGGAATGCGACAGCGCGCGTTCGCATGCGGCAGCACATTGCAACACGTGGTAGCACAGGCGGAACAAATGCGATTGCGTGCTGCCAGATGAGGTCCAACCCTAAAAATTAGAAACGTCCACCAATTTACATCTAAACGCCTGGAAATCGTTTCCTTACTAAAAATAGAATTTATTTACATTTTCCTGATATAACGCTGGTGTTTTCTATTTTTTCTACCTCCCTTCAAACGGGAATTAATAAGCAGAGTTCTAGTTTTTGCAATTTACCCTCTAACAGAGGGCACACTTATTAAATTTGTGGAGTTAACTCGTTCTCGCTTTTATTACTGCATGAAATTGTTTGTACGGAATATTATGTTTTACGAGAAATTGTGTTTATGCTTAACGATATGAAGCGGAGGAAATGCATAAAAGAACGGGATCTTTCATGTTAATATACGCAGTTATAAACAAAATATTATGTTTAACCTATTTTTAATTTCCTGAAAGATTAAGGAGTCAGAAGTCAAAGTAACCTTAATATAGTAATATTAAGGTTATTGAAATATTTTTAAATAAGTTCCGTGTATTAGAAGGAAAAACCATATTAAAGTGATAGTGGCACGATTCTCAGTATCTATATTTTCTAATAAAGATACGAAAAAAAACTTAGGAATGGTATTGAAAAAATTGTTATACAAATTATTTAATCCATCAATTCCCAAGCGGCACCCAGCTGTCGCATAACAATTGAAAATCTATTGTGTCTGCGATTCCCACGATCGAGGATGGATCGAGGTATTACGCAAATCTTGCGTAAGTATACATATTATTAAGTTAGCCTATATATTCCTAATAGTTTTTTAATTACAAAATGTAGCATTCACAAAAATGTCAGGCAGGACACACCCGTTGTTTGCACTTTTAGCACAGAGTATATATTAGTTGTACCAACTTTTAGTTCACGTAATTTTATATTTAGGCGTGTCTATAAAGTGACCTAGGAGTGGGACACACTTTTGCTACAATAATATGTTTCTGTCAAACCTATAACCTATTTCTGTACTAATTTCATAAACCATGTGGATTTATAAAAAAAAAATACACGTATTTTTTGAGATATTAGCAGTAACATAAAACACTTATTACTTATATATAAAACAAAACAATATGTTTCTCAAAACACATGAAAATAAGTAATATTGGCTAGGTGCCTAAAAAGAGTTTAGGAAACCAATGTTTCCTCACCAGGAGGCTCGGGATGAATTTAGACTCCTGTGCTATTAAAATCATGACCTCGTCCAAAAATGCGCAAACCAGTGTTAAACAACATTTTTTTTAACCCAAATATGTCAAATACCCAACTGGTTAGTTGGTTCAATAATCAACCCAATTTTTCCGAGTACTTTTCAAACTTTGATATCGATTATCGTTCTCACCTTGACCGCAATCCGCGGTTTATGTAAATCGCCACACCTTCTTGAATGAGTCCTACACGCCGTTATACAAAAACCATAATCGATTTCCATTTATGAATAAATAAATGTATTACAAAACCACGTGGTAGGTACTCGGGTTCGCCGGCACTTAAAGACGTGGCATTCCGAGGCACAAAGTGACGCCACCTAAATTGTCCCACTTTTCGGAAATGGTACCAAATACGCGAACTATTGCAAATTGTGTTGGTCACGCGTCCTCGGATGGATTACGAGAGTAAAGGAGGAAGAAGAGAATGCTCTTTTGTTATATACACATACTTTAGCACTATAATCACTCCTGCGCAGTGGGAGAATAGACGTGAAAGGAACTTCTGTGTTCCTGAAACACAACTCACAATATCATTCCTTGTTTAGACAATGATTTATCTTCTTAAACTTTAAACGAAATCATCTTGAAACAAATAATTTGTTTCACTGCAACGCCCATAAATACTACTTATGGGCTTTTGAAAAAAAAAACGTTTCAGCTAGGTTTTCCTGTATGAAACCATCCACGTTTTAGTTATTTACTGCTTAAACTTCAAGCGAACTTCAGATTCTAGAGGTTATAATAGAGATAAGTCATCGGAACCGTTGTGTAAGACACTCGTGGGCGGCGCCTTACTATGAATACATTGTTTTCGCTTGTATAGGAAAGTCTCGGCTCGATTGTACAAACGACACAAAAAGTACAAGTGAAAATAATTCTCACGATTTATATTGATCTAGCAGCTCAATCGGGCTATGATATTACTTTCTGTATTTATAGCTCGCAAACTAGTTTTAATTACTTAGATTTACTTATGGGAAAACCAGAATTATTTATTGCCGATTCCGAAATATCCATACTAATATTATAAATGCGAAAGTGTGTCTGTCTGATCGTCTCTCTGTCACGCCGAAACCGCTAAACCGATTTTGTTAAAATTTGGCATGGAGATATTTTGAGTCCCGGGAAAGGACATAGGATACTTTTCATACCGAATAATGAATTCCCGCGCGATAAATGAATTATGGCGCAACGGAGTTGTGTGTGTCATCTAGTACAAAATATAACCCAGACCCAGTATACTGATGACCAGCTGTGGTCATGACGCGGACCTGTAGTAATAGAATATAATGCTGTTGATTAGTTCCAAAATATACGCCAGTGCATTGGCGATTAAATTATCCCTTTGTCTCAACAAATGGATGATTTAATCGTGTCACTAGAGTACAGTACAGTGTGAAGTATGAACATAAATAAAATGTATAGTGCACGATATTGTGCTATGAACTATTGCCTATAATCTATATGCTACATGCTATTATACTATAGCGTATTCGGTAGTCTGAAAGCAGCTTTAGTGTACAAAAGTTCGATATCGTTTCCCTCTGACAGAAGCCTTATGAAAACGCGCGTTTAATATGATTATTTCCTGCTTCCCCCTCGGCCGAATGTAATATTATTAAGACAGTCATAGTTATATATTTCCTAATATAATAACAGATAGGAAATAGAAGTATTTGCGTCTAATGGGAAAACTATGGCAAAATTATTACTGTTTTGTAAGTAAGCTATGAAGGCCACACCAAAATGAGACTAAGGGTCAGTTCATATTTCAACGTGGTGCGTCGATGCATTTTAAATGATCCATTTAAAATTGAGCTATATTTACTACACGAGTCGATACACGTTGAATTGACAGATTATTACCAACGTGACCCGGCCTACCTGATCCAAATTTGAATGGCTCATTTAAAAATGCAACGCATCACGTCACGTTGCAATGGGAATTGACACTGAGAGCGCTTTCGGATTCGAATTCGATTCGAACCCATGAAAATAATTAATAATAATTATAGACTTAATATTTCTGTGAAATAATAATAGCTCCCACACCGGTTTCGGTGACGGTGGCCGGTTTCATTGAAACCAGGCCAGCTACGCAGGAGTAATTTTATAGTGCCCAAGTGTGTGCGCAGTACACAAGAGCACTCTCTATTCTTTTACTCTCATAACCCAGTGGGACGGACGACCGACACGACTGGCGAGAGATCAGGCGCAGGACCGACTTTTTACATGCCCATCCGACGCATGGATCATCTTACTTTTCAGACAATCAGGTGATCAGCCTGCATCGCCCTAACCAAACTTGGAAATAACACGTTTCCAACGCGAGAATCGAACCCACGACCTCCGAGTCAAGAGCCGCGCTCTATACCACTAGACCACGGAGGCACAATAGACATAACTACCAGTATTTCTACTGCAAAGAAATGGACAGGTTTCAATATCTGTCAAATTCGTCGGGTTTCACTAGGATAAGTTAAAGGCTGGCGCGCTGGCTGGTATAATTTATTTTTAAAAATAAGATTTTGAAATTGAATTCTGACAGTTTTCTTTGCATGTGCCAAAATATAAACAACAACTAAATTTGTAGGTAACGACCATAGATAAAGTATTATAATATAGATGCCGTCTTAGGCCGCGATCGCGTGGCCATTTTGTGCTTGTTTTCATACAAGTAGTGTGCGTGTATTTTCTTGAATATTTCTATGTGTCGATAATTTCGAAGCATATTATAACCCTGAAAAGAAAGTCATTTAGTTTATGATATCGATAAACTATAGTTCAAGTAATGTGCATTCCTAAACACACGTAAAAAGCTTTGCAATTTTTGTAGACAAATTATTACTTGATGTGACATTTTTACCACTAACGCCTTATATAGCACGATTAAGGGATTTTTATACTTGTAAATTATCTTTTCAGCTTACAAAAATACCTGTTAAAAAGCCTAAAAAACGTTGTTAAAAACTTACATATTTAACGTTAAATCTACGTGTTTGAGGCATTCTTTGGCCGATCTTATGGTTTATTATTTAGCGGAACCACAAAACTCAACGATACCTAGCATAAAATGTTCACTAAAAACCTTTATTAACACTTTTATTACATGAAATATGCAGACCGATTCCTTTGTTATGACCGAGTAGGTCGGACGCAACTTGACACGCTTTTCACGCTTATACACCGATATAAGGCTCTCTCCTATAGTCTATCCTCCTAGGTAACGACCCTAGCGACGACTTTTGTCTTAATACGTCAAACTTAAATTTTTTTACATCAGTTCTAAGTCGGCATACTCTATCATTCTGTCTACTCTGACGGAGGCGTCTATATCTGTGATAGTATTACGCACTAAAGCCTGTTTCGGACACCTCCCTTCTCTCCGATATAAATATCGGATCGCAATCGGATCGGACGCAGTGCGAAAGTTCTGTCACAACTCATAGTTTACACAAGTTACGTCACTTCGATGCGCTTAGCTCAACGCATTAAGTTGAAGACAAATGAATGACTCACAATAGGCCCGATTGCACTACGAGTCCTCGGGCCTTTTGTTAGGGGCCTTGCGGGGCCCACTCGGGGCAGGGGCAAGACGGGCCGGGGCAATTGTTTTGCTCAATTTACTTGAGTGATAATATTTTTTAATGTAGCGGAATAATTCACTATTGCTAACGTTTTGAACTGCTTAATGAGCTCGTCTTATCTTGTATTTATTTTATTTGTAAATTACTGTGTCAGAATTTGTAAAAATGTGACTAGTCTCGTGGTTTGCACCATATTAAAAGCTTTACACAGTTGATAACTATTTGCTGCCTTTGTCTGTCGAATTTTCGTATCAAAGACCTTATAAAGCGTAGGTTCATAAAATAACCCAGTACAAAATGGTGGCACGCCAGTAGATACGATAGTATACATATAACTATCTATAGTGTACTTATAGATAGTTATATGTATTTCGGAAAACATAAAATATTATATTATGTGTTCAAATTTTTCATTTTCAGAAGCTTCCATAGTAGCTGTTATAAAAATGAGTTTAAATGTAGCTAGTATTGAAGTAATAAGTGAGTAGGAAGAGGAAAGGACGGTAGCTACTCTCATTATTTTCATATTTTAACACTTCACTGGAAACTGAGTGCTGCAAATGAGCTTCGACATAGCGGTAAAAGTACGCGCGGAAATACTCGTAGTCGCACCTACATTCAAATGATAAAGCAAACTACAGGTACACACCAATTACTTTAAAATGTGTGCACATAATGCATTGCATATTATTATGGCTTTTTAGTGACATACGGTTTTGATTACCTTGTATACTATTAAGTTTTGAAATTTTGACCTTAACCAAATGGTTTGTAAATAAAAATATAAATTATTCTATTAAAATGTATATTTATTAAAAAATATGGAGCTTATTAGAATGCTTACGTTTATGTTTAAGCGTAGTAAAAAGAAGTCAGTTGAAACTGGTCCAAAATTAGCACTTTTATAAGTCAAGCAAAAAATTATGTATCGATTATTTCTTGCGCACGTGTAGCGTGTAGCGCGGTGTGCGCGCGTTGATGTCGCGTGTTGGGGAAGCCCGGCGTAGCGCGTAGCGGCGGCGCAGTGTCAAAACTTCAAACAACACCCACCAAAAATCATAGACCCCACATCATTTTCGGTTGACCTATTTTTGGGTCTACCTATACGTACCTATTTATAGCATATTTATTTATATACTCTAGCATAAATTTTATGTCCTATTTTGCGGTCTGCTTGTCAAAAATGTTGCGAATAATAATATTAATTGATTGTTAAATAACGTTATAAGTATTTTGTATTAAATCTAGAGTCTAGACCAGCAATAATAATAATTATTGTATAATATAAGTATGGAAGGGATTCCGTACTCATATTATATATGCATCTGTATATTTTATGTTTGCCTGCTTGATAAATATACTGAAAACCAAGAAAGGAAAAAAATGGTTTTACCGCAAAACTGATTTCGGTGTGAAATCTGCTCAGGGCTAGTCTATTAAAATCAAATTAATAAAAGACTCATTGATATACGTACAACACGAGCTTGACAAATTACATCACCAAATATACATACAAATACCGTTACAATCTTCAGGAGATCAGATTTCTAACGACGTCTATCTGATTCTATTTATATCAAATTACCCATTCTTCGGTTAATGATAAATGTGAGTTAGGTTCGTAGATGAGATCGTGCTAAGGGACAGTTCACATTGCAATGTGACTCGTCGATGGGAAGGTATGCATTTTTGAAAGATTCGTTCAATCATAATCGAACTTTATTTACTAAATGAGAAGATAGACAGTGAGTTGACAGACTTAATACCTCTTCGGTCTTCCTATTAAATTTTGAATGATTTTACTAGAAATTCATCGGATCGATGCGTCAGGATGCAATGTAAACTGACCCTTAGGGTTGATTCAGACCGCAACGCGACGCGTAGTAAATTTCTAAATTTATATGGATTTGACAAATTCGCAAGACGTCTCAGGGTCAATCCAGACGGCAACGCGACGAGGCGAGGCGAGGCGCGGCATAAATTTGTATAGATTTGACAGATTTCAATTGCGTGAGACGTCTTGCAAATCTGTCAAATCCATATAAATTTAGAAATGCATCTACGCGTCGCGTTGCGGTCTGAATTAACCCTCACGCTCACGAAATCTGTCAAATCCATACAAATTTATGCCGCGCCGCGCCTCGCCTCGCCTCGTCGCGTTGCGGTCTAAATTGACCCTGAGGCGTTGTAGGCAGCGAGTGAGGGCCCACGCGACCGCAGCTCTTTGATTTAAGCACGTGTGCGTCTGCATGCGCCAGTGTGAAAGCCGGTTGTGTATGTGTGTATGACACAACACATTGAATAATTTAAGCGGCTTCCTACCCTTTTATAAACGCGAAAAGCGCGAAAGTATAAAAGCTAACGTTATTTCTTTATTGAGGTATTCGATGAAATACGATTGCCGGGGTGTAGTGTGCAGCTTTTTGATATGAATTACGTAGTCGAGATAAAAAATTATTTTCTAGAAGTTGACCCGGCAAATGTTGTTTTGCCTTATACGTTATTTCGGCTGTAACAAATAGAACATCTATTTCTTATTCTTAGACCTACATTAAAAGCACACAAGATTTTGTCTAAATCAAGCCGTTTCGAAGGAGCTTTGCAACAACGAAAATAATGTACTATCGAAGAAATTGATTCGTAGGCAGTTGACGGACCTACGTCATTTGGCCGAATTATGTAAATTCAATGTTAATCGTGATCTGTCGGCTGGGTTTGACACAACGCGACCAAATTACATAGGTCTGCCATCTATGAATCATATCTTCTCTCATAGTACATAATTTTATATTGTTAATTGGAATAGGTATAATTAGAAAAGTTCTAGTAAGAACTAGAGGGGGAGGGGAGGGGGGGTAAGTAGGTGGGTACTTACTACTAGAGAGGCTATTAGATATTAATCTTCGAGATCTGTAGAAACTAGCAAGTAAAATAACGAGGTGTATAAATAGAGCTATTATGATCGAGTAACGAGTCAAAGGAGACCAAAGGGAACCTTACACGTCCTGCCTTTATGTTCCTGACGTCTACTTAGTTACCTCAAGGCACTACATAATATTGAACATTGAATAAGATGTGAGGGGGCGTTAATAAATTACCTTAGATGTATTTCTGAATTTACTGATTACTCTATGGCAGTGTTTCCCAACCTTTTTCAGACACGGACCCCTATGAAGTCAAGTACAGTTTTCACGGATTTTAATTAAATAAACAGCGAAAATTTCGGATTATGTATGGTCCAGAGATGACACCGCGTACCCCCGTATACTCGGACCACAGTTTGGGAAACACTGCTCTATGTTAATAAATCGTGAGATTCCTCGACCAACCCCATGTAATCTGGCGTGAGAGTTAGCAAAAAATGTAGTAATCATTAAAAAAATATGTAATAACACATTACATGTACTTAAATTGTCATCTTAAAAAATGTTTGAATTTGTTAGTTACTGCTGTAAACACTGAGGTGTAAAAAACGACGACAATGAAAATAATTATTTTCTAAAAAAAATACGAGAATTTTCTTAAACCACAGAACAATTAAGGTAAAAGACCTAATGCTAGACACTGAACTAATAGATGACACTTATGACAAAAATACCGTAAAAATAAGAATTACTCTAATTATTTCTCACCACTGTAAATTTTATAAGCTTCTCAAGCTATCTGTTGAATTGAAAAAATATATTAGAGACGCCTTCGGGAGCAAAATTTTAAAATGGGATCAGTTTTCGTAAATAATATGACCGCGTCAACACGCGCTCGGCAATTTCTTAGTAAATAGGTTAAGGAAGGCGAAATTTTGCACGTAAGTTTTGAATACATTTATTAGATTTTTTGTAATTTCTATTGATTTCATTGGGTTAATGGTCATGTTGTAAACACTAATTAATGTTTATTTATGATTTTTTATCCATTTTCCCTAACAATATAAAGGGTGTCTACTTTTAGTTCTTGAAAATGTAAAAAACCCAATAGATGACATGGATTTTAGTTTTGCAATACATACTAAAGTTATTTTGTACTTTATTCTACTGCAAAAATCATCACTATTCTCTGAAAATATAATTCTATGAACAATCTAAGAACTTAGAACTACTGCACCTAAAAATGGACATGGTGTCTAATATTAGACCTTGTACTGATCTAAAAATCGATTGCTTTAGTTTTTAGCAGTAACAAGAAGAAAAAGGAGAGCTGAGAAAAGAAAGAAGAAAAAAGAAGAGGCAAAAGAAGCATGGAGACTAAAAACTGAAAATAAATTTGCTAGGAAAAAAATATGAAAAATAAAAGGAAAGATAGTTTCAGCATGGAAGAAGAATGAATAGAATCTGGAGACAACATGGATAATATTTCTGATGCATGTAGTTATTATGATGAAGTAAATGAAATCTTTTGAAAAATGGCAAATAAAGACCTAATAATAGGAAAAATGTAAAATGTAATGTAATGTTTTATGTCAACTATTAGTTCATGTCATGTCATATGTCTACTATTAGTGATGTTCGTTTTTTGTGATGTCATCTATTAGTACTTATGACTAAGTTTACAAAAAGACTAATAATATATTTTTTAATTGATTTGTCAGAGAATAATTATAATAGTCTTATTTTGTAAGAGTTACTGAAGACATGGGAGAAGTTATCAATCCTTTATTTTCATAAATATATATTTGATGTTTCCTTAAAGTATCTGCCATTATGTCTTTTCCCTTAATTAAATATAAGTGGCATACGAATGGGAAAATGGAAGCACGCGTTACATTCTATTTTCCAAGAAAAAAGCCCTTTCTATTTTTATTATTAGTTCCGTAATCTGCCATTTGCAAACAGTACTCACCATTGTATTTGATATATATGTCATAAAATGTTGATAAAAATGTGTACCTGAAAATAAAATAAAAATATTAGAAGATTTTGAATATAACATTTCATTACATTTTTAATATAATGTCGACATGAAACTTCGATATAATATCGTATCCGCATCTAATCAAATCAGTTGCTACTTTTAGTATATCTAAATAGCATCTAATCTAAGAAATCTAGCTCAAATCTAAGAAATTTATGACATGTTGTTTTTCTGTCCACTGCTGGACATAGGCCTCTCTCAATGAACGCCAAGATGACCGATCTCCTGTGGACGAATATAGGCTGATATGATGATGATGATGACGATGATGTATTGTCTGTATGTATAGTACACGCGTGCCCACCTATATCCAATATCCATACTAATATTAAGGGCGTTCCTTACGGAGATACCGTAATTTACCGTATTTCAAGCCTCATAAACTCATAATTTGAAAGCTACAAAGTTATAATAAAAATACAGCAATGATCTTCAGTATATCAAAATTCCTTTTTTTTATTTTCCCCCGTTTTAAATTTTTTATTTTTGTTTATTATACTCATGATAATATCAGCTTCCAAAGTAATACCAATTTATTAAAATTCAAGCATACATTCAGCATCTCCTTAGGATTTACAAATTACTTTTATTTGAAACACACGCCAATAGATCGACAATATCATAAACTACATATTCCCCGTTTTTTTAGGACAATTTTGAACTAAGATAAGTAAAAAAATAGGGTTTTGATGCGATCTCGGCAACGCGGCAAATGTATGGCCAAGGTCGTTTGCTCGGAGGACGGCCTTAAAAATGCGAAAGTGTGCCTGTCTGTTTGTCCGTCTGTTACCTTTTCACGCCCAAACCGTTGAACCGATTTTGCTGAAATTCGGTATGGAGATACTTTGAGTCCCGGCAAAGGACAAATAATACTTTTTATAAATGTACGGTTCCCGTGCGATAAACTAATCTTGGCGCAATGGAGTTGCGGGCATTTCAATAGTATAATAACACATTTTGGACACATGTAAAATGCAATCTTCTTGCTTTATCTTCGCTATATTAATACCAAACTAATATAAATTTAAATAAAAGATCCGAGAACAGTTTACGTACAAACTACCATTATGAATTTCCACCTGAAGTACTGTCAGAGAAGTTGATTCCTAGGCAGATGGAGGACCTATGTAATTTGGACGCGTTACGCCAAACCCATCCGACCGATCACAACTAACATTGAGTTGACATAAGCCGACCAAATGACGTGGGTCTGTCAAGTGCCTAGAAATCGATTTCCTCGATGGTACAATAAATAAGATATACTTATTAGGACCTCATACCTCTGAGACGTAATAATTAGATGACGTCTAATTATGTTGATAGATATAGTTTATATTCCGATAGATATAGTTTATATAGCAACATGTATTGTGTATCAATTATCTGTTGAGATAATTTGGCGTGGAGCTATCGTGATGCTCCATTTGACACGATAGATGTGCTGCAATTATATAATTGAAATCTTGACTACATAGTGCATATTATATAGTTTATGTGCCACTATGTAATATGTTACTGATGGTTTTGGTTTACTCATTACTGACAAATATATTTATTGAAATGCAGTTCCCTTTATTATAGGGAACGTGCGCAAAGACAATGTTGCCACCTAAAGTTACTGCAGGTTCCATAAACGGTTAAATGTTTGACATTGATTAGCTATAAACTAAAATAGTTTCTAATACCATTCGAAGTTCTACCCATACATATACTTGTAAAAAGTAGTTCTGCCTTTCTGTTCGTCTGTAAACAACGAAGTGAATGCATTTTTTTTCTATGAAATAAGGGGGCAAACGAGCAAAAGGGGCACCTGATGGAAAGCAACTACCGATAGCCTATGGTCACTCGCAACAATATGTCATACTATTATAAGTATTAGTAATTTGTAGTTTAGCGTTATGAAAGATGAAACTACTTCTAATTTCATAATTTTCTGTAATCAAGTCACAAAGGGATTAAAACAGGTTCACAAGCTGCCATCAAAACCGACATTGTTGAGTGTGAGAAACCAGAAGTGTTGCAGAGCGTTAAGTCTTCCTTAATTACTGGGGACAACTTATATCATAATAGACAGATGGTTTACCTCATACCGTCGTTATTTTGTTACAAGAAAGCTTTGTATAGAACCTACGTTGCGACTAGAATTATTGTATTAGTCACGAGTCAAGACGTGCATCGTGTCCACTGACTTAATCTAGGACTTAAACAAAAAATGACTTGTTTTACAATCGTCCCTGTAAAAAAGTTTTGTGCTTGTCGCTAAACTTTAAAGGAAGCCGTGGCAAAATAATCAGAGAAGCTGCTCTTAATACATACAAATACAATATTTAGTAAATTAGTACGCATATTTAGGAATTTTAGGATTAGGCAATGGGTACACTATAAATATGTAAGTGGAAAAATATATAGGTGTCGATAGAGCGTATAGGTGTCGATAGAGCGTATAGGTGTCGATGTCGATACTCGAAAATAACAATACAAATGTTGTGGTATCGGAAATGACAAATGCAAAAACTGTTATGATAAAAGAGCCGTCACCGAAACCGCACTGTCACCGGTCACTGTGACGGTACATCGCGATAGCGATAGAGGATATCCGAAGTGGATAACTTAGTTGTTGGGAGTTCGGAACTATAGGTGTCAGGGGAGACTCAAATACTTCCCGACTCTGTCCTGACGCTCTCAAATCTTAATTGTGTCAAATATAATAGGATATAGTACAAGGTGTAACAAAACTAGGGAATGCAATACCGGGATACCGGGATCCCGAAATACCGGGATCCCGCATACATTTTGCGGGACTAATCCCGGTCGAAAATTTTGCGGGATCCCGCGGGACTGGCGAGTGGCGGGATAACAAAGAAATATGATTCATACGCGTAACTTTGCGCGCAGGAGTTCATGAACTGGCTACAGGCAGTCTGCCAAACAATTTGCCTTCAATTCACTTTAAATGACAATTGAGCCAACCAGCGTGGATGCTGAGCGAGCTTTTCCGGAACCGTTTCGGAATCTTTGGGCACGATTTTTAGTTTTTACCTATATTTCGATTTTTTTTATAAAAGATGAAAATAAATAAGCTAGTTTTTTTAGTTTTTTTTAACTACTATTATTACGAAGCCATTTCCAAAAAAATGATAAGTTTTCTTTAATTTTTTTATAAAGTCTGAAGTATGGAGGTGTTAATAAACCCTTGAAAAAAGTGTCCGACAAAGTTTGTTTTATTTAAGATTCTAAGAATAAAACGGGCTCTATCAAGTAGTCATTATAACGATTTATTTTAAAAGTTTAAGTCCACCCAGCGGGATCCCCCGCAAATACCGAGATCCAGCGATATTGTGATAGTTCAATCCCGCAAATACCGGGATTGAAATTCTCTTGCGGGATTGCATTCCCTAAACAAATAAGTGATGATATTTTAGAGTGTTACATATGTGTTCCTTATATAAAGTTCACTGTTAAAGTAGCAGCGTTGAATGGGATTTTTTTTTGTTATTTGTATGGGGAAGCGCCCGCGCGTCATGAATTTTTCCATAAAAAGATGAAAAAAGTTACTTTTTCAGAGCTGATACTTTCACAATGAACTCTATATAGGGGACCCATACACGCCATAAGCTGCCCTAAAATATTATCACTTAGTTTTGTTACACCCTGTATATTACTGCCAATACTGCAATGTTTTCACGCTAGAGACAACACCGGTATAGACAAATTAGACATGGTATAGACTGTAGAGTATAGACAGACAAAAAAGTATTGTCAGACCTTTGACGTTTTATGTCGATATTCTGATATGACAAGTCCATATGTCGGAATTTCTGTATGTGCTAGAAGCGCCCACTGCCCTTTGCGTAACACTCCCTATTACGGTTGTCGCTTTGTGGTTAGCTCTAACTATTAATTATTAAATTCACCACAGGCATTAGTTAATTTATTTACATACTGTTGTAGGTCAATTATACCACAGATACCAAATTAAGGTTACTACGTGTATTAACACAGTTTGCGGTTGCACTTTTGGTGATTATATTTAACTTTGATGGAGAGTTTGATAGTATTAGTATTTATAAAGTTTATAATCTTTATTAAAGTAAACATGACATCTCTATGAGTGCGGCCGTCGGATGCGTAATAGTTACAAGCATTTTTATTTAGTGAGCCAGGTAAATAGCTGCAAAAATAATTAACTTCTTCTTTATTAAAATAGGAGCTATTTTAATAAGGATGGCTTAGTAATATGTCTGCGAGATGAAACTCTAAAAGCTCAGATGTGTAAGTATATCCTATATTTTTGTCTAAAAAAGCCTATGAATGTCTTTTAACAGCGAAAAAGAATTACATTATTTAAACATTTTATTTGAATAAATGTCGTTTAAGAACCAGGATAACTGTACGAGCAAGCAATAATGTTGCGGAGGCTGAAGCAGGGGAGGGGGGGAGGAGGCGACAGCTGCACCTGGACCAGATCTCTGTACCCACCTGTTATCTGTCCACTTGCAAGTATTGTACCGGCATTTTTATTCCTATCAAAAATGTGTTCAGTTTTTAACTGATTTTCAAAAGACAGTTGGTTATTTTACAGTTTTCTGATTTATATTCATTGTTAACAAATCTAATGTTTTTAATTTTATTCGTTATAAAAACGTTGAGGGTAACATAATTTTGACTTTTGTCCCTTTTGCCAAGTTTCTAAAGTTGTTTTTATGGTTGTCGATTGGTTATATGCTGTTTGATGATAGCAAATCGAAGAATGCAGTTCTGTCGAAAAATTTGATAAACTGGGCATAAGACAACAGTATAAAAGCTCGATAAGAAGGAGACTGCAAAGATTGCAAGTTTCACGTAAAAAAAAAAACTTCATCTCGAAGAGGATTTTCGCGCACGACTAGTTTTGACACATCCGTCGCGCTCGTGCGGAAAATAAACAATTCCGAGGCCCGAGACACACTGATTGACTCCGGAATTAGTTTATGTATTACCATGGACCTACCAGTATTAAATATGCACCCTGTGACCTACATCGTAAGAGATAGTTTATCATTACTGAGTCTGTTGATATTTTAGTACAGTGATGTTGGAAAATAAATGAGATTTAACGTAAGTGACAAGGCGTTTGCGCAGTCAAAATTATCGAATGTGTCTACTTTCATTAACGGCCCCACACAGAGACATTTTGAATTTATATCTTCATTAAATAAAAGTTAATGAAACATAAAAAGTCTCTTGCACCAGAGGTTGTTATAGTTAGTTAAGGTTAAGGTTATAGTTAAAGTATGTTGGTGCAACCCACCCTAAGGGCCGCGCCACACCGGAATGGCATGAGTGCGGCCTTAACTCGTAAGCATTGTTTTGGCTTCGGATCCCCCAACTTTAGCTGATTTTTTACCCGTCACATCGCAAGGACGTTTAACCGCATAAACTTTTAACAGCATCTGCGTACTATAATTAGTTCAAAACTTCAACGGACAAACGAACCAGTCTGAACTATGAATGTATCCACAAAAAGTCTAGAGACAAGTTCAGCGTTCTATAATAACGGGATATGGAGCCTGATTCGCTGGGAGTTTTTACGCTGGCCCTTACTATGGAAGACTGGTTCTCAGAGACATAGCTACAGAGCACCAGTAAATAATGTCCTCAAAAGCCTTTTACTGGTTCTATCTTAGAAACATATAGCATAGAGAGATACCTAGTAGACTTTCCATTCCTTAACGCCCTTCAGAATTGCTGAAAAAAAAATTCCGAACTCCAAATTTAAAGATTTTATTTTATAGTACATTTTTCAACACAATTTTTGGACGTCCCAGTTTTAGGATTGCATCTACGTGATGCAATCCTAAAAACTGGGATAACCTCAAAAAAGACCAAAAGGCACACTATCTCTTTCACTCATATGGTTTTTGCCTTAAATATGTGAAACAAATTGCTGTTCACGATTTACCCGTTTGCAATACTTCCATGTTTTATCCTTCTTCTATGGGTTCTATAGTCGTTCAGAGTGATACATTGGATAAGAAAATCGCCTTTATGTCGTTGGCATAAGGTCCAGTTGAAAGTAAAATAAATATGAACGGACTGTATGAGATTAAGTTTTTTACAGCTTCCTCTGTCAGTATGGTGTGGATAACTTTTTGTGTAGTTTAGAACTTTCGTAATATGACTTTTTCTAGCTTGATCTTTGCTAAAAGATTGTTTGTTATTATATTAATATGGTCGATAGCAAAAAACAAAATATTTTGATCACGAATGTCGCTACCATGTTAATTATTACCTACTTAATGTTTTTACATTTTTTAATATTTAAAAAACATTAAGTAAAGTAAGTTTAAATTGGGAAAAGTTATTTTTATGTTACCAAGATCTTGGTTCTTCCTCCGCGCTGAAATTCTTTTATCAGGTGGCAACCGTACCATATTTGTACCTATGAATGCATTTTACGGCGGGAATTTATAACAGCTCAGAAATTTTACTAGCATAACTCTACAAGCAGGAACGTTCTGGAAAATTAAATTAATCACATAAGGAAGGAATTCAGTCTCAAATGAGCTCGTACGGTAACCAATCTGCACGGCTTAATCGGGACTCGCACGGTGGTGGTGCAGAAATAATTACTTGTGTTTCTTCATCGTAACCAGAATGTTTATTTTGGGTATGATAAAATTATATTGACGGGTTGAAATTCGGGAGAGCCGGCAGAGAAAACAGAACGGCGGAGCAGGCATACAATAAAAGGTTCTTTTGAAATTCACGCCCACCGGAAAAATAGCGTAAAGTCTACGTGATAGTCGTTAAATTTTTTTCACTTTAAAATCGTTAACTTTGAAGAATGTTATTTTTTAACCCTAAAAAATTTTTGT
Source organism: Polyommatus iphigenia (assembly GCA_963422495.1). Classification (NCBI taxonomy): domain Eukaryota; kingdom Metazoa; phylum Arthropoda; class Insecta; order Lepidoptera; family Lycaenidae; genus Polyommatus; species Polyommatus iphigenia. The sequence goes on from OY730182.1 coordinate 40,540,374, forward strand.
TGCGGCCCGCGACACCAAGACCAAAACATGTTTGTGGCCCGCATGAAAAAAAGGTTGGGGACCACTGCTCTAGAGTATAGACAGACTCACATAGTTTGCAATCTTGGTTATCCACCGACGTGGAGAAAGTCCATAAGCAATGGAGACAGTTCAATTATGTCAAGTTGTGAGGCAGCAATTCACAAATCGCCCAAAATGACTTCCAAATCCTATTCGTATTACAAACTTTTTCCATCACGTCTTTAAGACAATTTCTGCGATTCATTATTACTTTGCTATCTAAATTTGCAGATGCTCAGAATATGTTTAGAAAGTCTGGTGTCGTTTATGTGTGCTTCTTAGTTGTTATAAAAATACACATCTAGTAGCGTTTACCGCACGGGGATCGTATATTTTTCATATTTACAGCATAAAGACATCTCGCGCGATAAACGAAACGAACGAATTTTAGCGCAACTCCGATGCGGGCGTCATCTAGTAACCCAATAAAATAAATCGCATCAAAATCCGTTTCGTACTTGTTATAAATATATAGATTTCTTTTATAAAATAAGGGGCCAAATGGAAAGCAACTACACTCATGGGCGCCGGCAGAAATAATTTCCAAGGGGTGCAGATTTTAGTTTTCTTTCTTTTCTTTTTACTTTTTACGAGCAACAGTGACTGTTTATTTACGTCAACAGAATACAGTGCCGAAACATTGCGAACTATCTTTGTACGGTATGGTAATAGGGTTACAAAATGCTTTTTATTTCAATAATTCCCGTTGATCCCGAGATTCCCAAGGGGTGCAAGTGCACCCCCTGGCACCCCCCTGCCGTGGCCGGCGCCCACATGGGCGCAGTGCACAGTGTCCACATGGACACTCACATTATATAATATATTAGAAGAGCTGCAGGTTCGTTGCCGGCCTATATCGACTTTGTTAGGTAGTTTTATTGTGATTTTCCACAGTATTCCCTGGACTTACAAATTAATTAGCTCCTCTCTACAGGCAATTAGGCAGTTAAAACTAAGGAATGCAAATCTCTCGAGATTAGGCTCAGCTCAGGCGAGATCCCGCAAGATTATGAAAATCAATCTCGCGAGATCTCGCCAATTTCGATTACCTCTTCAGGTTTTACCTTAAAACCTGAAGAGGTAATCGACAAACAAATTATATATTAGATGAGACTTCAGACGCAGGTTCCAAAAATGGCCTCTAAAATTATTCTATTACAGTTTATTTTTGGAAGCGAAATGTATAGATAACAATACTTTTAGCTTCCAAAAACATTGCATTAAATAAACTAGATTTTATTGTAATTTTGTTAGATTCAAGCCTATAGATTAGTTTATATTTAGTCAATTTATATGCAAATTGTGTCGACGCCATTAACATAATATTGATGTAGAGTGTACGGTCCCGCGGGTGGCCGTCACGGCGAATTTCATAACGTTATAATGAAAATTATTTGCAATAATTCTTTAAGATAATATTTAAAAAAAATAATAGCCCAAAGTTACGTGCTATATTTTTTTACAAGTAGATATGTTTTCTGTACATTTCTAACTACGTTTACTTCTTAAACTGTACAATGATTTTGAATTTAATAATATTTATCAAGTTTATTTTTATTCTCCACATACCATAATGTCCTTTATCAATTAAGCGTCTTTACTCTTTTCCAATGTAACAGACAGGGACAAAACTAACGAAAATAGGTCACGAGTTCTTGAATTTTTTAATTAGTATGGGTATTTTTTCTATTTTTTAAGAACTAGGTAGGTATGATCTATCTTTTTGACTTGTATCTGTAGTCAAGACTAAAGGTCAATTCAGACCGCAACGTGACGCATAGATTTTATTGCATTTCTAAATTTGTATGGATTTGACAGATTTGCAAGACGTCTTAACTCTGAAACCTGTTAATTCAGTAGATACAAATTCTACGCGTCGCGTTGTGGTTTGAATTGACCTTAAGTAACTAAACTCCCCAAGCTGGTTAAGATGTCCGTGACGGGTCTGACCCGCGCATTCCCGGTCGCAAACAGAACGTGACAGACTCTTCTAATTATAATGCGTTTCTACTACACGTCTATCTCTCTACCTCTATATTAATTTACTATAGGTCTTTTCAATTACACAAATGTTGGGTTTATATCTAATGCCTTTAACGGCATTGTTATATAATTATTCACCCACAGCTCTATTTGGATTTTGACAAAATTGTGTATGGTAGTTATGCTTTAAATTAACTGTGTGTGCTTGTACTTTAATTCTGGAAAACTGTTCCTAATTGTTCCTTTTGAATACTATATATTTACGCAGGCTTCCACGGGTCAAAGCTAGTTCTTAAAGTTTAAACAATATTATAAAGATACATAGGGCAGTGTCTTAAGGTGTGTATAGACTACAGAAAGGTCAAGATTACATTTAATATCTCAAGTGTTACAAAACTGTGCAAGTGGAAGATTTAACATTTAATTATTACTAGGGTCTTCACTCTTCATTCATTCCATTCTTGGAATTCCCCTGTAGTTCCTAGAATCGAGAAAAGTGAGCATAAACTTGAATGTTAGCTTATGGACGGATAGAAATTATTGTAGAGTTCTCAGAAAAATATGATTCGCACACTTTTTGACGTCATTCAACTCGAGCGCTATGCAGATGTGGTTTCCTTTGATTCGGTTTCGGTAGCTCTGCGCCTGTCTTTCGGATACGGTACCTGTCCGTTTCGCTCCTGGTTTATTTCACTCAATTGGAACACGACCGCATTGCAGGCAAACAAATTGAACTTCATAATGTTTGAGACTTTCATATGATATTTGTTGACGCGCGTTAAATAACGCTGAGTTTGCTGTGGTTCTTCTTTCTAAAGTATGGTTTATACTTCATACCAATATTTTTCAACCTACAGAAGCTTCGCGACCCCCCAGGGTTCCTTCAAGGAGGTCGCGAAGCTTCTGGTCGCCAGGGCTCTACAGAACTATATCAGTAAAAAACAATAAATATTAAAAAGATTGATGTATTAAGTAGAAGAATTTTAACTCAAAAAAAATATGTGCTATGTATGTACACACCATGCAATAGCCATATCTCACATATTAATTTACCTGCCTCACTTTTTGATCAAACTCTGTCTATTACGTTATTTAGATTCTAGACAAGCGGTAGCGTGTCAAGCCAAGTTCAAGTATGACAGAACTGGCGAGCAGCACCGTGTGTAATTATACCTATTATACGCAGTCAGCATTATTCGTATTCTATTTTAGGCACGTCTGTCCTCACTTCTTCCACATCCTGGGTGGGTTTCAATTAACGTTTTAGTGCCGTCGTATAACGCACATGACACATAAACTCCGAAACCGTAAAAGTCCACGAGAATCCGCATCTCTGCGCGATATTGCCTTTATGTTCTGTAGTCTCCCTGCCAATTACACCTAGAACCGGTCAGCTGCTGAAGCGATATATCCATATTCTTACTAATATTATAAAATGCGAAAGTTTGTCTGTCTGTTTATTACCTCTTCACGCCCAAACCTATGACGGTTGATGACGGAGAGAAGGGAGGGTAGGAGTGTAGTAGCAGAGAAAATAAGAATATTTCCCTCTCACGTATTATATTATGTATGTTCAAGTTTTCACACTGTCGCCACTTCCTGAGTGCAAACCGTGGAGGTTAAAAACACCGCCAAAATACCGACAAAAAAGAGAAATATGAACTTTTATTTTCTTCAAAGGCTTAAACTGGATATAAGCTAAGTCATTATACAGACCGTATTTAATGTTAGTTTTAGTAGAAAATCCAAAGTACTAAAGCGGTATAGCGACTACGTGCGGCATCCACCCCGAATGTTGAGTAATGTCTAATGCGATAATGCCTTTCCGGACGATATTTGCATTTTTATTACACGACTTATACCGAAGCGCCTTTTCGTGGGAGCTATGTAAACAATTTATTTTCTTACTGTATAATATGAAAAATCGCTTTGTGAATGTACATCACTGACCTCCATTATACAAGTACGCTGGACTTATGATACCAAATTGTTTTTTGTGCCTATTTGAAGCGGAATGAGCGCCCCCAATGCTGGGGAAGAGAACTGAATCTGACGTAACTTGCAAATGGCCGCTTAATCACTATTGGTTGTAGAAACTAGTATTAGTTCCAAGTACTCCCACTACTGCTATCAGCGCGCCAATATGGCGACTTTCAAACGTCATTTTTACGTCAGATTTAGTTCTCCTCCCCCGCATTGGGGGCGCTGATTCCGCTTCAAATAATCACAAAAAATTGCTGTCATTTCAAATAAGTCCAGCGTACTTGTATAATGGAGGTCAGTGATGTACATTGTACATGCAGAATACCCTATAACTTATTTCGGAGTGAAGTGAACAGTTAAAGTAGAAAGAGGTCTATGAATTGATTTTTGATTTGAAATTCTTAGAATTGGTTGTAATAAACGTGTACTTTTAAAATTTAATATTGATTTTTTGACCCATTTTTAACGCCGGACTAAAAGTAAGGGGTACTAAATACGTCTCTCAGTGATTTGTCTGAAGTCTGTCTGACCGTGGCATCGCAGCAAACGGTTGAGCCAATTTTGATTTACTTTTTTGCTTCAAAGCTGACATGGACAAGAGTGTTCCTGGCTTTTTTTCTATAAAGCTGAGGCTTAACCTACGCGTCAGTGACGGAGCGTCGAGTTGCGTCAAGTTGTCAAATGTGTGTTTTGTATACAAAAAACACATTTGACAACCTGACGCAACTCGACGCTCCGTCACTGACGCGTAGGTTTGTTCTAAGCATAAATCTTCAGCTCGCTCACTGCTGGAAAATTTGTGTTTTGTTTTTTATTTCTATAATTTTATAATATATTGCCTTACAGCGTTACGTTACGTAAGAGTAACCATTTTCAAGTACGAAGTATGACTGCCAACTTTACCTAACGGTTTTAGTCAAAAACTCCAGTTTAAATAACAAACCTACAAAAGGGCAAAGTAAATTCATGGCATAATAGTTACACAGCAAATAAATATTGGTTGCGTGGCCGCACGACAACCTCGACTCATATATTCCTCAAAGTAACTGTATATTTGGACCTGTTTATACATATAAGTCAATAACCCAATATGTGGATATTATGTTACGATGTTTTTATAGAAGTAGCGTTATAATATGCCTATTGCCATTATGTTTTAATAATTCACACTCAGAGGCATATTTTATTGAAGTCTACACTTTCATTGAATGAAAATTTTGACATAAACCCCATACATTACATTCCGCGTTTTAATTAATTTAAATCTAATTAGGTATAAACAGTTCGGCGTTTATCATAAAAATATCTTTAAATGTCCTTTTCCAAAACTCAAACCTCTCCCAAATTGGTTCAGCAGGTAAATTAGTTGTGACCGACAGACATACTATCGCATTTACATTATTGGTAAACGTCTTCGGGCTAGTAAAGGTACCCGTCGCGTGGAACCTCTAGCCCAGGGCCCAACATTATGAGGTACAGTTAAGTAATGGGTTTCGACAACAAATTGCGTCGATTGCTGCAACCGTCTCTACCGAAATTAGCGGCGACGTACATCTAGCAAAGCCACTGCGTGTTGCGCCTCTGATACATCTACCAGGTACATCAAATACCTTTTACAAGGAGAAAGGTGTGAGGAAATAGTAAGAATAATTAGTAGTCTTTATGAAGCCATATGATTTAACCCTCGGTATTTATTTTTCATTTTTATTTGAAAGGAAAACATACAGTGATAAACTTAATTAAGAATTAAAGCTGAAAAAATTAACATGTTTCCACAATTATATGTGTAAGGCTCCATACATTTTCTGCAGTGGCGGGGCAAGACCAAAATGTTATGTGGGCAAGATATATTTTGCGAGGCCCCATGAAGAATGACGCAAGACGACATCAAAACTTGTAAATCCTAAAAAAAACGTCGTCGCTCAAAGGGCGCGAGGCCCCTTAGACCGCGAGGCCGTGGGCGGTCGCCCACATCGCCCACGCCTTACGCCGCCTCTGATTTTCTGTCAAACTTTGATTCATTTAATGAATATGAGTTTTACAAAAAATGTATGGAGCGTGTGTCAGAATCTTCATTTTTAACTCTGGTAATCATTTCATGTTTTTGAGTACAACCGTAAGCTAACAACCACTCATAATGACAAAGAAATGGTAAAAGAGCCATCGACGAAAACTGACCGAGGTTACTAAGAATCGACTTCAAGACGTCACGATCACTGGCCAAAATACCAGAATTAGTCCAATCAGTATAGAAAGTTCACCTCGGAATTTGACAGGTCACAAAAATCGTTTTTTTGCACTTTTTTGTAAATATTTCATTTCCTATGGGATTTTTGCTATTTGTATTTATTACCATAATGTAGAATACAAAATTCTCTACAACTTTTGTTTAAAAATTTTTTTTATACGGTGAACCGTTTTCGATATAGAGGGCGGAGAGCGCGCGGTCACTGTATCACTTCAGGTTAACCGGTGCCTCCGGTCGCAAACGCAATGCGCATGTAACAGAGCCTTAATATTTGGGTGGTAACTCCGTTGTTTTGTAATAGGTACCTGCGTCGGAACAAAATAAGCTTTCTAACCTCGCCCCCCTTCGAGCACTGTGTGTTATCGCTTTGTACAGATTTCCTAGACAATACAATCTTCCATCGATTCTAGTGGCCATATATTCTGCTAGGTACCGCGTATAGTGATACATAATACTAGTCAGGGAGCCCTAGAACAATTTTTTTGATTACTAACAAGCTAATTTTTTTGTGAGTTTATTAATTTTTTATTTATATAATTGTTACAAAAAATTTCTAGGGCTCCTGACTAGTATTATGTATTATGGTACATTATGTGATATGGTAGATTATGCTCTGGATTTAACTATCAATAGGCTACTTTTCCTTCTTTCCTTATCCACCAAATATAGGCGCTGCCAGCTATGCTATGAGGAAAATTATTATTCAGTACAAATTGACTTATTTTCAATAGTACAATTTAATTATTTCAAGTCATGTAGATTTCACCACCCACTTCAAAGGTTAAATTCTAATGTAGACGTCTTTATCATGTTTAAATAACATTGTGGCTATAAAATAAATATCATAAATGTAGCCATTCTTTTGGTGTGAGCTTAACTTACAACAAAAGTGCCTTTGGACAACGAAAAAATGTTTTAATTTATTTTTAAGCTGAAATAATCGAATAGATTATGAAGACAAATACCGAAACTCTTTTGTTTGTGTTTTGACGTCCGCCCGTTTGAAATGACGAATATCTTTTCAAGTTCGCCTTAAAATTATGAACAAAACTTTGCCCCATGCGAAGGGCCACCCTCACCCGAGCTGTGAATCGTTCGTTAAAACACCTTCCGTCTCTTTCACAAGCTAGAGTAATGAGAAAGACAGCACGATATTTCTCCGATTAACTTCGTTATGCGAGTGGGCCTAAGCCTTTAATCGCATAATCGCATTTTTATCAGCCCCTTAATCTCTAGACATTGATTATATATTCAAACGCTAATCCTTATTTATGAAGGCAACAATTCAGAAACACCGCCGCGTTATACATGCGATCTAGAATTTGCTTATCGAAAGTATTTTGAGTGGTTGGTTAAGTTGACGTAACCTAGTTTGAGGTTATTGATAAAGGAATTTTTGTGTTAGCGAATAAAAGAGCTGATTAAGCTGATGAACTAGCTTTAACTTAAGCTAATGGATTAAAAAAAAACTTTATATACTGAGGGGTAAAGTCTAATTAAAATATGCTTGTGACTAGCATAATATATTTTACATACAGCGGGTATACTTGATATAGAGGTACCTTGATTCAAGAAAAGACATAGCATAGTAATAATTGTTGTCCCGAAAATATGTACGGTTCCCGCGGGAGGTTCAACGCAACGGAGTTGTGGTTCCTAACAAGTAACGACTAATTTCTTGTTCACGTCACCGTCTACCAGAATCTGATGGCAAAAAGTAAGAAAGTAAATTGACTCTAGCAATACCGGGGTAATTGGAATAAAACATTTTGATCCTTTTTTTTCCTTATAGCGGCTGATTCTGTGTGTGAAACATGCCAATATATAAGGGAAAAGACCTAATGCTAGACACTGAACTAATAGATGACACTTATTATATATTAAAAATACCATAAAAATAATAATTACTCTAATTATTTCTCACCACTGTAAATTTTATAAGCTTCTCAAGCTATCTGTTGAATTGAAAAAATATATTAGAGACGCCTTCGGGAACAAAATTTTAAAATGGGATCAGTTTTCGTAAATTAATATGACCGCGTCAACACGCGCTCGGCAATTTCTTAGCAAATAGGTTAAGGAAGTCGAAATTTTGCACGTAAGTTTTGAATACATTTATTTGATTTTTAGTAATTTCTATTGATTTCATTGGATTAATGGTCATGTTGTATACACTAATTAATGTTTATTTATTAATATATATATTTTTTTATCCATTTTCCCTAACAATATAAAGGGTGTCTACTATTAGTTCTTGAAAATGTAAAAAACCTAATAGATCACATGGATCTCATCTTTGAGTTTTGCAATACATACTAAAGTTATTTAGTACTTTATTCTACTGCAAAAATCATCACTATTCTCTTAAAATATAATTCTATTAACAATCTAAGAACTTAGAACTACTGCACCTAAAAATGGACATGGTGTCTAATATTAGACCTTGTACTGATCTAAAAATCGATTGCTTTAGTTTTTTAGCAGTAAAAAGAAGAAAAAAGAAGAGGCAAAAAAAGCATGGAGACTAAAGACTGAAAATAAATTTGCTAGGAAAAAAATATGAAAAATAAAAATAAAAGGAAAGATAGTTTCAGCATGGAAGAAGAATGAATAGAATCTGGAGACAACATGGATAATATTTCTGATGCATGTAGTTACTATGATGAAGGAAATAATAGGAACCTAATAATAGGAAAATAATAGGAAAAATGTAAAATGTAATGTAATGTTCTATGTCAACTATTAGTTCATATTTTTACAAGTTTACAAAAAGACCAATAATATATTTTTTAATTGATTTGTCAGAGAATAATTATAATAGTTTTATTTTGTAAGAGTTACTGAAGGCATGGAAGAAGTTATCAACCCTTTATTTTCATAAATATATATTTTATAACATTCAAATGTTTCATGTTTCCTTAAAGTGTCTGCCATTAGGTCTTTTCCCTTAAATTTATCCAATGATGATCAATGATATTTTTTGAAAATCTGCTGTCAAAATTTGCCGTCAGATTCTGGTAGACCTATACATTTGCATATTACAGTTGTAATTTAGCTCCGTAGATCGTTCTCAATGACTGCAGTCTTTGCCCGTTACGGTCAAAGCGCACGCCTCGAGAACTAAAGTGATAATAATAGATATCAGTTGCACAATCAGCAGACTTGGGATTTAAAGAACATTAGAAACGGGAAAGTGTGGACATACTGACAGATTTGAGCGGCAAAATGGCGGATTACCTTTGTTATTAATCTCTCACTTTTTCTACCTTACCATAGAAATAAACTGTTTTTATGGTAACCATGCTGATAAGAAGCACTTAAAAATAACGAGTTGGACTTCGGTAGTGCCGGCAGTAGTAAAAACCAAACAGCACAGCAGGCATATTTCTTCCTCTACATCGCGCGGTCTTCTCTATACTATTTGTGTAATGAATATAATATATTAAGGTCACTCCAATGATTGAAGCAGTTGCGATTAAAGCGCAAAAAATTCTAGATTTTTACCTCTTTTTCTCAGAAAATAGCTTATATAATTATGTCCTAATCAAAGCTTAAATACCACCACACCAATCCTACCAACTCCTTAGCAGGTACATTTCACCGCGAAAGAATAACAAACACGTACTTGCAAACATTTATAATAGCATAAGGAATTTCCAGTTTTCTCTTTGTTCATAAATAAGTTGAACGTTTATGTATGTAAATATTTTTGGGGCACATTTCCCGAGCGATCTGTATGCCCGTCCGCGACGCCATCATGAAACGACCCTCCCTGATTTATTTAACGACTCTCTTCTAATAAGTGACAATAATATTATAAGAATGGAGAGACGGGGACATAACGAAAATAGGACGCTGTTATGTATGAGCTATACGAGTAAATAATATATTATCTAATATATCTGCAACGATATCGGTGCATGAGATGTTGAAGTCGAGGAGGGTATAATATATTTTGTATGTCGTCTAAAAAGGGAAAATAATGGTGGTAGCTTATACATTCTATAACGAGGAAATAATAAAGAAATTACAACGAATAAATAAATAAGACTTGTTCAAATGACAAACTAAACGAAAATAGCTATATACTTACATAACTATATTCTATTGTTTTAAAGGTACCCATCCTTAATCTTCGAAGCGATTTTAATTAACAATACAGAAAACCTTGAAGCGTTATAACTTGACGGTTTTGTTACTACAAGTTCGTAAAAATTATTGAAAAAATGTAAAATTGTAAAAATAAAGTGACAGAAACCATTTTCATTGTAACAAACGGACAAGCGAACAAAGGGTGCGAACGCTTTTGTGAGTTTCGCTGGGCCGCACCGCGCAGCTCGCTACTCTATCATTTTATCGCCGTGGAATTCTGATTATTTCACTAGAATAAAGGAAATAGATTGAAAACTTGTTCACAATATACGTACTAATATAGAACTTATTCAAAGGTTTAGAACTCAGACATGAAATGAATTTTTTTCTTAGATTAAGGTGCGGCTGTACCTAACAGCCGCACCTTAATCTAAGTAAGAAGAAGAAGTACCAGAGGAGAGAGTGGCTTCAAAATGATAGCCATAATAGTAGGGGAGGTAGTGCTATCGTTTGCTAAGTGATTTCATACCGACCAAATTTTTGTCCAGCGGTAGCTTAATATTTATCAATCAATATAATCAGCGTCAGTCGCCGCACCCGTGGTGGAATGTTAACTGAGAGTATTTCAAAGTTGTAAAAAAAATAGTTGCGAAAAGTGATTTTATACCGAATGAAACTTTGATGGATGATTATTGAGGTCATGTTTAACCAAAAAATCACCGTCAGCCGTATTGCAGACGGGGGATTCAACGTCAGTCGCGTTACTGAACATGTAAAAATTTTTTGAATATAAAGTCATTTTATACCATACAAAATTTATACAGGTGAATGTTTCTACTTTGTAAATAATAAAGAAAACCGTCAGTCGCTAATATGATGGTGGAGAAACCGTCAGCCAGCGATATAAGTTATGACCAATATAGCCCTACTTTGCGCTCAATGTATCCTAGGGCGTCGCGTAGACGACATTTCCACCTGCAAACATTCAGCTGACGGCGATTTTCTTTTGAATTAAACATAAAATTATCTCACATAGCAATTTTAAGTAATTAATTCGATAGTCAATATTTGTGAAGAAGAATTATTATATACATTTTACTTTAAACGCGCCATCTGTTGTTATATACTAAAACTAAAATAACACCTACCGAACCTAAACGTGTATAATCTAGATGTGAACCTTTATTGGGTGCGAATTGGGATCTTTTTAATGTCAATTCAATACGATTCCCAACAACAACTTTGAGATGCTCTCAATTTTTATTCCACCCATTATGAAGTGGCTGACGATCAAAGCTGTTATGTATTAGTGGAATAATATTATTGTAACGATTTTCGCTCGGTATGAAATTACTTTTTAAACTGAGCGTGACCTCCCCTACTATAAGCCACTATGCAAGCGTGCGGCGTGCGCCCATCTCACTCCGGCTGGCCTACCTCAAAAGAGGTGGAAAAACCTTTGGACTTGTGACACTGTTGACGTCACAGTATTGTTTAATTTGTAGAGCCTACCACTGTGCCACAAGTCAAGTGGTTTTTCTGTCTTTTTTCAAATCTTAAATCGCCCGTCGTGCCCATAAAGTTTTACCGATTGTGAACTAACGAACCTCAAACAACAACTTTACAGTATACTTCGAAAATTTTCAGTATTTGCCGTTTAAGTTTGCAATTTTAAAATTGTTCAAAGACTCCTGGGGTTTATCGGAGGCAAACAAACCCCGACCACGGCGAGCTTGCGCCATAAATCTTGTACAATGAAACATCTTATTATGCCCGCTGTACACTCTCGCCGAGAGCTCTCGGGCGAGAGTCTCGTGCGAGAGCCCCTTGCCCGAGTCCGATCATGTACATTCTCGCTTAGTTCAATCGCAGTTAAGAACTCAGAGAAGATGGACGAAAACGACCATTCACCATTCAGTATTCACCATGCATCGAAAGATATCATTGTAATCCAAAGATTTATAATCATATTTAATTTTATTTCTCACAGATAATGACTATGACGTTTATTATTGTTATTTTTCTGTTCTACACTGTCCAACGGCGGGACTAGTACTGAAAGACGCGAGAGTGTACAGTAGTGCGCTCGTTTTCTTCGCGAGACCCTTTGTCTCGGGCGCAAAATACCGACAACGGACCGAGAGGGTCCGAGACAGGCGAGACGAGGCGAGCGCACCCATTTACACTCTCGCACTCGGGCCGCCTCGCTGTGTCTCGGCGAGAGTGTACAGCCGGCTTTAGATATTATAGTAAACATTTTATTGGTTTAGATTTTGTGAAATAACAAGGAATTGACCGACTTTTGCTGACGTACCGCATTAAATGGGCGCTGTTAAGCATTTGTGTACTAACCCACTTTTTTGTTGAGTTATGAATTTAGTCTTGTTCTAAATGTTCTAAAGAACATGTCTGCATTCATACATTTTTTAACAGCTTCCAAATAGTATTTAGACCTTCCCAAACAATTTCTGCTGAAATACTGTGATTTTACTAATGAATATAGATACTCAAAACATCTATTAAAAAAATGTAGCCAGTCATGGTACTTTTTGTTTAACTTAGGATACTTTATTTAAGAGCAAAAATTAGTAGATAAGGTAAGCAATTTCAGCTGGTCATGTTCATCAGTCATGGGGATACTAGAAAGGAAGAAGTAACACGAAAATACAATCCACTTCTATTTGTCCACTTAAAACTTAGGTAGGGAAACATTTGGAAAATTCACGCCTCCTCCGTAGAGTAAACTATTTAAGCCCGCACAAAAGTATTTATAAGGTTGAAAACCTTTAAGGGTTTAGTGTTTTAAACCCCTTTTTTAAATGTAGACACTACTACATATTTTTCATTTACGACTAATTATCTGTGCCTATCTCACTACACCGACCGGTCAGCAAGCAGAGCACATCTCTCCTGGTCAGCACGTAGCATCGCCCCGCACGGCAGCTATCCGACTCACTGGATCCCGTGCAGCAGCTTACAGTTCCGACTCACTGGGACTCACTGCAATAGTTCCGACTCACTGGAACTCCCTGGCAGTTGGCGGCTCAAGCGACAAGACTTCAAGATTCGACCTCCGGTCTTCGGGGGGGATTGATGTGGCGGTACCCACAATTCGCCTAACATTCCTGCATCGCGCTATCGAAGTTTTCTGAGCGCGTCGGTATAATATATACGACAGCTGAAATGTATCACGAGGGCTCCGGTCTGACCGAGCATAACACCTCGCTCGGTCGGAAGATCTTCCTTTGGCCTCCACACATAACTCCCACATATCCATATAAATGTAAAAGTGTCTGTGTATCTGTTTATTATTACTTTGCGCTAAAATTGCTGAACCCTTTTATGGAGATACTTAAAATCCCGAAAAAGGTCATGATTTAAAAAAAATGGTATGCGTTATGTGTGAACTATGAAATTGTGGAAGGCATTGTGACATTTTGAATTTTTCAGTGCATAACGCAATATATATTTATATTTTCAGAGTTGTTTACCACGCGCCGGTTTAATCACATTAGTTAAACCGATTGCGTCCAAATTGAATGTTTGTCATGAATATTCAAATAACTGATGAAAAATATGTGCTCTTTTTATGCACGTGTTTGCCTGGAAACCAATTTTAGGCTAAAATAAATAACGCGCACTTGACTGACACATTGAAAACACTGCCGTGTATCTAGTTTCGTATTCCGGATAGTTTTTCATCAAAAAATTTAGCTTTATACTGCTTAAATTTGCTTAGTATATTTCTTACATTTTAAAACTAGTTTTGTAAACTCATATAGGGCAGTTGTGTGGTTGTGCTCTACACAGAGAGAAGCCTAGGCTGCCTAGCTCAAATCATAACTTTCTTGATGTAATCTTGGCGCCTAGGGTTTAATTGATTGTAAAGTTTTTATCAATTACATTCCTAAAGAACTTGACGGAACACCACAAATCTACAACTATCCTAAAATCATCTTGGGCTACACTCAGAGAGATTACTTAATTTTAATTAAATGAAGATTTTGACATAAATTCCAAAGTTTAATTATAATTAAATGTCTCCAAGCGCATTCGTTAAGTTAAATCAACGTGAATACGGTAAATAGAAGTGATGTATGAAATCGGTAGGCTGTTGTTATCTGGTGTCACGTCACGTCACTCTGTCACGTCGGCCGGGAGAGATAAGGCATGCCTGCCCTCTCGGTCTCTCGACACACACTCTAGTGTTAGACATAGACTATAGTTAGGTTAGTCTTTGAGGACAGAACGCTCTAGCACAAGTCTTTGATCTGCCTTTATAAAAAGTTGTGTTTTTTTCGTGCATCGACGGTACGGCCGTTTAGAAGACTTCCTAGCGTGAAATATAAACATGACCTACGAATAATAAAACCAGGAAACGTAACTCCCATACTAATACAGTTTTAAATTTGGTTCCATTCGAACTGTCATGTAACGTCAGCCTTTGTACCGCTCAAGGTCACCTAAATATTGCAAATGTATGAAAAGTGAACCTAAGGTACACTTTTTTGACAAGGATTTTTGGAGCATGTTTTTTGACGGAGTTACTCTTCCTTAGTTTTTTTATTATTCGTAGAACATGACTGAATTGCATCTAAACGGGCGTACGTTTTTGGAGTGTTGACCGGCCATTTGAGATTTTTAGAATTAGAAAAAAACTACAGGCGATAAATATGAACGTCATAATATTTTTCACCTATGACAACTTGTAAAAGCTCTGATGAGACCAATTTTAAGACAAGCGTCTGAATTTTTCAAATTCTTCTAATACTCATTACTTCACGAATCACGAAGCATTTTCGCGCCTATTTATAAATTTCGACGGTTATAGAGATTGATATAACATTGGCACATTAACAGGTTGTTACGGTGTCAAGTGGCGACGAACCGGCCGCGCCAGGTTGCGCAGGGCTACCAACCACGACGGGTTCCACTACCGCGAGATGCGCGGGAAAGTGGCCGCGGTTGGCAGCCCTGGGCCCGCTCTGACCACCACTCGGCTTATGTAACAAAAACATGCACTTGAACTTAGCGAACGAGATGATCAAACCCGAAATTAATGGTGGGCGGCCGTTGGAATACTAACGTGCCGAATAAAAAATATTTGAGGTGTCGAGAGTACTAGTGAAGTGTGTAAATAGTAGTGCATATTTAAAAACCTGTTAGGTACCAAACGAAAAAATGGCAGTAAGTAAACTGTTTCTCTCTGTCTATTCTCTGTTGCTGAACAATTGCTGAAGATGCTGATATTTGGATGATTTGCGCCTTAACTACATAATTAATTGAAATCTTAAGATTTCAAAATTGGTTATTGAATTTTGGAAAATGAACGAATCCCATGCGAACAAGTTCCTGTACGACATCTATACTGTACTCGGCGAAATATTATGGCGGTAGCGGTCATTGACTCCCTGTCAAAAACTTGGCATTTTCTATATAAACCGCAATTGATAATGAAGTGTCAGATGTTGTCAATCGCGGCTTTGTATAGAAAACTACAAGTTTTTGACAGGGAGTCAATGACCGCTACCGCCATGTTTCGCCGAGTACAGTATAGTTTGGAATATAAATAGCACCTGCAGCTGCATAACAATATAATAAATGTACCTATATAGTATGTCATTTTGTCTAATCTCGTCTAAGAAGAAAATTTAAGCTGAATGAAGGGTTTTAGTAGCAGTGTAAACTATCGCTTTTTAAATTGTGTTCATCCCAATGAATAGATGTATTTAAAAGTAATAACAACAACAATAAATTAATCATTAAATAATTGCTCACAAAATGTAATTTGTTTCCAAACAAGTGTTGTGGGTGCGAACCTTGTACGTATAACGAGTAGAAGGCAAAGCCAAATCTAAAAATGAAAAGTGTAATATTGGGAATACTCAGAACATACTCGAAAACGGATATCCAGTTGAAATTGTAAACCTCAAACAGCGATATCAAAAATACGACCGGTTGGGGGCGAGTAGCGGCTACTACTTGGTCGCAGATTCGGCATACCGTTTACCCATATCTTGTGACTAAGGGTAAGGTTAAAATATGACACACAATTTGATGATGACCGTAAGGATCCGGTAAAGGCTACTGTAAATTGTAAGCATATTAGGTAAATATACTACGAAAGAATACAGAACCAAAAGGGTTGATAATTATTATTAAACGTTGTACGGGTTGCCAGCAGAAACGAAAACGCAGGAAAGATAATAAAAATAGGCAATCCCATACTTACAAATTATTCTGGGGTAGATTTAGATAAGCAACTAGAAACTTATTATTATTTGAGATACAGCATCAGTTCCCATACTTTCTCTGTTCATTTAAAGTGATGAGGCGCAAAAACACACGTCTACAAATCAGGTGCACGGTAGTGCACCCGCCGAGACGAGCCAAGCGAAGCGCAATGGCACTAGTCACTACCTACCATTTCTCGAAGTGTTTCGTCGTTTTTTTGAACCCTCATAGAGTTGGTTCCCGATGTACCAGATAGTTCATATTCTCAGGATAGATGGCAATACAATAAGAGACTAATTAAAATTACAAAGTATCAATTAAACTGTTATGTAGAATTTGTTGAAGTTAGGGTCAGTGGACTTAGGCCGTGTAGATTCAGAAGATTCTCTACATGAGATCTCTCATATTATCTTTTTCACAGGGTAAACCTTATGTGGTCGTCTCGGCAACATTTTGCATAAAATGTTTTACTTGGATTGTGCGTTTTCCTGCAATGAGTTTTGCCCGCACATCAAGCTTAAGAAAACTGTAAAGTTATTGCTATTTTTTGTCTGGTGTTGTTTGAAGCTTTCTGTATAACCATGGTATTAATCCAATTACATTAAAACGATATTCAATGAACAAATGTAATACTGACTGTCCTATACAATATGATCCATAACAAAAACTAGCTCTTCAGTAAAATATGTTTTTGTCCGACCTTTTGCGTGGTCGTTACGTAGTTACGTGTTCGGTGTTGTAGAGTAAACAAAGGTTGATAGCCAACGTACAAGTTACACCTACTACAGTTATGCGGCCCACACACCACACGCCATCTATGGCGCCTAACAGACGAAACCTACAAGCTACGACACATTAACATACTGAAATGATTAAGTAGTTTATTTCAAAGGAGTAACACTCTACAAGGCTTGGTGCGTGATCAAAAAAGAGCTTTCGCCGCCATCTTGTAAAGTATTACATGATAGATGCATAATAGACCAGCTATTTCCCATACACGGTACACCTCAATATGTCATCGTCTTCAATCATCATAGTATTTTTAAAGGAAGTCGAAAAAGTAATGATATCGTTGGTGATGGCGACACGTGCTAAAATACGTTTGTAAGATAAAGCCAGTAAATATCTTAACTATTCGTATTTTATTTATCATCATAGTATATCCCACAACCTGTACATTTTGTCGTAGGTACACGTTACGGAAAAACTATCACGCCTATTGATTAGTATTTTAACATAGTAATTTTTATTTATATGTAGATGTGTTATTATCAGTCAGTCAAGGCTTTTATATGTAGCTGTGTTATTATCAGTCAGTCAAGGTGTGACGACGCGAGCCCTCACAAAGCTCGGCTTTTAGCTGCTAGTGTTAAGGATAACGACTAACGAACTTGTCGCTGCATAATATATCAATTACTAACTAATTCACGACATAAGCTCGCACAGTTCCATCAATGAAGGGTAACCATTAAAAAATGTTCAAAATCAGAATGAACCATTCACTTGAAACTCTGTGCCTCTGGGAAGGAACCACTTAGCAGCTCCGTGTTGTATTTCGAGCCCCCACTTGGACTGTTTGCTTAAGGCTTAGCGCTCACCAAAGACAGTCTTGACTATTTGAGACAAGACAGTCCTAAGACGAGGTTTTGCTATACACATGAGAAATGAGGTTGTACACTGACAAACAAAATTTGTTTTGTATTGAAATAGGCTAGGTAGGAAATAGTAGGGTGAAATAATGCTTGCGCTGTTTTGAAACTGTCGATATTTGACGATATGTGGTACAGATTCTTGAAGTTTGTGTGTCGAGCTTAATATTGCTATTAAAATTATACAAAGCAAAGTAATATTGTAATAAAGTATTGCAATAGAGTATAGACGGTCTAATGGTGTGCATTGGTGGACCAGCGCGGCGTTTAGAAGACTTCCCGAAGTTACATACAAACATAATCCGCTTCCATCTAAATGGACGTAAGCACGTATGTACATTGTACGTGCGTACATCAGAATCGTATGTAAAAATGTTTTTACATACGATTCTGATATGTTGACCGGCCATTACATTGAACGGCACAATCACACCTTAACGACAGTTTTGTCGTAGGTGAGCGGTAAGCCTAAGCCCATCAATGGAAACCCACGGAACATCTTCGATCCTTATTTTACTTATTAACACTTATCTTGCCCGTCTGGAGGATGATTTTTACCACTTCGGTAAGTGGTTTTAATATTAAATGCTTTTTACGCGAAAGGGTAGTCTTTGGATTGTAAAGTTGGGTTTCCAACGGAAATCATTACCTTCCTCAACGTTTGTCTTTTGTTTTCTTGGATATTTCAAGATGAGGGGTGCACGTTGGGCCATGGGCGATTACGTGTCAAGGGGAAAATTCGTCTATGATTTTGATTACCCACGATCCACGTAAATTGTACAAGACGTAATAATATGCTATACACAACAGCTTCGCAATCACGGTGGCAAATATGGTTGCAATACATGGTTTTCCATCACAGTCCGACCATGGTTTTTTATCATCCATTCCAACATTGATAGGGGACTTATATAGGAATCTGTGGCAACTACTGAAATTAAATATAAATAGGTACTTCTCAACACGTTTTAATCCCCTGTGTAAGTCCATCATGGGCTAACATACAGAATACGCTTGGAAAAAAAAACTAACTAAGCCATAGTCTATTTCATGCATCTATGTTATCCTATTATTTTTCCTAACTATGCAATTGCACCGAATATAGAAAATCCTTTAGTCTCATAAATCATAATATTCCAACATAAAATGTGCAGTAGCATTAGCTCAGAGCTTTTTAATTTGTGTAATGACATCGGTAGAACTCTTTGCCCTGTGAATAGATCCACGGTTACCCCGACCGACTTAAATGCAGACGATGAAAATAAAATAATCAGCAAAATGTAGTTTCTGATTTTCAATTCGCAAAATTTCGTCTTAAGTTATTTGCTGCAGAAACTCATGAATTCATGACACAATAATATTATAATGTACTAAACATTAGAGTAGTTTTCTCTTATATTTTCTCGTTTCAGTATTAATGTCTAATAAAAGAAAATCAAGCTTTCTTGAGATGTTGTACTTTGCATGGATCTTTAATTGAAAGAGTTTTAAAAACCTTATTTCAATAGAAACTGGAAGTTTCAAATGTTTGTAACAATTTATTAATTTTTAACTTACTATAACATTTAACCTAATGTTATAACAAAACACGCACGCGTTCACGGGATTTTCCGGAAGGTTTGTATTTTTGAATATGAATTTTCCGTACATGCATTTTGAATAGTTTGGTTTCATTAAAACTTTTCACGCGCTAGTACTTTAATTTTAATAAAAAGAATATATTATATATTACAATATATACAATATATACAATATATTAAATATCCACTATTTTATATTACAATACACTATACCTATTATTATATAGAATAAAAGTTTTCGAAAATGTTATTTTCTACAAATAATAATATTGCACTCGATATAATTTACCAACACATCTAGTAATAGGTACATTTTTTAAATCCCATTACATATTATTACTAGCGACCCATCCCGGCGTCGCACGGGTATAAAATATATAGCCACTGAAAAAATTATTAAAATCGATAGCCTATGATTCTTTACGTTGTCTATTTCTTATCTGTGCCAAAAACATAAAAATTGCTCCAGTATTTCGCGAGATAAGCCCTTTCAAATAATTGCCCCCGTTTTTTCCACATTCTCCTATTAGTCTTAGCGTGATAAAATATAGCCTATAGCCTTCCTCAATAAATGGGCTATCTAACACTGAAAGAATTTTTCAAATCGGACCAGTAGTTCCTGAGATTAGCGCGTTCAAGTTAGCCCTTTCAAATAATTTTTCCCGTTTTTTCCATATTTTCCTCTATTTCTTCACTCCTATTAGTCTTAGCGTAATAAAATATAGCCTATAGCCTTCCTCAATAAATGGGCTATCTAACACTGAAAGAATTTTTCAAATCGGACCAGTAGTTCCTGAGATTAGCGCGTTCAAGTTAGCCCTTTCAAATAATTTTCCCCGTTTTTTCCATATTTTCCTCTATTTCTTCGCTCCTATTAGTCTTAGCGTGATAAAATATAGCCCTCGATAAATGGGCTATCTAACACTGCAAGAATCATCAAAATTCGTTGCGTAGTTTTAAAGATTAAAGGAAACAAAGGGACACGAGGGAAAAATAAAATCGGCCAAGTGCAAGTCGGACTCGCGCACGAAGGGTTCCGTACCGATACAGAGCAAAAATAGGCTAAAAATTATGTTTTTTGTATGGGAGCCCCCTTAAACTTTTATTTTATTTTTAATATTATTATTAAATATTAAAGTACACATAAAACAAAAGAATGTGTGAAAAACTCAAATTCCTGCCTCTTGCCATTATTGATATAGAGCGAAAAAGTTGTATGGAAGCCCCCTTAAAAATTATTTTTATTTTGTTTTCAGTATTTGTTGTTATAGCGGCAACAGATATTCACAATCTGTGAAAATTTCAGAAGTCTAGCTATAGCGGTTCTTGAGATACAGTCTGGAGACAGACAGACGGACAGACAACGAAGTCTTAGTAATAGGGTCCCGTTTTTACCTTTTGGGTACGGAACCCTAAAAAGCGACTTTGTTTTATAATATGTATAGATTTTGTTTCTTTTGTCTTTTGTGTTTGTATATTTTATTAAAACCATTGTTATAATATGTATTAATTCATTTTTATTCTAATTGAATGTAGCTTTGGTCCATTACATCTAAGATTTTTTTTATTGAGTGATTTATCTGTAGTTTAGCATATACTACTTACCTACTTAAGCAGACAAAGTAACGAGTGGGCGTAGTATAACCATGTTACTGTAAGTATATTGAAATTAGTCACTGACGACGAACGCTATGTTGCCCTACTTAGAACATAACCTAAATTACAATGTTATTATGAATATTTACACAATTTTTGTTCAATAAATAAGTCCTAAGCGAATTTTGATAATGAAGCTGCTCAATTTAAAAACAAAATAAAAAAATATATAGAATAAAGATATTGGAATTAATCGAATCATGCTCATACGATTTGTACGGAACAAAACATCGATAGGTACATATTAAAAACTAGCTGTTGCCCGCGACTCCGTCCGCGTGGACTTCATGCAAAATTTGCACGACAGAGGTGCTTCCGCGGTACGCTTACTTCAAACTTCAATGTTTACACTTTACATACAGACAGACACGTCACACATATTTTTGCGTAGGGGGTTCAAAACTGGAGAGTGGGGTCGAAGTCGAACATCAACTCTTCTTAATACTTAAAAAAAAAAACGCAATAGGAATCTTCATCCTTACCACCTCTTGTAGTAACACGTTTGAGTAAGCGCTTGTGCGATGTAAGAGACGGCACGGCGCCATCTATTATGAATTTTTGGAACTAACTTAATTTGAACAAATTTACGCATTTTCACCCCCTTACAACCCTTTTCTCCAGTTAAAAAGTAGCCTATGTCCTTTCTCAGGCTTTAGACTATCTGTGTACAAAATTTCATTACAATCGGTTTCGTAGTTTTGGCGTGAAAGCGAGACAGACAGACAGAGATACTTTCGCATTTATATTAGTATAGATATTATAGACTAGATAAAAATTTTCCCGAAACTCAAAGTATTTCCGTACCAAATTTCAGCAAAATCAGTTCAGCGGTTTGGCCAGAAGAGGTAACAGACAGACACACTTTCGCATTTATTATAATATTAGCATGGAAGTATGGATGTTTCACTGTGAAATTAGAAAGCCGAATATTTTTGTACCTTAGATTGATTGTCACAGGAAAATGTTAGTACTGCTAGTTTGATCGCCTTTCAGCATGAAGGCTATAGTCTAAGATCCCACTGCAGAATTGTGCAGGTATCGAGTACATGCTTGAAACCACATTTTACAAATATTTATGATAAGGAGAACATATTTCTACTGGGGTGCCAGTCCAAATGTGGCCGCAACTATTTTTAATTTTTTTTTTAATATTGAGTTTGCGGAATGTTTTCATCGGGTATTGAAAGGAAACATGGTTCATTTCACGGCAATGAGTATAGAGATTTAGAAAAATCCGGTGTGCCGTTGGGCACCCGGCCGCAACTCTATTGTAACCAGGCGTGAACAGGTACGATTCCGATATATTTTTGCATCCATAAAGTATATTGATCTTTGATATATCATATGGAAGCTTATTTTCCTCTTGTTATTATAATATAGGTGTGCCTAATTAAATCTGGCCGCAAATAAGGGGTGCCGGCTGTCAAAGATGGCAAACTATCGAAGGTTGAGGGAGAGGGAGCTAGCGCGTAACATTACGGGTCTAACGAGGATAGTGATTGTACATCATGTTAGTGTACTTAACCATCGGTTCAAACAATAGTAATAATCGGCCAAGTGCGAGTCGGACTCGTATTTTTTATATTAAATTTGTGTTTTTATATGGGGGCCGCCCTTATTTTTTAATTTTACTTTAATTTTATTATTAGTTATTAAATTGCACATTTAATTGAAGATTTCATGAAATTTTAAAGTGCCTATCAATGGATATTTATAATAATATATAATTACCGACAAAAAATTTATATATAATTACCGACAAAGCGAAAAAGGCCAAAAATCACTTAGTATTTTGTTGTTATAGCGGCAACAGATATTATACACAAACTGTGAAAATTTCAGAAGTCTAGCTATAGCGGTTTTTGAGATACAGCCTGGAGACTGACATACAAACAGACAGACAGAAGATAGACAGACAGACGGACAGACAACGAAGTCTCAAAACTCAAACTCAATTTTTTTGACGTGATAACGTCTTATAATTCGATATGCGGTGCGCGCCCGAAAAACATGACAGTTCATGCGGCGTTACCTCGCTGACAGCTCTGAGGGGTTCCATTTACACTCTCAAGTCTCTCAACTACCGTAAGGCCCACCTGGGCCGCGCTCTTTGTTTCGATTATATTACATATTTCGATGACTTAGAGAATACTTTTGTATGAAGAAGTTTGGTTAGTTATGACCTTTGATACATTGACCACACTCTGAATGAAAAATAAATAAACAATCTGTGAGCTATTAGTATTATTTCGGCTATTCAAAATTGTGCTCTATTTCCTACGTGTCAAGGTATGACTTAATATATGGAGAATAAAGTATTCGTTTATTTCTTCTGAACAAGTCACTAATTATAGTTTCGAAAGTTTATAATTGAGAAACTAATATCACATCGGACTAAATACTATATTATGATGGCTTGATAGATAGAAAATTTAACATATATTATAATGGAGTTCACACAAACATAAAATATGGATTGTATGTAAGGATATTACATTAATTTTACAAAGAGGGTAGGCCGGGCGCCATTTTTTGCACATTGACCTGCCAACTTTTTTGCATAGATTTTTCCCGGAACTGAGGGGTTAAGGCTATGATGTTGTCACGTTCAACTATCGTCAGTAAACCGACTTTACAGACAACCGATTTTTTTTAATTCAGAATAAATTTTTGCAAATGTATTCTGAACGTGTACATCAGGGGTTGGCAAGTAATTTTAGGTGCGGTCCGGATACTGTGGAAAATTTTTAACGAGATCTAGAAAAAACACTTTCCTATGTAGCTTGAAAATATTATTTTAATTAAATAAAAGTATAACGAATACCTTATCTATGTGTTAATTGATACTTGGTATTTAAAATGCATTATAATATTTCACGGTCCGAGATTTGACCTTTCGCGGTTTCGCGGCCCGCCTGTTGCCTACCGTTGCAGTTGGTCTACAATCTACATGATGCCTACCACTGGTTCGGGAACTAACCCAGCGAGAAGAACCGGCTCTCTCAGTAATAGGGTCCCGTTTTTACCCTTTGGGTACGGAACCCTAATAAAAAGATTTTATTGTAAATTAAATATATTCAATTAAAAAACTTGAGAGGTGTCAAGGGACACCCGAATGGAACGAAGTTATTTGTTTTAAATTTAAACCCAAAAAAAAACTGTAAACTCCATCTATTGACGCCCAGGAATACCAACAACGCGTCGCTGTTTAATTAAAAAAACACCATCTAATTGATGCACAGAAATACTTACTAATAACGCCCTCTGCCCCTAGGCCCTAACATGCAGGTACACTAATAAAATGGCCTTTTATGCTCTACATATTATGTCGATACTTTAACAGATAGGCACTTTAACATTTTTCGAAATCTTCAATTAAATGTGCAATTTAATTACTAATAATAAAATTAAAATATAAGGGTGGCCCCCATATAAACACACAAATTTTGGCCTAATTTTGCTCTATAATAGTACGGAACCCTTCGTGCGCGAGTCCGACTCGCACTTGGCCGATTATTACTATTGTTTGAACCGATGGTTAAGTACACTAACATGATGTACAATCACTATCCTCGTTAGACCCGTAATGTTACGCGCTATCTCCCTTTCCCTCAACCTTCGATAGTTTGCCATCTTTGACAGCCGGCACCCCTTATTTGCGGCCAGATTAAATTAGGCACACCTATATTATAATAATAAGAGGAAAATAAGCTTCCATATGATATATAAAAGATCAATATACGTTATGGATGCAAAAATGTATCGGAATCGTACCTGTTCACACCTGGTTACAATAGAGTTGCGGCCGGGTGCCCAATGGCACACCGGATTTTTCAAAATCTCTATACTCATTGCCGTGAAATGAACCATGTTTGCTTTCAATACCCGATGAAAACATTTTATACCGCAAACTCTTTTTTTTTTTTTTAAATAGTTGCGGCCACATTTGGACTGGCACCCAAGTAGAAATATGTTCTCCTAATCATAAATATTAGTAAAAAGGTGGTTTTAAGCGTGTAATCGATACCTACACAGTTCTGCAGTCGTATCTCGTACTATATGGTTTGACCCTTGTTTTTTTATGGTACAGTTTTCTGAATATTTTTCAGCTCATAGCAAGGCAATGATTGGAGTTAGATACAAAGTTTGAAAGACAAAATCGTAGTAAATTTTAGTAGCTTTCATAAAGTTCTTTACGACTCACTGTTTTCAGTTTTAAAGAGCTAAAAACTTAAAATCAGGAACTTTTGGCCTTAATTAGAAACTCGTAACTAGCTAGATTTTTTTTGTGCTTTTAGTCATAATTCGTCTACAATTCATGTATTTTTCTACTCAATCTTCACACTTTATAGGCGGTACCAGCCAACTTAACAAGCCTGCGACGAAAAATGGTATTCGGTTGACACTTGAAAATGCTCAGCAAGTTGGTAAGATCCTGGTTCGACACCAAAGCAATGTGCAAAACGAAAAATCACCCCAAGACATGTGATGGTCACACTTTGGAGTTTGGTGGTCTAATTGCCGGTGTGATAAGTAACAGCTTTTTACAAAACGGCGAGAGCATTACAGATGTGTACATTGAAAACTGCCCATAATGATGGCGATGCTCGTACGGCTGCAACTAGTTTTTGTCAGTCGATCGTCTCCGCTGCTCCTTGATGACAACGCGCGACCCCATTTTGTTTGGAAGCTCTCCCTCATCTGCCATACCGACTATAACCTTTTCCAAAATTGGTAAAACTTTTACCGGGAAGAAAATTCAAATCGCGAGAGGCTGTACAAAATGCCTTAGAAGTGTAGTCTGCCGTCCAGCTGATATTTTCAATACACTGCTACTGCGTTGGCGAAGGTGCGAATTGCAGGGGTGATTACTTTGATAAACAGAAATAAGTAAGTTCGAAATAATCAGCCAAGAGTGCGACCGACTCGCGCACGAAGTGTTCAGTACCGCAGAGCTAAAAATAGCCCAAAATTGTAATTTTTGTGTGGGAGCCCCTTTGAATATTTATTTTATTTTAATTTTACTATCCATAATTAAAGTACAAATATAATTAAGGTCTTTGTAAAAATTTCAAGTGCCTAGCTATATCCATTATTGATATCGAGCAACAAATAGCAAAAAAATCTGATTTTTTTGTATGGGAGCCCCCGTTAAATATTAATATTATTTTGTTTTTAGTATTTGTTGCTATAGCGGCAACAGATATACACATTCTGTGAAAATTTTAGAAGTCTAGCTATAGCCGTTATTGAAATAAAGCCTGGAGACAGACCGACGGATAGACAGACATTGAAGTCTTAGTAATAGGGTCCCGTTTTTACCCTTTGGGTACGGAACCCTAAAAAGAACATTTTTCAAACAAAACGGCAATATCATAGGTATAAAAGACCTTATAATATTATATTATGTAGTATGTACTCTTCTAAATCCTTTCATAAATGTGCCGTCACCTTTGTTATTAACCCATCAAGCCTCATACGAGCACCGGTGATCGCGACACTAGATTACAATAGCATTTCCAAGAATCCGCGATCGAAGGATTAATATTTATTATCAAGCGAATTGTCGAAGTAGTGAATTTTGCATATAATATTATAATGTTATCACTTATCACTGTTTGACAATTTAATCTTTTCATTTCAAGACCGTAGCGTTGTACCAAAGAAATTTATTCGATATTTCCATAGTTATCGAGTACGACATTCATTGAAACCAAATCGATTTTCAAATCGCTGTCATACACTGTTTTTGTCAAAACTATATCGATTTAAAGCCGATTTATTTTTTCAATCTCTATTGCCGCGGCCGCTGATTCGTCTATCGTCACGAAGCTGAGATGCTATGAGACAATACCATTGGACGATACACGCAGATCATCCAATCAAGCACGACGCACTACGCATGTGCGGTCGCAACATATGGGTTTGACAAATTATTTTTCATGATAATATTATCATATTTGTAAACAAATAATACATATTTTACATTAAATTAAAAAGCCTTCTACAATTGTTCATCGGCTCCCGTTTTCTCCTGTAAATGTTGCTTTTAGTGTGTTTATTTAATTTTTGTTTGTTTCCCATGGTTTCGATTTTTTTTCTCAAATTTTTCTCAATCCGGAGTAAAGGCAAAAGAAGTACGTCCTATCCTCAGGCGCGCGCGAACGCGACTGTTGGCGACTGAGAGGTGAGACAAATCTGGCGGTGAAGCGCCAATGTGGTTTTTCTTAAATATCTTAAAAAACATAGAGAATATTAAAAATCCGCTAGAACAAACACTCGGTGATAGAATTTTATATGATGTGTAAAAATATTAACTCAGTTTAGTGCATGGTTTTGGGAATATAGGAAAAAAATCGTCAAAGTTAGATGCATCTTTGTGATTTTTTTCTATCAAGAAAATTTCACGATATCGTGTTTTCGCTCAGATCGAATTCTTGGAAATATAATGTAGTAGGTATCTATGTTTAGAAAATTAAACGTTTCGGGGCTTATTATCAAGTACAAAAATGATTTATAAAATCGTCAATTTTGGGTTAGTCGCCTTCTAAAACGAGAAATAAAACTTCAATTTTAGCCGACTTCTAAACACAAAGTGGACCAATATTTGAACTTTTCTATGTTGTTCTATGTTCGGCTGTGGATTTTTTTTATTCAATAGTGAATTGCAAAATTTGAACGATCCTATTGTCCTACGATCCTGTTGGCATCAGGTATACCTGTTGATAAGGCACCCCTTGCCCATTGGCACCGCCATCAATAACGCCTTATCTACCCCAATAATTACCGTTTACTTTTATATTACACAAATGAGCGTTTTTCATTTTACGCTCGGTGGATTTGAGCTATTATATTCTACTCAACTCTTCTAAACTTTTTTTTGAATCGGTATCTCCACCGATAACAGAATAATAATTTCCTAATCATTTCCAATTCATTGTTTCTGTTCAAGTTCAAATCATTGTTAATTCCAAATCTCATTTTATTGTGAAAATCAAATAAACTGTTAAACGTGCAATATCCTTTTAATTTTTTTTATTTAAACTTCGCCAACGAGGCCCCAAATATGACGCATACTACCTCATCTAATTTGAGTAAGCTTATGTCTCTAGATTTTGTGCGAATAAGATTTTTTAAATCCTGATCACAAAACCTCACTACAAAGTACAAGCAACTATTTTGTATGAGCACAAAACATTCTGTACTGATCACTGGTCCTGCTAAATCATTGCGTTAATATCTATTAGTGGATCGCAAATCGTGTGAATGATGTATCATCGGCAGTCCATTATTACGTTTGACAAGCTGGATACGAGTGATTAGTTGCGAGCGTTTAATGAAAACTCAATACCGCCGCATCCGCCTACCTTGGTATCGGAAACCACAGATTTACCGTGCTGACTGTAATCGGTATATTTGCGATGGGTTTACGTTGCAACGTGACGGGGCGATGCATTTTTAAACGACTTCTGAAAAAGGTGGAGGTTCTATGTACGGCTGTAGATATTTTTTTAAATGATCCATTCAAGACTTTCAAAAACGGTTGAGTACCAGGTAACACCACGGCCGGGCAGAAAGTATGTCAATTCAAGGGTCAATCTTTTTGTCTTAACGCCTCCTCCTTGTGGCACTTGGAAGTCGTGGGTTCAATTTCCGCCTTGGAAAATGTTATATCCAAGCTTGGTTAGTACAATGCATTATGCAGGCTAATAATTACCTAATTATATTATGTACTTATCCAAAAATTTAAACTTGGATTATTATGGTAGTAAATCTCTTAACGCAATAACTTTTCAATTGAATTTTCAACTATTGCGCTTCGAGAGCTGACAATTTCATGAGTTTAACCGCTAGAAATGGGAAATAATTTAAAAACATGCAATATTCTCATACTTGAGGACATGTTTATAACAGGACTTAGGAGCTCATACTTGACATGTCATGGCAATTGGCAACATATTGTCACGGGAAATTGCTAGCGGTGGCTCCGTCGCGGCTCGACTTGACACACTTGACACACTTCTCAGCGTCGTGCACAAATACAGACATTGTGTAAGAATTTTTGATGAACTTTTAAGTACTATAATGTACTCGGCGAAACATGGCGGTAGCGGTCATTGACTCCCTGTCAAAAACTTGTCATTTTATATAAACCGCGATTGACTATGAAGTGTCAAATGTTGTCAATCGCGGATTTGTATAGAAAATGACAAGTTTTTGACAGGGAGTCAATGACCCCTACCGCCATGTTTCGCCTAGTAGGTACAGTATAGAGACACTAATTATTCTCTCTTACTAAAATTCTAGAACTAGGAGCCTAAGCTTAATTACATTGAAATAGTATGCTCCAAACCACGATGCCTTGTCATATTTCTTAAAACAATTTTTAACAAAAAAATCAAAATAGGATATGGGTGAAAAGCCAGTAAAAACTTTTTGGAGCAAAGCAGAAAATTTTAGTTTAATTAATGAGTCTTTACTGTCTATCTTTTTATTTCTTTCGCTTTAACGGCTGAACCGATTTGAATTATATTTGGTATGGATACAGTTTGAGTCCCGGGAATGGACATAGGACACTTATTAACCCGGAAAATATTCGGTCCCCGCGCGATAAACGGAGTTGCGGGCATCAACTAGTATTCTATAGACTCCATCTATAGCATTGATTCCCAAAGTGGTCCAGGTGGACCCCATGGGATCCACGGGAGCCCGATAGGGGTCTACGTTTGCGTGGAAAAAAATGGGGGTCCACGAGTCGTTAACGGGGGTCTATAAAAATTAGGTGACCTGATTTGACTTCTCCTATCCGTGACTTGTGAGTGAAACTTAAAAGTAAAGGTCCAACTGTTGGATGAATACGCTTTTTAGACCGGCCTTGAACTTGGGATGGGGGGGGGGTACCGGATCCAGCAAAATGTTTAAAGTGGTCTATGAGAAAAGAAAAGTTTGGGAACCTCTGATCTATAGGAATGGAATTGGACACACCATAAAAGTGTCGTAGGTACAAATGATCCAGTAATTCACTCGTACAGTTCGGGGAATTTCTCACGGAACCCCATCGGGTGCCGCCATTCACTCAGGTAGACATTACCCACACAATGAGAACCCGAATTCACCTCACCATTAAGCAGAGTCCTTTTGACCATTAAAAAGTTGCCATCGAATACAGGTGACTATACAATATTGTCACTACATGCTATAGTCGAAATCGAATTCGTATTTTGTTTATTTTATTTTGTTTACTGAGGTAATTTTCTTTTATAACAAGGTTCATTGATGTTCTATGCAACAAAAATTACTTCATTCATATCTTGCCAAATTATATTATATTGTTTGAGCGCGAGATGCAGAATATTTAAGACGGTTTTAACAAGTTTTATTTATTCCAACAGCATTAGGATCACCTTGCACTATAGACTTACAGATATTATTTAATTTTTTGGCAGTGATCGCAGTTAACATAATACTACATACATTGGTATCTCACATTTTGAACCTAGATTTAAAATACGAGATTTTTGTTGTAAAAGTTCTGAAAATCTGTGTTTCAGAACTCTTTAGCTAAACAAGGCAAGATAATTTATTTGGTCCATTCTATATTAGTTATTTTGGTTCCCAGGACGTTCTGTGAGCTCGAAGGCGTTTCACCGTGAAATCAGAGCACAGAAAGCGATCAATCTTACGTAATCTGCGCCGTGCATAAATCTGCTAAAACAAATTGTCAATGCTCAAAAGTATATCAATCTTGTTCGCCATGTTCACGTTTAGGGGCGTCCACAAATTACATGAGGTGTTAAGGGGGGGAGGGGATCGAGTCGAATCTCATCTAATCTCACGTTGGGGAGAGGGGGGGTCCCCGCAAATCTCACGTTATTTCTCTCAACAAAATGATACTATTTTGGTCCTTTTTATCCAGATTGTACTCGTTATACGATTAATATCATTCACATATTCATTCGAAAGAAAATCTACTGACTGTCAAACCAAACGTTTACGTAAGAATACCACATTTTGAAAAGTTGAATAAAATCTCACGAAATCTCACCAGGGCATTTAAAAAATTCAAAAAAAAACCTCACGTAATTTGTGGACGCCCCCTTTCCCCGATTTTGGGGAATTTCTACGTCGATCTACATTAAACGATTCTTATGGTGACATTTTAAAAGATGTTTGCGTTGATCGTTATTGATGAAAAACTTCGATCATCCATGCTAATATTATGAATGCGAAAGTGCTGTTACATCTTCACACTTGAACATGAACCAATTTAGATTACATTTCAAGAAATACTTACTTTCGTGTAATATTGTGTAAAAATCAAACTTTGACTAAGACTTTATATTATTACTTTAGAATTCTGTACATCTCAATGCTGAGAATGAATTTTTGTTGACTTCTTTTTTGTTGACAGAATTTCTGTACAAAAGAAATGTAAGTAAGTACCTGTAAGTCCTAATACCTCAATACCCTGTAGTTTATAAGTTATTTTATCATATTATAGCTATGGTGTAATTATAAAGGCATATTGTATCAAATCAATCTGTCTCCACAGTATGCCTTTCATTAGATAACTTGTACAAATTGAAGATGTTTTATTTGCGTTATGATTACGGAATGGCTTGCATCACAACTCCCCAATCCCCATGGCTTTTACATAATGATTCTATGATTACCGCATTTATAAACTTTGTTCTCGGCGTATAATAACGGGCATCAAAGAGAAAATGTCTTAACTCTTAGTAAAACTCAAAGTAATCTTTGTAAGATGTTTAGCGCTTAGCTGGCATATATTTTTCATGATATAACTTTCCTAGAAAATGTAAATTGCTGATAAAGAGGTATAGCGTTGCATTTGCAGAATAATATGCTACGTAAGTAAATAGTAGTCCTTACGAGGGCCCTGCAGCTTTGTTACAAGATGATTCTCAAAGACTCTACACTCTACGGTGAGATTATCAAAAATATGTTATTTGACTTCAGGAGGTTCGTAAAATGTACGGCCATTTCATGTCATCAAAATCGATTACATTGAATAAAGTATAAGTAGCAAAGGCTGTCTACTTCACAAGGAAGACCTAACCTATATACCTACCTAATACGATAGATTTTACGAAATACGTAAGTAATATAAAAGTGGTAGCAGCCGATAGGATTTTTTTTACCACTAAGACCATTAAGTGAGTGACTACACAAATACCATTCCAAGAAAACAATATAGGAAAGCATATTTGTACGTATAGTAATATTATGTTGTATCATGTACATAATATTATGTCAACAGTTTGATCAATACCAAAATGTACAGTTCTAATTATAATGAGAAAGGTTTTGTTTTAATTGATTAAACAATACTTTTACTTGTCGATAAGCGCATAGGATTACATAAACAATCAGTTTTAAAATGGGTCGTGGGAATACAAGTTGAATAGACTCTACATTTTGTTCCCACACGAAAAAAACGAACACTAGTTACCCTACTATGTAAGCACATTAGCATTTATTTAAGTCTTTTATTTAAAAATGTCCAAAGCTAAATTCGAATAAGAAAGCTCTACTAAGTAGTAACTGAAACTTAATTTATCTACAGAGTCTCTATCTCCTCTACATAATATAACTGTAGTAGATACTTGTACTTTTCATTTCCATCTTCATAAAATAGTTGATTTATTACAAGTGCGTCGGGAGAATCAGGTTTGTGTGAACGGAGAAATGAATTGAAGTAACCACACAACTTACGCTCTACCAACCGTAGAACTCCCAAAATTGATCCCAGATATCGCCCCACGAAAAATAGGACAGAAACTGAGTCTTACCTTGTCAATTCCAATTCGTATATGGGTCCCGAGGTCCGCAGTTAAAATTGCCGCATTCCTCGGCGGGCGCGACGCAGCCTCCCGTACCGGTTCACTGCGCAACTTGGGTATATATTACGAAGTCATCACTTAAACTTGGTGTGGTACACTGAGATTAGACGGTGGGTGCCATTGGGTTTTTTTGGAGGGACGTAGGGACGCGGGCAGCTCGTTCGACGACGCGGAGAGTACTGGCGACCGGGGCGCCCTCCCGCGCACGCGTCGACACATCACACAACCAGCTAACAGCTTCCCGACTTCATCGCGAGATCGCATCCACAATACCTGACACACTTCTATTTCGACTATTATCTAAGAGGCTTTAGCTACAGTAATGGAGATGATTTTCAAAGCATACTTACACCACAGAGTACTATAATACTACGATGTCTGAAATTGTTGCACCTACGACGATATCTGCAATACTTACCAGTACTTATGTAGACGTATCTAATAATTAAAGATTAAACAATCCATTATAATATTATAAATACGAAAGTGTGTCTGTCTGTTACCTATTCACGCTCAAACCACTGAACCGATTTTACTGAAATTTGGTATGTCGATAAAGAGATAATAATTATGATACTTTTCATTTCGGATTTGCGGGCGTCGTCTAGTTATAAATAAACTCACCAGCTATGTTATTTACAGTTAAGCACTAGATGCTAAAATTCGTTTATCACTCGGTAGCCATAAATAATGCAATAAAAACTATACCTAAAGTTAAGGAGGCGAATAGGGGAATTTTCGGTAATACTCGAGCGTGGCAGTTTAAGATATGAGAGATACCTTGGACCTAATAAAACAACCTTGTAAAGTATTTAGCTCTATATGTAGTGACGCGCGCCTAGGATAGACGATCAGATTAGTAAAAAAAAATCGATAGTCTGAAATACTCGAGCGCGTCAGATTAAGATATTGGGGGTTGATTTTAGTGTTTTAAGACTAAATTTAACTAATCTGACGATAAGTCCTTGACGCCGCGCGCCGCCGAGTTATAGGGTCGCAAGCTTGCAAAAAAAAAAACGTTAATCCGGCATTCTCAAGCGCGATTTTTATTTTTTTTATTTTGAAGAATATAATCTAAAACTTACTAAAAATACAAAATCTGCCGGTTTCCTCATGACCGGAAGTGTGGAGGAGCCATTTCGTCTTCCGAAAAATGCGTTGCGGCATATAAGTCGCGAACGATACATTTTACAAAAAAAAAGTTACATTTTACAAAAATTTGCCGTAAACATGTAATACAGACTGTATTTCCGGTCAGATTAAGAGAACCCACCAACATTTTTGTCAGATTAAGAAAATATGCTTTCAGGATACCGAGATAAACCTTTGCATTTTCAAAAATTCGTCGTATCTTATCGTCACGCCGAAATCGTCAGTTTTTTTAAGGGAGCTTCCTTGGGGCCTACTTAACACCCCTTCCGAAAATATTTATGTATTTTTTTTTTTGCATTTTTGACTACTTTATATTATGCCTACCCCCACCACGCAAATCGGCAGATTAGTATACCGATGTTATCAGAGGCACTTGGGGCATACGTAGTATGAATATCTGACGCGCTCGAGAATGCCCAAGTAACTGTTTTTTTTAACATTTTTGAAAAACCATACACGCCAAACCCACCGCTAAAATGGTTTTTACCATACGAGCTTTTCTTTTCGAAATTATTTTATCTTTTGATTTTGATATATCTCGACGGCGCCGTTGAATTACGCCATTTAGCTACCTCGCCTCCCTAACCACTACTTTGATGTCCTTTCTCCTCAATGGCTTTCTGGCTCAATGTATTCCATTCTCCATACCCAATTTCATCAGAGTATAGAGAAATGTTCATTTATTTATATTATTCCCTCGATCGCGGAAAAACGAGACACAATGCCTTTCAATTATTGTTATCGCGGCCCACTTGGGCCTTACGGGAGTTGAAGCGTTATATTTTAAATATTACCAGCGTTCATTACAGCTGGTCATTTGTACCACAGGCTTCTGGCCTAACACAAACACTAGCTCCTCACAGACCTATGTATGTACTATGCTATGCCGATTAAAAAATATGTTATCTAGCCCTTAAGATTGTTTGTGAGAAAAATTAAGAATTATTATTAAATATTATTATTGATGAGAGGTTAAACGTAGAGCTGAAAAGCTCTGAGGTACATTTTAATTATATTGTGTCTCTCTAGGTAGAGTCTCAGTTTTAGGGTTTTTTCAGTAAATTACAAAAGTAGGAAAGATGCGTTATGTTGTTTTTAATTAATACGTTATCGAAACGATATAATAACGATGCCTATATTCACTCTAGTATATTCGAATGTGAAACTTGTTTTGTTTTGTATGCAAATTGCATGTTTTATAATTTCTCGTCTGGTGACTTTTTATGTTGTAAATAGGCATCAAATATTATTTGCTTATTATTTCGTACTTTTTCCAATTTATCGTATAAAACATGAAATAAGTATTATGTACCTATGTACATTCAAGCTCTTATTTAAAAAAAAAGTTACCAAAAATAGAGCAAGAGATTTTTTGCATTTCTACTTAAGCATAACCCACATACTTATTGTAAAGAACATTTTATGAGGTTTATATTATTTATTTATTCATATAATTACTTTATGCTTGTCTTATCCCAAAATTTCCGATGTGGTTAACAAAATATTATCTTAATTAAATAAAAATATTATCTTAATCTTAATAGTTTCCGTAACTTCCTGATTCTTGTCTACACTTTCAACTCAAAAACTAGATCAAAATCGGTCCACCCGTTTGGATGCTACGATGCCACAGACAGACAGACAGACAGACCGACAGACAGACACGTTACAATTATAAGTTACACCCCTCTTTTTTGTCGGGGGTTAAATACTTAGATTTTAGATTGTATCCCCACGTACCTTAGTCAGTTCACGTTATCTTATTAACTGAAAAGAAACTACACTTGCTTTTTTTAATGAAATTGTCTTCTAAATTAATTACAAGACTTCGTAGTCAGGCAAGTCGGCTTGGTTTTTTGTTTAAAGAATTTCACATTGTTTCATAGCTTGAATTCTAAGTCATCGAAGATTACTTTGTACGTCATAATACCGGCATATCCTAGGTCAACATACCATGAAAATGCTTGAAAATCTTATCAGTAATGGTGTTTTTCTCACGTTTCTTGTGAGCGCTGACTAGCGGTACTCAGTTTGATATCGTCTTAAATCCTGTTAAGTTCTATATTGG
This sequence comes from Polyommatus iphigenia, assembly GCA_963422495.1. Taxonomy (NCBI): domain Eukaryota; kingdom Metazoa; phylum Arthropoda; class Insecta; order Lepidoptera; family Lycaenidae; genus Polyommatus; species Polyommatus iphigenia. The sequence goes on from OY730182.1 coordinate 40,576,943, forward strand.
AACTGTTGCTTTATCAAATTCGATACTGTCAAACTAGAGCAATTGCTTAGTAAGTAATAATAATAATCGATTTCTCTCAAGAACCACGGATACTAGCTCTTTAATTTAAAAAAAGGCCATTTTAATTTTGCCGCACCTATGTACGAACTCTGCCGCTCCCCCTAGGACGCCATAGGACGCTGCAGGCCATAGGACGTTGCAGCCCATAGGCCATGGCCTATACTGCCTATACATAAATCCAGAGCTGTTTAGCTGCATGCAATATCATAGCCCGAACCAAAATTATGTAATAAGGACACCTCATTTATTAAAAATCTAATAAGAAGCTAAGGCGATGCATACAAAGTACAAACATAACCGTCATAATATTACATTTGCAACTAAAATCATCATTCTTTACTTTAGCTTCGCCATAGTCGGATGAAAACTGAAAAAAAAAAACAGTACGAAGATAAATAAAAAAGTGTGTCAGCTCCGACGCACGACTGGAGTTTACTCCTTAATTACGAATATCTAACCATACGCAAAAAGAGTTTATTCAACTGAAAAAAGATTAATATCATATGTAATCAGATGTTCCGGCAATATTATCTACACCCCTTTCTGCCATAGTTATTTCAAAATACTTTTAGTTCACTTTAGCCAATATAATGATAAAAATTATAACTTCACAATAACAATATTAATTATTGATATTTATAACAAAAATCCAGGAAGAACAAGCCGAGGAACCCCATATCCAGGACAAACAGTTGCCAAGTTATAAGCACTCAAACTTTAACATTGACAGCTCGGCAACTGTCAAACATCGAACAAAAGCGGCCATAACTCCGCTTCCAATAGGCCTAGAGGAACGGGGTTTCTTCTAACTTCAAAGGAAACACCTTGGCTACCCCCTCCCTGAATTTGAACTAAATCAGAGACATCAATTTTTTTTTTCTCAATTCTAAGGCCAGAATCGAATAGAGGAGAAAAATCCAGGAAGATCAAGCCGAAGAAACTCATATCCAGGACAAATAGTTGCCGGGTTACAAGCATTCAAACTTTGACATTGACAGCTCGGCAACTGTCAAACGTCTTACTAAAGTAGCCATAACTCCGCTCCCAATAGGCCTAGAGGAACGGGGTTTCTTCTAACATCAAAGGCAACACCTCGGCTACCCCCTCCCCGAATTTGAACTAATCTACTACTCTACTACTTTTTTATCTGAATAATGTGTACATTCTATATGTATACCTAATATTTACCCGGGAATACCCACTCTTTAAACTTTAAAGGATTGTGCATTCAAATCTTGTTAAAACAAATTAGAAAGTTGCGCACTAAAGGTGCGCACCAAAAACGTGACACGATTTTTCGTTACTTGTTAGTAGGTTTTACCCCTCGGATTTTTCTCATACCGGGCGCCTTATATATGAAAATCGATTCTTAAGGAGTAAACTCCAATAATTAAAGAAGATATTTTGTGAGGATGACCATAATAATTAAAGACATGAGTGGATGAATCGAACAAGTAACACATTTCGAATTTCGAGTAAATCGCGTTTAAAGTTTTGAAAAAACTTTTTATGATTTCTCATCACAAATCAAGTAATGGCTTTTGTTAATTGTATCAGGAGGTGTAAATATCTTCCGTTTTTAATATTATGTTAAAAAAAATATAAAAAATTCTCCATTCTAGGATAAAATAAGAAAAATGTGAAGTTGTTCGGTTCCATACTTTTATATGCAACAAAATCTGTAAAGACTGTCATGCATGAAGTAAACATAAATCACTTTTTTTTAATTGAGATGAAACAAGACTCAATTGAAAAGACAAGAAACTCACGGCCAAACAGACAGGCCAAAAAGAAATTTGGATTATACTTTGACAGACGGGAAAGATTAAAGGAATTCCGCCAAAACTAAAATATGTGAACAAAACTGAGTTGCGGGAGTCATCTAGTAGACATAATATAGAAAACGAAATTATGAAAGTAATAATCTCCATATCAAATTTCATCGAATGTTCAGTTCAGCCGTTTAAGTGTTAAGAGGTATTTAAAATAGACAGACAAACACGATTTCCTAATTTATAATTTTATTAGTAAGGATCAATTTATTTTGCCATTATATAATGCGTTGTATTACGGGAGATTGCTTGAATATTTTACTTTTTTTTAAGCAATATGTCGAGTTTTTTTTTATTCTATTAGTCAAAGGTGGTCAAAGGCATAGATATTATACAGGGTGCAATTAAACCTTCCTGCCAATTTTTTTCCAGGCATTAGGAGAGTCCATTTAACAAAAAAAATTGGGTGTTATTTTTTTTCAATGACATATTTTATCCCATTTCAAATAGTTGCAGAATGGTCACTCGCGGCGCGGGGGAATGAGAGGGGGTGACGCGGGGTGAGGCGCGCGCGCGGGGGCACGTCACGCGCGGCCGACGCATCGTGTCCATTAATTGTAGTGTTTTTAGGATAACTTTCGGAAGCTATTTCTCAACATTTTAGTACTGAGTGATTATAAAAGAGAAAATATTTGTATTTTTATGTTTAACAAGGATCAATATATCAAAATTTGGCAGGAAGGTTTAATTGCACCCTGTATAGAATGTAGACATTATTCAGATAAAAAAGTACTAAGTACAACTGTATTTTTTAACAAGATTTGAAAGCACAATCCTTTAAAGAGTGGATATTCCCGGGTAAATATTAGGTATACAGGGTGCAATAAAACCTTCCTGTCAATTTTTTTCCAGGGCTTTGGTATCATTAGGAGAGTCCATTAAAGCAATAAAAATTGGGTGTTATTTTTTTATGTAATATTTTATCCCATTTAAAATCGTTGCAGAACGGTCACTAGTGGCGCGGGGGAATGAGAGGGGCTGACGCGGGGGGAGGCGCGCGCGCGGGGGCTCGTCACGCGCGGGCGACGCGTCGTGTCCATTAATTGTAGTGTTTTTTAGGATAACTTTCGGAAGCTTTTTCTCAACATTTTAGTACTGAGTGATAAAAAAAAGAAAAAATACGTGTATTTTTATTTCAAACAAGGATCATTATATCAAAATTTGGCAGGAATGTTTAATTGCACCCTGTATAATTTAATAATTATTTAACTTTCGGTTTAAATTTTCTCAATTTTATAGTTTTCTCTTATAAACTACGAGAGTTATTTTATTAAATACTTTAAAGGCTTTTTCACTGTTTCCAAACTTTTAGTTTATTAATAACCTCTTTCACCTCTTTGACAACGAATACTACCGTTTTTTTTTCTTAAAATGGCGCTCGGCTTTTTAACCATGGCCAGTGTCAAGTAAAATATGGCGGGAAAAAAGAGATGAAGCTGATTTTACAAAATGAATTATTGATCCTTACTAGTAAAATTATAAATTAGGAAATCGTGTTTGTCTGTCTATGTGCAATTAAACTTTCCTGCCAAATTTTGATATATTGATCCTGGTTAAAAATAAAAATAAACGTATTTTTCTTTTGTAGTCACTCAGTATTAAAATATTGAGAAATAGCTTTCGAAAGTTATCCTAAAAAGCACTACAATTAATGGACACGATGCTTCGGCCGCGCGTGACATGCCCCCGCGCACGCGCCTTACCCCGCGCACCCCCTCTCATTCCCCCGCGCCGCGAGTGACCGTTCTGCAACGATTTTAAATGGGGTAAATATGTAATTAAAAAAAATAACACCCAATTTTTGTTGGTTAAATGGACTCTCTGATACCAAAGCCCTGGAAAAAAATTAGCAGGAAGGTTTAATTGCACCTGTATAATAATATTAATAATACTTTTTAACGCGAGCGAAGCCGCGGGCAAAAGCTCGTTCTATATAATATCTATGCTTTGACCAATAGAATAAAAAAAAATCGACATATTGCTTAAAAAAGTAAAATATTCATGTGATCTCCCGTAATACAACACATAAATGGCTGTTACCTGCTTCTTGCATAATCATTTGGACGAACCTTGTGTAACTTACCTGCTTCATCATCTGGCTAACTTTGTAAGTATACGTAAAATTCAAATTTTTTTTATTGCAAATCATTTTCCAAGTCCTAAAAGCTACATTTATGCAAAAAAGCGTAAATTTACAAAAATGTTACTTAACTCATTCTTCCACTCACCTCTTCAATTATCAGCAGGGCAATCGCGCTAAATTTTTTCAACTGAACCGCAAATGAAACTCGGACGTTGATCGACTTTTGGAACGATTCGGTATCGCGCTAACGTTTTGACAGCCAGTTGAGACGTAACTGAACCTCAGCTCAAGCGCAAACGCTGTCAAAACAAAAAGTTGATACAATGCAACTTCTACTCGCACGTTTCTGAAACGTTTCTTATTTTGGTATGTTAAATTGGCGAAAATCGATGGAAAAATATAACATAAGCTATAATCAAATTATAATTTAAGCTTATGTTTTACTTCAAAGCTGTAAAATAACACTACGGACTATTTGAGTTTGTTAAAAAGTGAATTGAATTTTGACATTACTTCTTTACGTAAATGTTTTCTCCGCCACATAAAACTTTTGTCACAAGTCACTAGTCACTACTCAACACTTATGGCGCTTGTAAAATATAGTAAAACAATATAAATTTAATTACGTAAATTAAAAACTCCAAGTAATAATCATTCGCATTCATAACTACCAAAACAACTTCACTCGTGTCATATTCATCCATATGTTTAAATAAACAATTTGTCAATTGACCAATTAACGCATCGGAAAAAATTTGTTCATATTTAAACCAATCAAAATTAAATTAGAAGAGCGCTGATTGGTCCGCTGCAATGTCTGTCTATAGGTCAAACGTTGCGCTTCGTTCGAGTTCCATCTAAGGTTGAGCTACGGTTGAAACGTTAGCACGATACCGAAATTTGTTCAGACGCAGCGGAACCAAACTGTAACTGAACCGCAACCAAAGTAGATGTGAACCTGAATTGAAACGTTTAAAAATAGCGCGATTGCCCTGCAGAGTAATATAACGCCTGCCAAAAAGTTAACAGTTAATAGCTGTCTTTCAAAAAACATAATATTTACCTAACGTTTAGTTTAAATTTAACCATTTATGGTACCGCGCTCGGTTGGATTTTAACCCAACAAGCGATATCCTCGATCGTAACTCCAGTCAACGACTTTAATAATAATAATAATCAGTGTAGCAGAAATGGCGGCCCATTAGCAATAATAGTCCATTAAATAGATTAATGATTGTGCTAACCGAACACAAAATTTTGTTCCATTATCCTACTAGATTTTGCCCGCGACTTTGTTCGCGCTGAAGCTGTATAACCAGTATTATAGTACTCTGTGGTATAACGCACGGTAACCGCATATTTTTTTGGACAAAACTTATTCTAATGCCGCGGCCGCACATGCGTCTATCGTGAATCGTCACGAAGCTTCGTGCTAATAGACGATACCATTGGACGATACACGCAGATCGTCCAATGGTATCGATTTAAGCACGAAGCACTACGCAGGTGCGGACCGGGCATTAGTCCTCTAACTCCTGAGTGTAGGTATATCTATGACACATTACAATAATAATACTATATTGTAGACACAATAGTTATTATGTGTGTCTGTACTCTGTTCGTCGCATCCATACTAATATTATATATGCGAAAGTGTATCTGATTGTCTGTCGGTCTGTTACCTCTTCACGCCCAAACCATTGAACCGAATTTGCTGAAATTTTGGTATGGAGATACTTTGAGTCAAAGGACATACTAGGTCTAGGATAGTTTTCATCCGGGAAATACGTACGGTTCCCGCGCGATAAACGAATATTTAGGTATGTAACGGAGTTGCAGACGTCATCTAGATGTCAGGGAACCGTAAGGGCTACTGGCGCCTGTGTGCAAAAAAAGGTTTTTGGCGCCCCTTCACGCAAATTTTTTGGGTCCTTGGTTTTGGCGCCCCTAAAGATGGCGATTTGGCGCCCCTAGATGATGGCGCCCGTGTGCATTGCACACATTGCCCATATGGTAGCGGGGGCCCTGCTAGATGTAAATAAACACAGCGAAATGCGATTTCGGCTTTTGAATTCCAACATGATTGAGATAATAATATTTAGATACAAGTTACAACTCATCATCACCATCTCGCTCTTCTAATTATTTAATAATAATTAATATCACAATAAACTGTTATGCAGATCACCGCCTAACAAGTACTGTAGATAAGTGGTAACGTGCAAATGCTGATAAACAAATAAAATTTCAACAGAATTCGGTGCCAAATTCTAGATAGGTAGTTGCGAATTTTTCGCGGAAACAAATTTTAAAGTTGGAGAACAACATCACATAATATTATTCGTAACAATCGGAAATAAAATAAAGTTTTATGAGATGGGATTTAAGCAACAACATGTTTTACACCTGACTGCAAACTGATCATTCAGGTACCTAAGAATATCTGGACTAGAATATGATATCGACGGTGGAAAGGCAAAAGTTACCAAGCGACACTAGGGGTCAAAATGAGTTTTTTATATATTCGGAATCAGCGAATATTTCTCTATCGATTAGTCTTAGTCCTATGTCTCTACGAGCACTTTTGATGTCGCTTAGGAACTCCGTGGAAACGGGCATTTTTCTTATTTTCGGCGACCAAGCGACAACTTTTTGACACCTTTTAGAAAAGTAGGCATTTGGTAATATCTAAATTTTTCTTGTTTCACTTGGTAATTTTTGGCTTTACACGTTTTTAATTCAAACTACAGTAAGTAATTTGTGCCTTTCCACTGTTGGTATCAATTAGGCACTTGGTAAGTTTTACCTAAAATACATTTATTTATTTATGGTATTTCGGACTCTTTTTCAAACCCTTGAGATATTTTTTTCTGTCGCTTAGTATTTTTTAACACACCGTAATTATATCAAAAATTCGATATAGTAAATTTTAACTCGCCGAAACTAAGATAATAGGTGGCGCTTGGTAACCTTTTACCTGCCGTTTTATTTATAAATATTGTCACTTGGATACCAATTGCTGAAATGGTTATTTAATTTTAAATGTGGTTAGCCCAAACAAACACTTGACGCGTTGTCGCTTGTACCCGCTGTAAATCATACCTAATATGGTGGATAGTAACGGTTTTATCGATCAGTTGTAGTTCCACTGTCGCTTAGGTAAGCAGCATGCGCGCTCTCGAGCATTTCCTTCCTACTGTTTTGCGACACTTGGTATGTATTTAAATTATTATTTTCAAGCTACCTACATAATGTATTTTTTTGAGTTTTCTGTTTTAATAAAAAAATCTTCTAGTTCAACATGAATCGCAGTTGACGAATATAATAGATACATAATTATTGGCCGAGTTTTGTTAATTTCGGGAGTGGAAAGTAAACTCATACCAAATATTTTACTGATTCCGTAGCAAAAGTTGATTATAAAATAAACGAATTTATGAAGAGAACAAGAGAAAAAGAGAGAAGAGTCTGTTTGTTTTGAACTGACTTCCAAAAAAGGAGGAGGATTCTCAATTCGACCGTACATAACTATGTTCTTTATTTATGTTTGTTCGCGGATAACTCCGCCGTTTGTGGACCGATCTTTAAAATTCTTCTATTATTGTACCTATAGGATATAATATTTGCAATTTGGTACCACGTTCACAAAAGTTGTGATCTGATGATGCGATCCATGAGTAATCGAGGGAACTCCTTAAAATTTGTTTGGAAACATGTGGTGATTTTGACTTTTTAGGGTTCCGTAGTCAACAAGGAACCCTTATAGTTTTGGTCTGTCTGTCCACGGTTTTTCTCAGAGACTATAAGGCCTACAAAGCTATAATTCGGCAGTGGGTTTCGTTGGATAGGTTTTTTAAAATATTATGAGTATTCAAAGACCATTTTCCGATTAAGGGATCCACTTGTGAAATATGAAGTTTCAAAGTGGAAAAAATCGTCAACTATAATATTCATTAAATTTCGATCGTGAATATGATTATTATGTGACCTTCGAAAACATGGTACCTACTGGGATTACACAATAACAATAATATAATTTCCAAAATCATACAAGAAACTTTTTGAAATTGATTGATGACCATGGTTTATGGTGGTGATGATGATGATTGATGAAATTGATGTATAATTATTGCCATAATATTATGCTTTATTAGTTGTTGAAATGCTGAAATCCCTGAATATCTATCTTTAAGGATTGAAAAGTTCTGTACAGCACCTTCGGAACCAGCTTTTTGGTAGTACATAATATAGTTATGTATTATGTTTGAAATCTTTCAGAAAACTGGCCAAGTGCGTATCGGGCCACGCACATATAGGGTTCCGTAGTAATGCTAGTTTTTGATCATTTTTGTACAGTCAATGAATTTACATTTATAAAACGTACTTTACACTACTAACAAGTAACAACATCATATTAGTATGCTAGTAGCATTCAAAAGAATTTTATCGAAAAAATCCTTTATACTTTTCCAAATACATTTTGTTTGGGCGACCGACTATTACTAAAAAAATAACTTATTAAGTCTTCTTAGCCGTGATAGTTTTCCTTTTAAATTCCACATATTTCCTACTCCCGTGAATTTTTTCACATTTACAGAAGCAACCGTTAAGCTGGTAGAATGGGATGGACTCGTTTTTTTCCTCTTTAAAATTCATATTTCACAAATGGAACTCTAAATCAGAAAATGATTTTTGAAATGAAAACGTCTTTGGAGGGGGCCACGAAAAAAAAACCAATGTGTAGGGTAGATGTACGTTATATATAATATACATATATCATTTTGTCAGCATCATTAATGTAGGATTTTTTAGTATGCACTTAGCTTAATCCATAAACAAATAACTTTATTTAGTCTGTGTATAGTCTATGATATGATCTGATATCTATGGATAATTCTTGTCTATGTCTCTCTCCATTAGTAGCAGGGTGACCATATGTGGCAGGTTCCTGCCATTTTGGCAGGATTGGCGTCTTATTTTGGCCTATGGCATGATCGGTTGACGTTTTAATAAAAACTTGGCAGGTTTTGGCAGGATTGGGGTATGAAAAATAAATGTTATTTTTGCATCAAAGAAGTCAGTGATTTATTAGAATCTGGTGGTAGTAATTCAAATTCTGTTTTAAGTGTAGATAATTTTTGGGGTGCAATAGGCAAAATGCGAAATTCTAATAGACAGTTTAATTTTAAATGTTTCATAGGGATTGTTATGCTTACCAATGTCTAACGCTTCATGCGAAAAAATGTTCTCCCAAATCAATACAAAAACTCGGAACCGTTTTTAGGGTTCCGTACCCAAAGGGTAAAAACGGAACCCTATTCATGAGACTTCGATGTCTGTCTGTCTGTCCGTCTGTCTGTCCGTCTGTCCGTCCGTCTGTCCGTCTCCAGGCTGTATCTCAAGAACCGCTATAGCTAGAGTTCTGAAAATTTCACAGATTGTGTATTTTCGGTGCCGCTAAACCAAGCAACCGGAGCAACGAATACTAAAATCAAAATAAAATTAATATTCAAGGGGGGCTCCCATACAACAAACGTGATTTTTTTGCTCGTAATCCATTATGGCAACAGCTAAACGCTTTAAATTTTCACAAAATCCTTAATTATATTTGTAATTTAATTATTAATAATAAAATTTAAATAAAATAAATATTTAATCCCATAAAAAAAACACAATTTTTTGCCTACTTTCTGATTTTTCTCTGTAACGGTACGGAACCCTTCGTGAGCGAGCCCGACTCGCACTTGGCCGATTTTATAAGCAAACATGTTGCATCTATGTTGCATGTTAAGCAAGGCATTAGTGAGCATAGTGACTGCAAATTTTCCTTCAAACCTACAAAATAAATCTTGAATCGCGTGAACAAATCTATGTATAAAGATGAAGAAATGGAAGAAGACGATGCGAATGTTTAATAATATAAAAAAATGCAATATATTATATGTGTATTTTTACTTTTCTTACTTTAAAACAACAGTAAATAAAGATGGCAGTATTTGGGCATTTTTTACTACAGGCTTTGGCAGGATTTGACAGTTTTTTGACCAAAGTAAGGCAGGATTTGTAATTTAAATATGGTCACCCTGATTAGTAGTCTGAGGCACAGAGTACCTTTTTATATAGGAAAGTCTGAGGTCTCTCTCTCTCGCACGACGCCATAACGAAAACTGCTGTGTAATTTTGGGGGATAAAATAAATTTTATAACGAGCTAAAAAAGGTGTTTATCTTAGACCTCCTCTACATAATTCTCGTCCGGGATAGGAGGTCTAAGTGCCGAACAATAAATTTTTGAAGATTACGACGATTTACGACGCAACGAGAAAAGACGTAATTCACCGGCACACGACGCGACCGGCCGGCATAACCTCCACACGACGACGACGCGAGGTTTTGGCGGTAAGAAGAGTGAAGACGAAGAATTCATGGCAAAGAACAGTAAAAATAACGAGGGAGCCACTACGGGTAATCCATGGAACTCGATGGAATCCTTGCCGAAATTCACCGGCGACGACATGACATACTCATCGGTAAGATGATGCCAAGATGTCGACGACAACGCCGAGATATTTGGGTGGACATCTCAACAAAAACTTATTATAGCCCGTCGATGTTTGTCGGGAACGGCAGAACTGTGGCTAAAAACAGAGAAGACATTTCGTACCTACGATGAGCTAAAAGGCGAGATCATCCGAGAATTTCCCGAATCTGTCAATAGCAAGCAGATGCATGAAATAATGAGCACACGGAAAAAGCGAGGCAACGAATCATATTACCAGTACATGCTCGTGATGAAAGAATTGGGCAAACGGGCGAAATTTCCAGACTACGTGGCTATACAGTACATTATCGACGGTATCGAAGATTACAAGTCAAACAAGCTTTTGTTCTACGGTGTTACGACGTACGCAACTCTAAAAGAAAAGCTAGCCCTATATGAGAGTTTCAAGCAAAAAGCAAGCAAGAAGAAGAACATTCCACAACGGCGAGAAGACAAAGAAGTCACGGCGAGGTCTTCGTCTCTGCGCTGCTATAAATGCGGGGAAAAGGGCCATGCATCGAATAACTGTGGTAATGGTGTGAAATGTTTCAGGTGCAACGAGTTCGGGCATATCGGAAAAGATTGCAGGAATGTACCTAAGAACAAAGGTCATAAACATGGCGGGAGCAGAAACGAAGCAATTTCAAAAAGTCAATCCATAATGGCGGTGCGGTGACCGGAGCAGGTGAACGAGAACGGAAAAATTGTGTGAGTCGCGATTGTCATTCCGAGGATCCGGTGAGTGAGCAAGTTGACGTCACTAACTTCACTCCTAACTTCACTCCGCAGATATGTCAATGTCAGACTGACATCTGTCAGTGTCAACGTATGCTAAATATAAACAAAGATTTGACATGGGACTTTGCTCTTAGGCTGCGTGCTTGTTACAAGTGTTCGGACTATTTGTAAAGTTTTCTCGCCATATCCTTGGATTTTTTTTGTGATTTCCTGTTATTATTGTACTTCTTGTGGTGTTTTTGTGTTGGTTGTATTATTTTGTGTGTGTAAGTGTTCTTTTAACATAGTAAAATGGATACCGATCCGCCGGACCCCGGTGGAGGTTATGTTTGTGTCACGCCACCGAATGGTCTTAGTACTGTCCCAGATGTGGACACAGAAAATGTTCCCAACAAGAGACCAAGATACAATCCCCCCGTTTCCTCAACCGGTAATACCCATAACGACCAGTATACATTCGCAAAACCAGAATTTTTAAATAAACGTAAGTACTCCCATAATGACTCCTCTCCTTTTGTTGTGCATGTTTCCAAGACAGACTCAAGTAGTCAGATCCGTCCAATGGAGTTCGGCCGCTATCTATTTCAGAAAAATATTACTACAGTTGCCCTTGGTGGGGTTAAACGCATAGGTAGAAATAGGGTCTCTGTTGAGTTTAAAAATGTAGATGACGCTAACAATTTCTTGGATTCTTCAATCCTTACTGATGCAGGCTTTTCTGCTTCCATTCCGTCGTATAATGTGTCTCGTATGGGAATAGTTAGAGGTGTTGCTATTGATATCTCAATGGAGGAATTTGCAGTAAACTGTTCTGTACCTACAGGCTATGGCGACGTTATCAAGGCTCGTCGTATGTGTCGCAAATCCACAGATTCCGACGGTAGTATATCATGGATTCCAACACAAACTGTTGTGGTAACTTTTAGTGGGCAGAAACTTCCTCCCCATACATATTTATATTTCACTTCATTACCAGTCGAATTATATAAGCTCCCGGTAATACAATGCAATCGTTGCTGCAGATTCGGCCATGTAAAGTCATTTTGTAGGTCTGACCCTAGGTGTTACAAGTGTGCACAACCCCATGAGGGTGACTCTTGTAATACCCAGGTGGTGTCATGTCTGTTTTGCTCTGGTGCTCACTCTGCCAACAATCTCAACTGTCCCGAGTACATACGACAGAAAGAAATTAAGACTGCTATGTCGGAACACAACATTTCCTATACAGAGGCTTCAGCCAGGTTCCCTAGTGTGCGAAGAGCTTACACAGATGTTGTGTCTACCCGTTCAGCTAATCCCTCACAAGTCCGCCATTCCACTCCTTCTTCTCCTACTGTTTCTTATAGAAAGACAGTTTATACACCTCGCCGTACTATTCCTACTCCTCAACCCGGTTATGACCGTCTTGCTCATCAAGCTATTGTTCAAAATCCCATTTCTGAGTCTCCCAATGGATGTGCTTTCCCAAACAACTCCCTATCCAAGAACGATGATTTCCCAGAACTCCTTTCTTCCCTATTATTAAATTTATTATCCCGCTTCAGTGATACTGGAATGGGCATGTCTGATACTCTCCGTGAAAACTTGACTAAGCTTATAAACATTACAAAGATAAACACTAAACATAATGGGTCAGAGGACTCTAGTACAATGGAACTGTCGTAGCATTAGAAATAAATCCAATGATATTTTATACTCTGTAAATAAATTTAACCCTATTATTTTTGCCATTCTGGAGTCTTGGTTGAGGCCGGGTTCTCAATTCAGAGTTCCTGGCTTCTCCTGTCTCCGGGATGACAGAAATGATGGAAGAGCTGGTTCAGCTATTTTAGTTTCTATGTCTGTGATGTTTAATTCTATCCCTCTCCCTCCACATAGTAATTTTAACATTACTGCCGTTCGAATTCACAATATTTCCTTCCTGTCTGTATACCTTCCTGACCCCACCCCCTCAGTCCTTTCCGATCTTTTTTCCATGATCAACCTCATTCCCCCTCCTCTCTTCCTCTTAGGAGACTTCAATTTGCAACATCATGCCTGGGGCTCTCATAATCGTGACTCCCTTGCAGATTTACTAATTAGTCACCTTGATGACCTTAATTTAGTTATCTTAAATAATGGAGCTCCTACCCGTCGAGTTCTCCCATCCCAGAACCCTAGAACGGCAGTAGATTTATCTATATGTTCCCCTTCCTTATCTTCCCAGGTCTCATGGTCAGTTGAGTCAAATTCCTGTGGCAGTGACCACTTTCCCATCATCATTACTTGGCACCTTTCCTCCATTCCAAATATAGTCAGGAATCCTCCTAGACTTAAATTTAAAACTTCCGAGGCTGATTGGCCTTTATTTAAAATCCGCACTGAAGACCTAGTAAGGTCTTCAGTACGGATTTTAGCCTCTTTTCCTCCTGTTAACAGCAACAGCAAGCAATAATGTACATGTCCTGTATCCCCGGCTAACGCAGGCGCTTCTTGAAAGCGCGCAGGCTGCTATTCCTACACGTAGTTCTCATTTTGACTGTATCTCCTCTCCTCCATGGTGGGATCAAGAGTGTACCTCTGCATGTAAAAAACGCAAAGAGGCAGAGAGAACTTTTTCATCCAACATGACCTTGGAAAACTATAATGACTACAAAAGAGTAGCAGCGGAAACAAAACGGCTGCTGTCTCACAAGAAGCGTCTGGGTTGGCATAATTTTTGTCAGAGCCTGTCTCCCCAGTCCCTCCCGTCTTTAGCTTGGAGCAATTTAAAAAAGTTCCGTGGATCCTTTTCCCCCATCTCTAATCCTCTATCTAATGATCCTTCTCCTTGGTTACATGAATTTTCCCAAAAACTTGCCCCTCCTTGGGTTCCGACATATGAAGAGTCCCAAAAATTCATGTCCCCTTCTTCATCCCCTTCCACTGAATTTGATGCCCCATTTTCCTTTGAAGAGTTTAAATTAGTTATCAATTCTCTTAAAGATTCTGCTCCGGGAGCTGACGGTATCCCATACTCTTTTGTTGTTAATAGCAGTCTTAGTACACAAAAATTAATCCTCGACTTTCTTAACTCCACCTTTGAATCAGAATGCCCGCCAGATGAATGGAAATGCCAAATTATTCTCCCTATTTTGAAGCCGGGCAAGTCTGTAAATAATCCAACTAGTTATCGTCCCATAGCTCTCTCTTCCACCCTCACAAACAATTGACAAATTGACAAAAATATTGGAGCATTTAATTAAAAACAGAATTGATTGGTTCTTGGAGAGTAAAGGTATTTTTTCTGGAAATCAATTCGGGTTTCGTAAAGGCTTTTTTATCATGGATAACGTGTGTACATTAGTTTCAGACATCCGAATTGCTTTCTCGAATGAAGAGACTCTGGTGGGGGTATTTTTGGATGTGTCGTCCGCATATGATAACGTCCTACTTACGGTGCTCAGGCAGACCATGTTAGAGCTGAGTATTCCTGTAAAGATAGCTAACTACGTTTGTGATTCCCTCTCCGGTCGGTCCATAGTTATTTCCCATGAAAATTCTCCTCCCATCTCTAGATTGGTTTGGAAAGGTCTCCCCCAAGGTTGGATCCTTAGTCCCTCCCTATATAACCTTTACTCTTATAATTTACATTTATCCGTCTTGTCCTTTTGCAAAATCTCCCAATATGCGGACGACATAACCATTTATGCTTCTTCCAAAATTGTTTCAGAGGCGGAGGGACGTCTTAATTCTGCCCTTTTTTACCTTTGCGAGTGGCTGACTGATCATGGTCTTAGCATTTCCGTGGAAAAGAGCAACGTTGTCGTTTTTTGTAGGCGTAGGTCTATCCCTGACGTTTGCATATCTTTTGATGGTACTTCTTGGAGTCTTACAATACCTTCTTTTTCATTGTCGGATAAGATAATTAAGTCATCGATGAATATCAGAACTATCTCTCGTCTTATCAAATCTGAAAAAATGATATTTATATACCTGGTAAAGTACTTCGGACACACAGATAAACCAAATGGAGCTTTCAAGAACTCATATTGCCCTTCCGGGTTGCTCGTAACAAATGCCGTGTACTTAATAGAATCTTCTTCAATCGGCAAATGGAAAAACCCATTTTTTTATCTAAAGTGCTATAGAATTTCACATGACTTAATTTATCAATATGATCATCTATGATAGGAAGAGGATATTCATCCTTTACCATCTTATGATTAATTTTTCTATAATCTACACACACTCAGGTTCCCCCGTCTTTTTTCTTTACTAAAACCAAGGGGCTTGCATACTCAGAAAAACTTGGTCGAATAATGTTTTTTACTAACCACTCATTGATCTGTTCTTGAACAATCTTTTCTTCTGTTAAAGCCAATCTTCTTGGACGTTGCGCAATCGGTATATCATCTTTTAGAATAATTTTCAACTTAATGGGTGCATCTTTGATTTTCAGAGGTTTATATTTGTTAATAATATCTTGAACTAGCGGACGCTCATCGTTCAAGCTGGAAAATAAACATATATTCTGCAAATAAGTGCTGTCATAGCATAATGGCCTTACTTCGACAGAACCTTTGTTGATTACTGTAATAGTATTTACTAAAAATGGCTGACCCAATATTATATTGTATGGTATAGTATTAGTGGGGACAATATAAAAACAAATGTTGTAAGTGTGTTTGTCTACAACCAAATCAATGTTCAACTTTCCTATTGAAAACACTTTACAAGAACCTAAACCAGTCACAGACATTTTTTCTGGTATATATTCACACTTTAACTTCGAAAACAAATCATAAGTTATTAAATTTACCTCGCTGCCTGTATCGACTAAACATTTTACAAAGCAATTACTTATTTTAACATTATGATACTCTTCACTGTGATCATTTAGGTCCGCTAGATGCCACGAAGAAAATTTATAATTACATTCTTAGTATTGTTGATGGCTTTACCAAATTTGTGTGGATATATCCAGTGAAATCAGTGACAGTGAAAGAAACTGTTGAAAAACTAAAATTGCACCAAAAGGACTATGGTAACCCAAGAAGAATAATAACCGATAGAGGCACAGCTTTTACAGGGAAAGAGTTTGAGGAATATTGCCAAGAGGAACAAATTGAACATTTAACTATTACCACTGGAATACCTTGAGGAAATGGTCAAGTTGAACGCCTGAATCGTGTTATCATTTCGATGCTAACAAAGATGTGCATTGAAGAACCTGGCCACTGGTACAAGTATGTTAGCAAGCTTTAACGTGTTATCAATGGTACTTATCAGAGATCTATAAACACAACTCCGTTCGAACTGTTAACTGGAGTAAAAATAAAGTCAAAAGAAGACATGGACATTTTAGAGTTTTTAGAAGAAGAAAACAGGATAGATTTTATGCAGAAACGGGATGAAATAAGAAAAGAAAATCTCAAATATTCAGAATTCAAGAAGAAAACAGAAGGACTTATAATAAAAAACGAAAAGAAGGAGCTAAGTACAAAGAAGGTGATCTTGTAGCCATTCAGCGAACTCAGTTCGGTAATGCTTTAAAACTGAAACCGAAATATTTTGGGCCATACCGAGTGAAAAAAGATCTTGGAAAGGACAGATATGAAGTTGAAAAAATTGATAGAGGTAAGGAAGGTCCTATTAATACCACTACTGCTGTAGATTTTATGAAAAGATGGCCTTAGTTTGATATTAACTGTTTTTTAGATAATAATTTTTACTGTTCTAAAAGTTAAAGGTTGACGTATGGTATTGTATTAATTAATAGTTAAGCTTATTAAATTGTTACTTTATAACAAAAACATATCTTTTAGTAAGAATATAGAGTTTAAGATTATAGTTGTAAAGGTATGTTAAGATGTTTTTCTTTTGTATAAGATTTTTGGTATAGGGAAACAAGATAGGTAGTTAAGTTAAAACTAAGTTAATTTTGCTATGTTATACCATTGTAGATTTATTGCAGATGTATTGTAAGCAAGTTGTACCATTCTAGATTTATTGTAATTATTGTAATACAAAATGTAATCAGTCTGGGTACAGACTGACAGGTAGGATAGCCGAGTTGTAGGATTTTTTAGTATGCACTTAGCTTAATCCATAAACAAATAACTTTATTTAGTCTGTGTATAGTCTATGATATGATCTGATATCTATGGATAATTCTTGTCTATGTCTCTCTCTCTCGCACGACGCCATAACGAAAACTGCTGTGTAATTTTGGGGGATAAAATAAATTTTATAACGAGCTAAAAAAGGTGTTTATCTTAGACCTCCCCTACATTAATATGTGCATTTATGCCAAATTACGGCATTGTAGGCCCTATAGTCCCTGAGCAAAACCTCGGAGAGACCTGAGACAGACAGACGGACGGACTTACCGAAACTATAAGGGTTCTTTGTGGACTAACCATAAAAAAAGAAAAATAAATTATTTTCAAACAAAAAATTGGAATTGACTTCCTCAGCAAAAACAAAATTAATATTCTTATGAATAAACTAAAAAGTTATACATAATTCTTATTTTATATTAGTGCCTTTTTAAGTGTTCCTTACCCAAAAGGTAAAATTGTGTTCAAAATGAGTTAGAATATAATTTATTCTGCTTGTTATCATTAAGTTTGTGTAATAATAACACTAAACTAATGGTCACCTTAGTTAATTTGCAATTTAACCAGTTAGCTAAGCGTCGTCTAGCTGTAGTGTTGAATGTTGCAGTCAACAAGTCGGCTAAACGACGTATAGCTGTGTGATTGAATAACGTTGTTCAGTCAAAGGGCTAGCTGTTTGATTGAACGGCTATTTTAAGCAGTGGACTGCGACATAATGTCTGTTGCCGCTATAACAACAACTACTAAAAACAAAATAAAATATTGAATAATTAAGGGGGGATCCTATAATACAACAAACATGATTTTTTAAACATTTTTTGCTCGGTATCAATGATGACGACAGGTGCGTACCTGTCGTCATCATTGATACCGTGCGTACCTGAAATGTTCACAAAATACCCAGTTAAATTTATAGGTACTTTCATATTAAAAAAATTAAATAAAATAATTAAGGGGGGCGGGCACCCATACAAAATACACAATTTTTTAACTATTGTTGTTCTATAATGGTACGAAACCCTTCCTGCTCGAGTTTAACTCGCACTTGGCCGATTTTATTTACGATTGGCCTAAACTTCAACTATAATATTATCTGTACTCAATCTTTATACATTTTAGAAGTCGGTAAGTACGTACGTACGGTACGTAGTACGGTTCATAGGAATACTGTTAAAATATGGTTTTTACGTGAGAACGTCTTATAATTCGATGGGGCCGACTGCGCGCACGAAAAAACATGACGCAATATGCGGCGTTACCTCGCTCTGAGGCGTTCCATTTAAAGCGCATCACAGACGGTGAAGATAATATAAAATATATATCGAAAATCAGAGAGGGCGTTACAAAAATAATAATAATAATTAATTCACTTATTATGAATATTGAATGTTTAACTTCATCAAAACTATTGATTTCTCACTAAAAGCAATGAATTTCATTTTTAAATAACAAAACAATTTCAAATAATTAAAAATATTAAAACTTAAAACAGCAAAAGAAATTAAAACTTAAAATCAAAAAGAAAACAAAGTAATAAAATTATTTTCATTTATTGAAACTGACATAGGTTGTACTTACAATGTTTATTCACCGCAAATTCACAGTAGAATGAGCTCCACGCTCAGAACACGTCTTTTTATGAACATCATCCCTACTTGTTTTCCCTACCACAAGTAATAATTACGTCACTCTTGAAAATCATGTTCACAAAACATTAAACAATTGTAAAATTATTAAATAACGTTAAAAATAATTAGTTTATTTATTTTGTGATTTACTAAAATTCAGATTAAATTAATACGAAGTAAGTAAAACCGGAAGTAATTAATTCACAACTAAAATACATCGCAATTTTAGTGAGGATGTTTAAAGAAATTATTTAAAAGTTTGATTGCCATACTAACCAAAAACTAGTTTTAATCACATTAGAATAATTCTATAGTGGCAAAGTATGAAATCAAGATTAAATAATTTTAATAAATACCCCGGAAGTTAAAACATCTTCCGGGCTTACAATAAATCATAAAACGCCTATCAATCATTACAATAACAACGTATTACACATTTTAGGAATAATTCATAATTATAATCACATTATAATAATTTTTCTGAATATGAAATAAAGAGTCCCAATCAGACAGGAACCTCCGCGGCGACATATATATTATCTTAGAGCATATTTTAGAATATCGCTCACCATAGAAATCCTATGAACCATCACACACGACGAAGTTAATTTATATTTTATATTTTGTATCTTAAGATACCGAGCGATATGGAAATATATATTTCATATCTTAATATTTTATCTTAAGATACGAAATATATATTTCGTATCTTAATATGTTATCTTAAGATGCGAAATATATCTTTATGAATAGGTACAGGGTGTTTTTGTGTCGAGCAGCGGGCTCATCAGTGATCGGACGCACTAGTGGACGCAGTGTTGCCAGTGCTGTATGTTAGAAAGTTACATACCTACTCTCATTCGAAAAGTAACATTTTGAGGGAAAAAGTAACATTTCGGATAATTTTAAATAAAATTGACTTATAATTTATTGCTTTATTATTATTATTGCTTAAAAAGCTCAAGAATCGAAATGAATGTTTCTCTTGAATTTCTAAAATACTCCTGAAACTTCTTCGTTGACAGATATTGATAAAAGTTAAATTCGCCGCAGGTTTTTCTCTTTTTTATGTGAGGCTCTATCCAAATGTTTCTCCTTTTGGAATGTGCTACTACAATCTGCATTTCACATTCTATATCAGAATCATCGTCTGAAGAGCTGTCTAACAAATCAAGAAGTAAGGCAGTATCAGTTATTAGTAATCAGTTATCACTTATAGTCAATCAACCTGTATATAGAACTCTAACAAGGAATACGTGTGGCACCAACGCAGACTCGTAAGGAAATGAACAGATTTTTAATATTATCGTATCTTAGCCGTGTGTGATAGCTTAAGATACTATAATATTTTATATTTGGGCATCTTAAGATAAAATATTATATTATCTTCACCGTGTGTGATGCGCTTAAGGCTATGACGTTGTCACGTTCAACTATCGTCAGTAAACCGACTTTACAGACAACCGATTTTATCTGTGTTTGGCGGTCTGTACTCTGTACACCGCACAGAGCACCGTACAGTCGGGGAAAATTGTACTAAGCAGAAATGTACAGTCGGGGAAATGAGTAATTGTTTAGCAGAAATGTACAGTCGGGGAAATGAGTTGTTTAGCAGAAATGTACAGTCGGGGAAAATTGTGCTAAGCAGAAATGTACAGTCGGGGAAATGAGTTGCTTAGCAAAAATATACAGTCGGGGAAAATTGTGCTAGGCAGAAATGTACAGTCGGGAAAATGAGTTGTTTAGCAGAAATGTATAGTCGGGAAAATGAGTTGTTTAGCAGAAATGTACAGTCGGGGAAATGAGTTGTTTAGCAGAAATGTACAGTCGGGGAAAATTGTGCTAAGCAGAAATGTACAGTCGGGGAAATGAGTTGTTTAGCAGAAATGTACAGTTGGGGAAAATTGTGCTAAGCAGAAATGTACAGTCGGGGAAATGAGTTGTTTAACAGAAATGTACAGTCGGGGAAAATAATTGTGCTAAGCAGAAATGTACAGTCGGGGAAATGAGTTGTTTAGCAGAAATGTACAGTCGGGGAAATGAGTTGTTTAGCAGAAATGTACAGTCGGGGAAAATTGTGCTAAGCAGAAATGTACAGTCGGGGAAATGAGTTGTTTAGCAGAAATAATTAAACAGCTTACATCAGTTCAATAATCATTAATCAATAATATTATGTAATTCTTAATTTATTCCTATTTCCAATCTAAGTTTAGCTCGAAGGATTATATTCTAGCCATTATATTCGTGGGTTCGAATCCCGCGTTGGAAACATGTTATTTTCAAGTTTGGGTAGGACAACGCAGGCTGATCACCTGATTGTCTGATATAAGTAAGATGATCCATGCGTCGGAGGGGCATGTAAAAAGTCAGTCCTGCGCCTGATCTCTCGCCAATCGTGTTGGTCTTCCGTCCCACTGGGTTATGAGAGTGAAAGGAATAGAGAGTGCTCTTGTGTACTGCGCACATACTTGGGCACTATAAAAACTACTCCTGCGTAAAGGGCCTGGTTTCAATGAAACTGGCCACCGTCACCGAAACCGGTGTGATGGGGAGTATTATTATAGGATGCAGAGCATCTTAAGCAGCACTTAATTTTATATTTGTACAAAAGCTTAGAGAATATGAAGGTAACTAGTTAAATCTAAATAGGTGCTAGATTTACGACGCCGTTGTCATGAAATTTTAAAGATAGAGAATAACTTATTATAATAAGTATAATATATACTTATAACGTTTTGCACCCGGGCCGTGTCGGATTATAGAGTACTCCATACGTTTTTACATGTTACAATAGGTGCCTTAAAATCATAATGTTAAGGTTTTATCTGAACTACAAATCATTTTCCTAAAGCTAGGTACTTATCATCAAGCTGGAATCGTAACTGTTGCATGCATTGTAACAAAAAAATCACGTAGGTACCTAAAGATTGGGCAAAATAATGTTTATGTACTTACCTAAATTATTATTAACCAGAAATAGGCATGTCGGATTACAAGGGGCGCCGGATTAGACAGGGGCCGGATTAGCGGGGGTCTTCTGAAGTAGGTTTACCGGCACCGCCCACGCAAAGACAGTATTTCAAGGGAAATGTACCTACAGGTACATTTCTTGCGATAAAAAATATAAAAGTATTTTTTTTACTTTCATACTGTATAATTATGATATATTTACGTCTATGCAGGTACTCAGTACCTATTTCATTTACTGCTGATGGAACATGAAAAATGTTAACATTCGAAGCACGCTAGCGGGCCAGGGCGGCACTTGACGTGCTCGGGGTGAAATAGTAATTACTAATTAGCAACTAATTTTCGATTGGAGTGCCTCACTAGTGGAATTCAAGATCCGCACTACAGAGCGTTCAGAGGTATTTTACCTTTAAAATAACTCTTATACCGATGGAATAAAGATCAATCTTATACATAGAATGCCCGAGGTAAAATAAATCTGAACGGAGTACGGACTGTAAATTATTAATCGCCGTTCCTACTTTTCAACAGCTGTGCTTTTAAAAGTTTTCAGTCTCTCCTTGGCTGCTACTTTAACTTTTATAGTTTTCACTTTTCAGCTTGTATGATAAGTGTAAAGTGTACTATGATGTCTGTAAAGGTATAAACAGTCTGTTCAGCTGTTGAAACAAGTAACTGCGTGCGTAAATTACGAAACGGTGAATATAACGATTCTTTCAAGCTGTGCAAGACGTGGACTAACCAGGAATGCAAGTCTCAACACTAGAGCAAGCGAAAATATTTTAATCTTGGGATATCATTTATCATCATGATCCGTCTGCTCGTTTATTGTTTTTTGGCGAAGAATACAAATTAAAAAATATAAGTGTCATACAGTTGTCATAATATGTTAAAGTCAAAACGCCAGTGACATTTATCTATTTGTTTAGGTTTTTGTTTTTCATTAAAATTTGTTAATTTATTCAATCTATTAATTTTTAAATAGTGTGAATAACTTATATACTATGTAGTTCTACATATAATTATTCTTAAAAATGCAATTGAAGTGCAATACATTTTGAATATTGTAAGACCTTACCCGGAGTCCAAAGTGGGCAGTCATTATGGCCTAAAATCCATTTTTATCTTGTTATTAGTTTAGAATTACATTCCAAAGATGTCTCAAGATAAAGTATTATTTCATCCTATTATAAGTTCTATCCAAAGAATAGCACTATACGAAACAAAAACCGTAAGTAACTCTTTTCTTAGACACGAGTTTATATTTGCCATTTTCTTATTGATTAACGTTTTCAGCGGTTCTACTTAATCGGGTCAAACAATACGGAAACTAGATTTCGCGTCCTCAAAATCGACAGGACTGATTCAAAGGAGCTAATTTTGGTTGACGATAAGGTGGAGTACAATAAACAGGAAATCCACCAGCTATTGAACATGATCGGCTTCGGCAACAGGAGCGGCCGCTCGTCCGGATTCAATAAACTCGTGTCAGCCTTCGGAATTGTAGGTATGTTGTATGCACAATAGGACTCTTGAAAGACTCAATATGTAGTAAATCTTTTCATTCACTCAACACAATCATTCTAACATAAAACCATTGTTATAAACTCTTTAAGTTAGATACAGTTCACTTTTTAATGCATAAACTTGAGAATATTGTTTACAGGTTTTGTCAAGTTCCTAGAAGGCTACTACATAATTCTAGTAACAAAGAGAACCAAAATAGCTGTGATCGGCTCACATTCCATTTACAAAATAGAGGATACCGCAATGATTTACATACCTAAGGAAAACAATAAACCTCTGCATCCAGACGAGCAAAGATATGTGAAGATGTTCTTAGCTATAGATCTGTCAACAAACTTCTATTATAGCTACAGCTATGATGTGACACATACCTTACAAATGAACATGGCTCCTCCTAGAAAACTGGCCCCAGCACTGTTTCCTAAACCAGTGACGGCGGCGATACTCAAGTCCAGTGATTATGATGAGTGTATCTGCCAAAATGATGATGACGATGATGAGGACATTTTTGAGACGTGGAAAAAGCAAATTGAGCAAAGAAGGAGCAACCCTAAGTAATTTATAAATATGACTTTATAGTTTTTCAAGGCATCTCTGCTTTTAGCTTTGGTTCTTTTAATCCCTCGATCATGGAAAAACGAGACACAAAACTATACTATACTATAAAAGTTACAATCTATATCTATGCTAATATTATAAATGCGAAAGTATCTCTGTCTGTCTGTCTGTCTCGCTGTCACGCCAAAACTAGTGAACCGATTGTAATGATATAGATAATACAGATAGTCTAAACTCTAAAGCCTGAGAAAGGGCATAGGCTACTTTTTAACTGGAAAAAGGGGTTGTAAGGGGGTGTTTATGCGTAAAGAACAATGGCTAAATCGTACCAGGTGGGCGGTGGCGTCCCGATATGCCATTACTAGCAAAAATTCCCTTATATTTTAAGGCATCGAAAATCATTAGAAATGTGTCTTTAGATAGCCACAAAAAAAAGATCAATATATTTTAGTTTCGTTATGTTCTGACAGCCGGCGATCATTCTCATTCGTTCTATTTTTTGGGTAATACTCTAGGAAAAATTGAAATAATTAGAAACGAGATCGCCGAATATACACTTGTAGGCTACACCGCAGTCTGGAAAAAGGTAGTTCTTAAGTCTAACCTCAAAATTAACGTTATTAATTATTATAAAAAATCGTGGCTATTTAGACATAAATCTCAAACGGAATTATGTTTAGAGCATAAGAATAACCAAATCTAACTATAGTTTATTTTGAGACATCAAAAATAAAAGTCGAGTCCAGCTCCTATACAAAGAATGATGGGCATTTTTGTATGGACCCTGGCCGGCATAGCCAATAAAGTTCTAATGTCTGTTAGCCTATTGCTTATAACCTAAAGTTACTGAAATGAAACAGTTTATGTTATGAATGGACCGGAAATGTACAGTCTGGAACATTGAAAGTTATATTTTTGGCTCCTACTTTTTTTTGTAAAAATCAAATCTACAATCGAAAAAAAATATTCTATGCTGTATTTTAGTCAGCTTAACACTTGGGTAATTAACCTTAGGCTGATACTACCAAAATAAACACTTTTATTTTTTAAGTTTTAACCCATCGATCGTGGCAAAACGAGACACAATATCGCTAGGTGTCTACACATAGAATCGCAGTCATCTGGTTTAATCTGCGATTCGATCGAATGACTAGCGCATTCATTTAATGACTAAAGGACAACTCGTCAAGACGTTGAATGTAACGTTTAACGTCTTGACTAAAAGTCATATAGCGAAGTCGTAAATGAGATGCTATATATTTTTTTCAAGTAGCCGTTGACGGGGCAGTTATAATTAAATCCACGCTTTCATATTATTATATTAGTTATTTCAAATAAAGCACTTTAATATAAATGTAATCGATAAAATATCAACACAGTGCTATCAGCTGTGCGAGCTGTTTGGCGCCATATTTGTTTTAGTGACTAGTAGCGCCGCAGTAGGAAGAAAATGAAATACGTTCAATTACCTGACTGATTTCATGTCCGCTATCTTCAAAACGCTATGCTACAAATCGCTAACTAGTTGAACGTTGAGGGACGATCGTTCAATCGACGTTCGGCTGAGTCATTCAATTGAATGGTGTCATTCAATGAATGCGCTAGTCATTCAATCGAATCGCAGATTGAACCAGATGACTGCGACATTTACACATTCATCGTCAAAAATGATGTCTTCCAAATATAGTGCCGGGTGAATAAATACATCGTGGCGACCAACGTCTAAACACCATATTATTGAAATAATATGGGCACACGCACCGATTGTGCGCCGCCCTATCAAACACGTACAGTCGTACAATAATGATGAACTAAAGCATCCCTCCCTTGTTGTTGACGGTCTACGAGTCTATGAGTACGGTCTATGACGTCAGCGAAGATATTTTTTGAGAATAGCTTTCGTACTGAAGTGGCTTAAGTCCATAGGCAGTCCTATGATGTCAGGTGTGATATCTTTTTTTCTCCGGTTGTTTACCGTGTTCTGTCCATAATAAAAATTGAAGCTTATGATATAAGGTTTCATTTCATAGGCAAGTGGTTTTTATTGGATATACCGGCCAACTTGACGCATCGTTCTTTGGCCATGATTCTTTGTTCAAATTAAGTTAGTTTTAAAAATTCATAACAGATGGCGCTAAGAGTCGCCTACATCGCGCTATCGCTTACTCTTACATCTTTCTATAAGAGGTGGTACCATGTTGAGTTGCGTTTTTCGATTCTTTCGATTGTTATTATACACGTTTATAAATAACTCACTACTCAGTACTTTATCTATGCAGTGACGTAACCTTAAACCTACCAATGATAAATAGTTTATGGGTAAAGCTAAAGTTGTGTAATAAGGGGCTAAATAAGCTTTAAAATTTGGTATAAATAAAGTTTAATTTAAAAAAAACGAAATATTATGTGCACACTGCACAGCTGTTTTTGGGTATTTTGATTTAAGGGGTACCAGGGTTTTAAAAAGCTTTTAAATTTGACACCAATTTCGTTGACACCGCGCGCTATAAACTGAAGTCCACGCGGACGAAGTCGCGGGCAACAGCTAGTAGATACATACATTAAAGTATGTCAAACACATACCTATTTGGAGACATTAAAGAGGTAAAATTCTGCTAAGATCTTATCTCTATACCTAAAGTTTGCTTTATTTTCCAGCTACCAATCTTCTAAACTAGAGTTTGGAATCAGAACAGTGCCCGAATGGAGGTTTGTTTGGAACAGCCACTTGTTATCGGCTGTACACTCCCAACTGCATCCAGACTGGATCCTGTATATTATACATGGCTTCATTGAGCAGAGCAACCTGAATATATTTGGTAGGCCCGTCTACCTCACTCTCATAGCTCGGAGAAGCAACAGATATGCTGGTACGAGGTTTCTGAAAAGAGGTGCTAATGTACAGGGTGATGTAGCTAATGAAGTTGAGACTGAGCAAATTGTTCATGATGCTACGCTGTCGTCTTTCACCAATGGCAGGTAAATAATAATATGATTTGCAACTTTTTAAATGCAAAGAGAAAATATTGTTATGTCCAAACTTTTTGAGTTACTTTAATGATTGACATGATACTAACTAGTATAGGCAAGAATTAGGCTGCGTTTCCACTGAAGCGGAGCGGAGCTTAGCGTTGCCGAATTGACCCATCACCATGCTCGAAATCTTCGCTGTCATTTCGCTGGAATAGCACAATTGGTCAATTCGGGCACCGCTAAGCTCCGCTCCGCTTCAGTGGAAACGCAGCCTAAAGGTTGTTCGCGCCTTAGCTGCGAACACCTACACAATCGTCGAGCGCGGCCGTCGGCGCTCTTCCGTCCCACTCAAACGCACGGGAACATTCGCGGCGCGGTACGAGGTCCGCCGCGGCCCGCGAGCCCCACTACCATACCTACAACCGCCGTGGACGCTCATAGTTAAAAATTTAAATATTGTAAAACTTGAATAATATATTGTATTTGTATAAGAAGTACAGTTTTTTAATTAATCTCTCTCAATTGAAGAGAATGTCTCTCAATCATTAGGTTGAAAGTATACGTTAATAAATCACTGAAATTTTTTTCAGATTCAGTTCATTTGTTCAATTGAGAGGATCCATACCCAGTTTTTGGTCGCAGGATATATCAAAAATGGTACCAAAGCCGGCAATAATGATAGACCGCGCCGACCCATACGCCGAGATACCGGCTAAGCATTTCAACAACTTGATGAGAAGATACGGATCTCCCATAATGATACTGAACCTCGTGAAGAAGAGAGAGAAGAAGAAACACGAGTCTCTTCTGACTGACGTCATCAGTAATGCCGTGAAATATCTAAACCAGTTCCTCCCGCCGCAACACGCTATACAATATTTTCATCTCGACATGGCTAGAATGAACAAGGGGGCGGATGCTAAAGTCCTTGACAAGTAAGTAACATTTTTGTGAGAGAAAAGATTTCTGCTCTAGAGTAGATTTCAATTTAATTGATTATAATTTTATTATTTAAGTGCATGATTTTGTAGTTACATTGGCAGTTAAAAATAATTATGGCTGACTTTTTGGAGTAGTTCACATAGAAACAGAACTAGGCGCTATTTAACCATACAGAAAAGCAATACAAAATCGAAATGCAGCCATTCCAATTTTGTACCTCTTTTAACCATCGCTGAATTCCTGTCCCGTCTCGTTTCTGTGTTACTGACACTAACTTCTAAATCCCAACTCCTTGATTACAGCGCGCACATGCCGCACATCTGCAAAACATAAACGACGGTCTTTATTATCTCTATAACATAAAAGTTCCGTCTAGCCTCTATTCGCAACGCCGAACGCGCGATAAGGAACTTCGTTCCAATATATCACCTCGATAACCCATTTCAGACAGTGGCGAGGCAAGACCAAAATTTTATGTAGGCGAGATACATTTTGCGAGGCCCCCTAGGCCCAAATAGATTATTTTTAGACAATCATTTTTTATAAATAAAATTTGAGTCTCCATACGCGTAAATTCCTAAAAAAAATCCTCGGGTTCCAAGAGGCACGAGGCCCCTTGGACCGCGAGGCCGTGGGCGGTCGCCCACATCGCCAACGCCTTGCGCCGCCTCTGATTTCAGACTATCAGCAATAGCGCAGACCGTGGTGCGGCGAACGGGCATATTCCTGAGCTGCAAGAGCGCGGGGGAGCGGATGGGCGCGCCCGGCCACCAGGGCGGCTGGACCCAGACCGGTGTGGTTCGCGTCAACTGCGTGGACTGCCTCGACCGCACTAACACCGCGCAGTTCGCGATCGGGAAGTGCGTGCTCGCTCATCAGGTGAACTCATTGCTACCATAGACAGTGGCGTAACTATAGGGTGGTCGACGCCTCTGTGTTCCAGTGGTATAGAGTGCGGCTCTTGACTCGGAGGTCGTGGGTTCGATTCCCGCGTTGGAAACATGTTATTTCCAAGTTTGGTTAGGACAATGCAGGCTGATCACCTGATTGTCTGACAAGTAAGATGATCCATGCGTTGGATGGGCATGTAAAACGTCGGTCCTGCGCCTGATCTCTCGCCAGTCGTGTCGGTCGCCCGTCCCCCTGCGTTATGAGAGTAAGGGAATAGAGAGTGCTCTCGTGTACTGCGCACACACTTGGGCACTATAAAATTACTCCTGCGTAACTGGCCTGGTTTTAATGAAACCGGCCACCGTCGCCGAAACCGGCGTGGGAGTTATTATTATTATAGGGTGGCAGAGCTGGCAAAATGCCACGGGCCCCCGACCCAACAGGGCCCCGGCGCAAGAGGCCGTGAGGTCAGATTTTTTTTATACTTACATTGTTTTTTTTTTCAATGTTTTTATTATTAACGTGACGATTTTTACTGATTTTTATTTTGACACGGGCCCCGGATGTTACAGTTACGCCACTGACCATAGAGTAAAAAAAATATATACAGTTTTTAAATGTTGCTATTTGTTACAAAAATATTGCTATAACATGCCTTCTATCGCTAAGTGCTTCTGAGGAAACGACGATTCTACAGAAGATACAAAAAACGTATATGCATACTTTCTATGTCCGTCTAAGCGAACTTTAACCACAGAATATATATTAGTTGTACCAACAGAATTCCCGACTGGCGAAACCCGTTTAAAGAATTAACGACTCATGCGGCATGCCACGATACTATAAAGTTCAAATTCCGACCGCGCAGTGCTAGGTGCCTACTATTATATTTGCCTACATCTCCGCTCTTTTTCTATCGCATAACTCGTACCTTTTCTGAAGAAATCAGGGTTGTCTGTTTTTAAAAATAATATTATAATCTTTATATTTAATTAACTACATTTTATTTAACTCGAAATAATCTAAGATAGTATGTCTTAGTACTATGTAGATTTAATTAACTTAAATTTGCATGTAACTAGTTACGCGTACTTAGATTCGATAGGTACCGTATCTTAATTATTGAAACCGGTCTTATATTACCTACTTAAAGTGTTTGTATAACTTAGTTATTTTTGTAAACGAATGAGGTTTCGAATAGCAAAGACGCGACACCAACCTACGATGCTTACTATTAGTAGTAATAATAATTAATACCTAACCTTATTAATTGATGTGTTTTTTTGACAATGAAATACCTTTATTAATTATACGTCTACGAAGGTAACCCAACTAATATATTCTACTTCAACTAGTATTTAAAACTATTTAAATCATAAGTAATCGTAATTTGACTCTATAATAAATTGTACAAAATTTAAATCTATAATAAATAATAATAAAACAATTTAAAAAAGTTCTTAACTCTCATCGTCCTAACTCCTAGGGAGCTTAAAGAAAGTTAAATTTGGTTCACATTCCGTGTTAAGACAGTTAAACACTGCGCTATATTTCTTTGCCCTTTTTTTTATTGTCCATTGTGATCAGATTAATTTATCAATTCTGTGACTGCGAATGAATAAGTACGCAGGTAGGCATGCAACGATCAACTAACTAAAAACTCGTGCGCGCGCGTCACCGCTCGCCTGTGAGTCCCTACTGAAGTGCCCCCCTAGAGGGGTACTTACAGTTCGATGCCTACAGGCGCGAGTGGGACAGGCCTGCTTTAACGCTTAGACGGACATAGTTATACGGATATAGTTCACAGACGTGTCGTGATTTGCCTCGCTAGGCACGTCTGTGAACTATAAGATCGATCGAAAATAAATCACGATATGCACATTATACTAAAACATATTGCGTAATGATGTCAGCGTCACTACGTCTCTAAAAATATGTAATAATACTTTGCAGCTGTACGCCCTGGGGCTAATAGGCGCGCCGGTGGTGGAGTTCGAGTCTGACTGCGCGCGGCTGCTGGAGGGGCTGTACGAGGACCACGGCGACACGCTCGCGCTGCAGTACGGCGGCTCGCAGCTCGTGCACAGGTACACACACACACACACACGCGCTGGGGCTGATAGGCGCGCCGGTGGTGGAGTTCGAGTCTGACTGCGCGCGGCTGCTGGAGGGGCTGTACGAGGACCACGGCGACACGCTCGCGCTGCAGTACGGCGGCTCGCAGCTCGTGCACAGGTACACACACACACACACGCGCTGGGGCTGATAGGCGCGCCGGTGGTGGAGTTCGAGTCTGACTGCGCGCGGCTGCTGGAGGGGCTGTACGAGGACCACGGCGACACGCTCGCGCTGCAGTACGGCGGCTCGCAGCTCGTGCACAGGTACACACACACACACACGCGCTGGGGCTGATAGGCGCGCCGGTGGTGGAGTTCGAGTCTGACTGCGCGCGGCTGCTGGAGGGGCTGTACGAGGACCACGGCGACACGCTCGCGCTGCAGTACGGCGGCTCGCAGCTCGTGCACAGGTACACACACACACACACGCGCTGGGGCTGATAGGCGCGCCGGTGGTGGAGTTCGAGTCTGACTGCGCGCGGCTGCTGGAGGGGCTGTACGAGGACCACGGCGACACGCTCGCGCTGCAGTACGGCGGCTCGCAGCTCGTGCACAGGTACACACACACACACACGCGCTGGGGCTGATAGGCGCGCCGGTGGTGGAGTTCGAGTCTGACTGCGCGCGGCTGCTGGAGGGGCTGTACGAGGACCACGGTGACACGCTCGCGCTGCAGTACGGCGGCTCGCAGCTCGTGCACAGGTACACACACACACACACGCGCTGGGGCTGATAGGCGCGCCGGTGGTGGAGTTCGAGTCTGACTGCGCGCGGCTGCTGGAGGGGCTGTACGAGGACCACGGCGACACGCTCGCGCTGCAGTACGGCGGCTCGCAGCTCGTGCACAGGTACACACACACACACACACACACGCTGGGGCTGATAGGCGCGCCGGTGGTGGAGTTCGAGTCTGACTGCGCGCGGCTGCTGGAGGGGCTGTACGAGGACCACGGCGACACGCTCGCGCTGCAGTACGGCGGCTCGCAGCTCGTGCACAGGTACACACACACACACGCGCTGGGGCTGATAGGCGCGCCGGTGGTGGAGTTCGAGTCTGACTGCGCGCGGCTGCTGGAGGGGCTGTACGAGGACCACGGCGACACGCTCGCGCTGCAGTACGGCGGCTCGCAGCTCGTGCACAGGTACACACACACACACACGCGCTGGGGCTGATAGGCGCGCCGGTGGTGGAGTTCGAGTCTGACTGCGCGCGGCTGCTGGAGGGGCTGTACGAGGACCACGGCGACACGCTCGCGCTGCAGTACGGCGGCTCGCAGCTCGTGCACAGGTACACACACACACACACGCGCTGGGGCTGATAGGCGCGCCGGTGGTGGAGTTCGAGTCTGACTGCGCGCGGCTGCTGGAGGGGCTGTACGAGGACCACGGCGACACGCTCGCGCTGCAGTACGGCGGCTCGCAGCTCGTGCACAGGTACACACACACACACACGCGCTGGGGCTGATAGGCGCGCCGGTGGTGGAGTTCGAGTCTGACTGCGCGCGGCTGCTGGAGGGGCTGTACGAGGACCACGGTGACACGCTCGCGCGGCAGTACGGCGGCTCGCAGCTCGTGCACAGGTACACACACACACACACACGCGCTGGGGCTGATAGGCGCGCCGGTGGTGGAGTTCGAGTCTGACTGCGCGCGGCTGCTGGAGGGGCTGTACGAGGACCACGGCGACACGCTCGCGCTGCAGTACGGCGGCTAGCAGCTCGTGCACAGGTACACACACACACACACACGCGCTGGGGCTGATAGGCGCGCCGGTGGTGGAGTTCGAGTCTGACTGCGCGCGGCTGCTGGAGGGGCTGTACGAGGACCACGGCGACACGCTCGCGCTGCAGTACGGCGGCTCGCAGCTCGTGCACAGGTACACACACACACACACGCGCTGGGGCTGATAGGCGCGCCGGTGGTGGAGTTCGAGTCTGACTGCGCGCGGCTGCTGGAGGGGCTGTACGAGGACCACGGCGACACGCTCGCGCTGCAGTACGGCGGCTCGCAGCTCGTGCACAGGCACACACACACACACACGCGCTGGGGCTGATAGGCGCGCCGGTGGTGGAGTTCGAGTCTGACTGCGCGCGGCTGCTGGAGGGGCTGTACGAGGACCACGGCGACACGCTCGCGCTGCAGTACGGCGGCTCGCAGCTCGTGCACAGGTATACACACACACACACGCACACGCACACGCATACGCACACGCACACACACACACACACACGCACACGCACACGCACACGCACACACGCGCACACACGCGCACACACGCGCACACACGCGCACACACGCGCACACACGCGCACACACGCGCACACACACGCACACACACGCACACACACGCACGCACACGCACGCACACGCACGCACACGCACACACACGCACGCACACGCACGCACTCACGCACACACACGCACACACACGCACACGCACGCACTCACGCACTCACGCACACACGCACACACACGCACACACACGCACTCACACGCACACACACGCACACACACACACAAACACACACACACACACACACAGTGGAGCCACGTGACTACGAAAAAAAAAGGACAAAATAAAAAAAAGGATACAATGGTGGTGCCGTCATTTTTAATAAATATAATCCTTCACTTTGCGAACGACAACAGCCATTCCATAAATAGGCTTGGTCGTGAACCTTGTCTTTATTTATTACTAGCGACCCGCCCCGGCGTCGCATGGGTATAAAATATATAGCCACTGACAAAATGATTAAAATCGATAGCCTATGATCTTTCACGTGGTCTACTTCTTATCTGTGCCAAACAACATAAAAATTGCTCTAGTAGTTCGCGAGATAAGCCCTTTCAAATAATTTCCCCCGTTTTTTCCACAATCTCCTATTAGTCTTAGCGTGATAAAATATTGCCTATAGCCTTCCTCAATAAATGGGCTATCTAACACTGAAAGAATTTTTCAAATCGGACCAGTAGTTCCTGAGATTAGCGCGTTCAAGTTAGCCCTTTAAAATAATTTTCCCCGTTTTTTCCTCATTTCCCTCTATTTCTTCGCTCCTATTAGTCTTAGCGTGATAACATAATAGCCTTCCACGATAAATGGGCTATCTAACACTGAAAGAATCATCAAAATCCGTTGCGTAGTTTTAAAGATTAAAGGGAACAAAGGGACATGAGGGAAAAAAGAGCGACTTTGTTTTAAAAAAGTAATCAAACGTCATTATAATATGTTACTTATTCCAGAATCAAGACATACCGCAAAACAGCGCCGTGGTCGTCGCACGGTAACGACATAATGCAGACCCTCAGCCGCTACTACAGTAACACGTTCTCTGACGCCGAGAAACAGAACACTATGAATCTCTTCCTCGGCCTGTTCGTGCCGACGCACGGCCGACCCGCTCTATGGGAGTACCCCACGGATTACTACCTGCACCACCCGGAGACTGTCGTCTATATACCTAATAGAAGGTGGGTTTATGTTTAAAAACTTTAGAACAGTGTTTTTCAACCTGTGGATCGCAATCCAGGGGTCGCGAAGCTAACTATAGGGGACATTAGCCTGTCAATCCCCGTAAGGCCCAAGTGGGCCGCGATAACAAACGATTTCCAAGAATTGGCGATCGAAGGATTAATTTATTAACTAGGAGAATTTACCAAAAAATAATATCATAATATTAATACGCGAGCGAAAAACTTTGGATCCCTTTTGACGAAAAATGCGGAAACGTAGGTAAATGAAATTTCGCACAGTTATAGTTTATATGGTGAAGGAGTGCATCGAGCTAATATTATTTTGAAATTATGCTTTTATCATACATTTTTTTAACAAATAAAACATTACACACACTACAACATACACAAGGAATTTGACAAGCACGAAAAATAATTAAGTATACACTTTTATTTCTGGTTGAAGTTTGTTGTCAAATTGAAAATTGATTATAGTTTTTTATTGAATCTTAAACGCGGCCAGGACTCAAGGTCGAATTTCGACCATTAGGAGATCTCTAGTATTCATAAACACGCGTACCCATTGCCTATATTTTATCATGTACTAGCTGACCCGACAGACGTTGTCCTGTCTTAACGATGATTATTTAATTCGAATTGGTATAATTAAGAAAACAATTGATTAAAATTAGTATCTCCATGCCAAATTTCATCAAAATAGATTAAATAGCTTAAGCGAAAATCATAAAAGTTTATTGTGCAGGAACCGTACATTTTCCGGGACAAAAAGTATCCCTATTCCTTTCCCGAGACTCAAAGTATCTCCATGCCAAATTTCATAAAAATAGACTGAATAGTTTAGGCGAAAAATCATAAAAGTTTATTGTGCGGGAACCGTACATTTCCCGAGACTCAAAGTATCTCTTGTTCTTTCCCGAGACTCAAAGTATCTCCATACCAAAATTCATCAAAATCGATTGAATAGCTTACGCGCAAATCATAAAAGTATATTGTGCAGTACCGTACATTTTTCCGGGACAAAATGTATCCTATGTCCTTTTCCTGGCTCTAAGCTACCTCCTCACCAATTTTCAGCCATATCGGTAAAGCAGTTCTTGAGTTATAAATAGTGTAACTAACACGACTTTCTTTTGTATAATGTAATATAGATGTAGTGATACAGTGGATTCTACCTTTTTTTATACAGGTCACAAACAAGTTTCGTTTCTAGTTTCGTGGGCTGCAACCATAACACAAATTTTTTTAGGGTAAAAAAATTATGGTCTTCAGCGCTTTGTAAGCGGAAAATTTTTCACGACTTTCATGACGACTATTCCTTATTTTGCCGGCAAGCGTGAATTTCACTATGGTTTAACTTCACCTGCCTTAGTAATGTAACACTGGTCATAATATAACAACAATAAAACTATCCCGACACACCTGGACTTGAAACTTGCACGGCCAACTTTTACCCAAAAGGTGGTTCTTTTTTACATAGCTTCTCTAAATAACACATCCCTACTAGTATTATAAATGTGAAAGTATGTCTGTCTGTTACGAACCAACTGATAAAATTAAGATGTATGAAGTTAAGTATGAATTTTGAACTGAGTTCCATGAGTTGAGTCCCAGAATTAATAGGGTATTTGGAAAATACAGCTAACGGTAAGGCCGCAGTTTTGCACATATTCATAATTTGTATTTTTTAAAATCTCGCTCATTATTTCTTTTGTTTTGTCACTGTTTTTTGTTTTTTTTTTAATGTGCAAATATTAAATAAAGGATTAATGTATTTTACGTCCGTAGATCTCTAACGAAATGGTGGGACGGGGACGTCTCCCGCCATTTACCGCGGCCGACGAACGAGATGCGCAAGTTGTGCTGCGAGATCATCGGCATGGCGGACGGCGCGCGGGACATGCTCGACCCCTACCACGAGTACCACAGACCATTCGAGTATACCGTGCTGTTTGAGAGCTTCGAGATGAAGGTTTGTATCCACCCCGACAAGTAATGTGTTTTATCTAATACAATTTCGTACAAAGAGTATTTAACGCCAAGTGTAGACCAACACTACGAGTACGGCATCCATTACACGGTAGGTTTTGCTGTCGGTTTTTCCACAGTCATGGCTGTGACTGATGCATAACCTACCGTGT
Organism: Polyommatus iphigenia; assembly: GCA_963422495.1. Taxonomy (NCBI): domain Eukaryota; kingdom Metazoa; phylum Arthropoda; class Insecta; order Lepidoptera; family Lycaenidae; genus Polyommatus; species Polyommatus iphigenia. Next base: position 40,613,490 of record OY730182.1, read on the forward strand.
AAGAGCGTGACTGACGGTTGCATGAAGCTGATTGACGAAAATCTGGATATTTTGATTTTTGCTTCATGCAACCATCAGTCACGAATTTCGAGTGAGTGTTGACAAAATTAGAAAAAACTGAAGAGAATTGAGTGACCGTCTAATACCATTCGTCAGTCGAACAGTCACCATCAGTCAAACATAATTCATGATTGACGGAATTGACTGTCGCTTGCGTGACCGTATAATGGACGCCTAACACTAGGCGCAAGAGTAAGCTGTGTGGTGACGCCTAGTGTAGACACTAGGCTTAAGGCCGTGTTTCCACTGACGCGGAGCGGAGCAGAGAGGAGCTTAGCGGTGCCGAATTGACCAATCACCATGCTCGAAATCTTCGCTCCGCTTCGCTGTCATTCCGCTGGAATAGCACGATTGGTCAATTCGGGCACCGCCAAGCTCCCCTCCGCTCCGCTCCGCGTCAGTGGAATCGCGGCCCTAGTGTAGAATGTACTATCATAGAAGTTGATTCTTAGGCAGATGGCGGACCTAAGTAATTTGGTCGCGTTAAGTCAAACCCATCCGGTCACAATTCACAGCTAACATTGAATTGACGTAAGCCGACCAAATGACATTGTCCTTCAACTGCCTAGGAATCAATTTCCTAGATGGTACATCAGTCAAATTGATCATAAGCAGATAGCAGAACTGGCAAAATTTTTAGTTGATGCGGATAAATCTTTCAGTATATAATTATGTCGATTCTTACTCGTTTCTAATGTTGGTATGCTAAGCCTGTATGCACTCTGCAGGTTACTATAGTAGGATTGTGAATTGTCACAATTCAATAACACTAAACAAAATAATTTAATACCTAGATGTGCAACTCTCTCCGCGACCTGGCGCCGGCTGGTGCGAGCGCGAGCCCCTTCGTGGTGCGCGGCGCGCGCGGCCGCCCCGCCTCCGCCAACCCCGTCATTAGCGGCCGCTCCTCCACCACCTCCAACAACTCCAGCGAGTGAGTACACGCGTCTCGCCGTCCCGCTCACACATACAGGAGCTAGCGCGCGCGGCCGCCCCGCCTCGGCCAACCCCGTCATCAGCGGCCGCTCCTCCACCACCTCCAACAACTCCAGCGAGTGAGTACACGCGTCTCGCCGTCCCGCTCACACATACGGGAGCTGGCGCGCGCGGCCGCCCCGCCTCCGCCAACCCCGTCATTAGCGGCCGCTCCTCCACCACCTCCAACAACTCCAGCGAGTGAGTACACGCGTCTCGCCGTCCCGCTCACACATACAGGAGCTAGCGCGCGCGGCCGCCCCGCCTCGGCCAACCCCGTCATCAGCGGCCGCTCCTCCACCACCTCCAACAACTCCAGCGAGTGAGTACACGCGTCTCGCCGTCCCGCTCACACATACAGGAGCTGGCGCGCGCGGTCGCCCCGCCTCGGCCAACCCCGTCATCAGCGGCCGCTCCTCCACCACCTCCAACAACTCCAGCGAGTGAGTACACGCGTCTCGCCGTCCCGCTCACACATACAGGAGCTGGCGCGCGCGGCCGCCCCGCCTCGGCCAACCCCGTCATCAGCGGCCGCTCCTCCACCACCTCCAACAACTCCAGCGAGTGAGTACACGCGTCTCGCCGTCCCGCTCACACATACGGGAGCTGGCGCGCGCGGCCGCCCCGCCTCGGCCAACCCCGTCATCAGCGGCCGCTCCTCCACCACCTCCAACAACTCCAGCGAGTGAGTACACGCGTCTCGCCGTCCCGCTCACACATACGGGAGCTGGCGCGCGCGGCCGCCCCGCCTCGGCCAACCCCGTCATCAGCGGCCGCTCCTCCACCACCTCCAACAACTCCAGCGAGTGAGTACATGCGTCTCGCCGTCCCGCTCACACATACGGGAGCTAGAACTAAAGATGGCAGCACCTGTTTTTTTTAAATTTGTGACGCCAGTACGACCTTTCTGTGTTTGTGAGAATGTCAAGAAACTGTTAGACATGTCAACTTTATGATATCCAATTTTATGATTCTGATCGGCGACACCAGTCCTTTTTAAAACATTCTACCTTTCTGCTCAACCGGCACAAGTCTCTACTCTATTTAAATATGATTAATAGTAATAGTAATTAATTATATATATTTGTATAATGGCTGTTTGTTACCTGAATGAAATAAATAAATAACCTGTTTAACAGTTCCAGCAGTGATTCGTCATCGGACGACGACCTGACGACGTCGGCGCCGAGCGCGCGGCCGCCGTCGCCGCCGCCGCCGGAGCCCGAGCTGCCCTTCCCCGCCATCAAGCGCCACAACCAGGTGGAAGTCAGCGAACCCGGCAAACGAGATATGCTCATGTGAGTGTCCAGCTAAGCATGACTATAATAGATTTTTGGACCGAAGTTCCTTATGGCGCGTTCAGCGTTGCGAAAGGAGGCTCTACTGTACTCGGCGAAACATGGCGGTAGCGGTCATTGACTCCCTGTCAAAAACTTGTCATTTTCTATGTAAACCGCGATTGACAATGAAGTGTCAGATGTTGTCAATCGCGGCTTTGTATAGAAAATGGCAAGTTTTTGACAGGGAGTCAATGACCGCTACCGCCATGTGTCGCCGAGTACAGTATAGACGGGACGACACTTGACCTCGACACTTTTTTATTAGTACCTCCCTAATAGGGACAGAGGGCGTTGATAGTATTCCTGTGCGTCAACTAGATGGCGTTTTTGAGAATAAACAGTGACATCTACCGGACGTTTAAAATTTTTTATTACAATTCCACAAAAGTGTCATTGTTAGCATTCGTGGGCGTCAATAGATGGCTTTTTTATAACTTCGTTCCATCCGGGTGTCCCTTGACACCTCTCAAGTTTTTTTTTATAAATGAAGGGGGCAAACGGGTCTGATGGAAAGCAACTACCGTCGCCCATGGACACTCGCAATTAGAAGAGCTGCAGGTGCGTTGGCGGCCTTTTAAAAGGGGAATACACTCTCTTCTTGAAGGCTACGGAAATATAGCTGGTGACAGTTCGTTCCAGAGTTTTACAGTATTGTAATTTATTGTATTTAGTTTGGGATAAAAAACAAAAACACAGCTCATTTGACTTTTACTCATGCATTTTGTGTTTTCTTATGTCCTTTTGATGAGGGTTTTCTAGCGCTATGTAGACGTAGGGTCTATCGTGTCAAACAGCTGTCGTATGTCACGAAATAGCTTCCACATGTCACGATATAGCTGTCACACGTCTGACACGACATTTGATACGAAATACCCTACCGTCCCTCTGGTGGCAAATGATATATCGAAAACCCAGATAATCACAAAAATAATAAAAAATTACAGATATAAGCGCTACGTGAACTTCGAGCGACGTTCCAACCCCCATTACAAGCCGGATCTGCACATAGTGATGACAGTCAGTAGCGCCTTCACCATCGACAGCTCCGTAGACGTCATCCCACCCACGGTCACCAAAACCTCCAAGGAAATCTATCAGAACTACGTCCAGAAGAAAACTGGCAAAATAACTGTGCCCACGACCTCCCTGGCGCTGTACAATAAATATGTTAATATGCAATGTAAATAGACCGAGAAAGGTATATTTAATCTTATTTATTATTATGATAAACGTTAATAAATTTAAAATATGTTTATTTGAGTTCTCTCGGAGTTTGGATCCCATTCGGCTATTTAAAATTTTACTAAAAAATTTTTTATCAATAATTTAATTTAAAGGCCCAATCTACCGTCGCATAGCCGGGAAAACTGAAAAGAATTAGTGCTTTTTATCATTGTACCATCGAGGAAATTGATTCCTAGGCAGTTGACAGACCAATGTCATTTGGTCGCATCTTGTGATCTGTCGGCTAAGTTTGACGTAACGCGACTAAACTACGTAGGTCCCCCATCTGCCTAGTAATCAACTTCTTTGAGACGTAGGTTACACGATCAGTTTTTCATCAATCTGGTAAAGATTGACGCGAAACTGATCGTCTAAACTCTAACCCACGGATTGATGGACTGATCATTTTTTTTTTATTTAAGTACTTTTTTTTTAGTTTTTGACAGATTTATCTTGTAGCCTACGTCTAATACGAGGGCTGCTATTTATGTATCCGGAATTAAAAAAAGAAACAAACATATATCATTTAATATGGTTTTATTGCTTTTCAAAATATTCGCCGCGATGATCGACACACTTTTGCATACGCTGGAACCAATTTTCATAGCACTTTTTCCATTCTGATTGAGGTATCTCCAAAACGTGCATTTTGAACGCATAAACAGCCTCTTCGCGGCTCGAAAAACGTTGACCACGTAATTTGTTCTTCGCGTATGGAAATAAAAAGAAATCGTTAGGTGCCAAATCAGGGCTGTACGGCGGATGACCAGTCAATTCGATCTTTTGACCCTCCAAAAACTGAGTTGTTTCAGCTGAGGTGTGACAGCTAGCATTGTCGTGATGTAATATGATTCTGCGTTGTTGGTTGTCCTTTCTTATTTCTTCAAAGACTTCTGGTAAACAAATGGTCGTATACCATTCAGAATTAACCGTTTTACGATTATCTAATGGCACTGTAGCCACATGTCCATTAATTCCAAAAAAACAGGTGACCATTTGCTTCAAAGTACTTTTTGCACGAGTAACTTTTGTTGGTTTCGGCTCATCTTGGAACACCCACACCGTTGACTGTTGTTTAGTTTCGGGGTCATATGCATAGATCCAAGATTCATCACCTGTGTAGATATTATAAACGGCTTTTGACGTACCACGGTTGTATTTTTTATCATTTTTTTTCACCAATCGACACGAGCCTGTTTTTGATCGATTGTCAAGTTGTGCGGAATCCAACGCGAACATATTTTTTTTACAGCCAAATGTTCGTGTAATATCTTATGTATGCTCGTCATACTTATGCCTAAGGACGCCTCTATCTCGCGATATGTAACATGACGATCACGCATTATTAGTTCCCGCACAGCATCTATATTTTGTGGGACAACAGCTGTTTTTGGGCGACCTTCTTTATTTTCATCCGTGAGCATAGACCGCCCACGATTAAACTCACTGTACCAGTGATAAACAGTAGTTTTTGATGGTGCTTCATCTCCAAAAGTTGCGGTGAGTTGAATAAAGCACTGTTGTTGATTTAGCCCACGCCGAAAATCGTAGTAAATCATTGCACGAAAATGTTCACGCGTTAAATCCATGGCAAATGAAGACACGCAATTTTCAAAATGACGCCACAATGGAAAAATAATTGACAGTCACATGAAACAAAATGTATTCTTCAACCAAAGAGTTCTATTTTCAAATGTTGTAATTACTTTTTAAATATTGTTCTTGTAAGTTCCGGATACATAAATAGCAGCCCTCGTAGTACAATACCATCATAGAAATTGATTTATAAAATATCATAGGCAGATGGCGGACCTACGTAGAAGAACGCCACTAAAACTGCTACTAAACAATCTTCATGTAAAAAGTATACTGCGGGGAAGTTATGGTGGTTCGTTTCCCATACAAAAAAACAATCGACCATAATTAGCTAATTTCATACTATTACTATATAAATTTATATGCACACCTATTTATTTTGCAATACCATTCCCGCGAAATACATTTAAAATACTTTATTTCACACAGAAGTCACATTTTTATTGATTAAAAAAAAGTGACATAAGCCACAAATGTCACTTTTTATAAAAAATCAATAAAAATGTGACTTCTGTGTGAAATAAAGTATTTTAAATATATTTCGCGGGAATGGTATTGCAAAATAAATATATGTAGTTATAGTATGAAATTAGCTAATTAATGTCGGTTGTTTTTTGTATGGGAAACGAACCACCTTAAAACGTATTTATAATTCATAGTAGAGCTGAATAAGTGCCAAAAATCCAAAGCTATGAACAATAAAGCCAAAGATTTAAATTCAGTAACATTAAAGATTTGACTTTGAGCATTACAATACAACACTACCTCCCTAACTGACGAGCATTCACGTGTAATGTAACATTCGACTTTGAGCATTCCACAGCTAGTTGATGTTACAAGTTGTATCAAGATATCACACACTATCATTACAAGGTCCGCATTGTAATGCTCGGTTTTGTACCATTACAAGGTCCGCATTGTAATGTTCGGTTTTGTATCATTACAAGGTTATCATTGTAATGCTCGACTCTGTAACGTTACATTACAAGCGAATGCTCCTTGTGAGGGAGCACCTTTAGCCCAATATGGACGAACGTGGAGCATAGAACTTATCGCAAACTTGCGCAATAATGGTACTTGCACCATCGAAGAAATTGATTCATAGGCAGTTGACAGACCTGTGTCATTGACATTTGGTCGGGTAATGTCAATCAATGTAAGTCGTCAAATGTCGGCTGGGTTTGACACTCGACCAAACTAAGGCTGTGTTTCCACTGAAGCGGAGCGGAGCGGAGCTTAGCGGTGCCGAAATGACCAATCACCATGCTCGAAATCTCCGCTCTGCTTCGCTGTCATTCCGCTGGTATAGCACGATTGGTCAATTCGGGCACCGCTAAGCTCCGCTCCGCTTCAGTGGAAACACAGCCTAAGTAGGTCCTAATATAACCGATCAGAGTACATTATCTTCCTTAATCTCGTATGCGTTCAATACACAACAATTATCGGGGAAGTTACAGCAACTTCAGTATGTTGTAACGGTATACGTAAATAAAACAACACAGATTTCTAATTGCATTACTTCACTAATATTACAGGCAACATTTCCGTTGATGCTTGGAGTCGTTCTATAGAGAGTGTCTACCAGGCGTTTTGATTTTGAGGGCTACTGCTCCAACCTGAAGACCTGGAGCCGGCGCATCTGGAATTGACTGCACTTCCAGAGGATCCCCAGGAGGCAGATCTGCTAGGATCACTTCCGGAACGGAATCCGCCCCAGGCGTTCGAGTTGTCCCATCCAGAGGCTGAGCGAGACTGCCATCCGGATCCTGAAGGAGGTAGGGTACTTGATTATCTTCATAATTCATTTTTTATAACGCGATGCGAGGCGGAATTATTTTTGAATATTTCTATAGTACTAATAAACCTCGTGCGCCACATCTGCGTGGCGTTATTTCGCGTTTTAGTGTGAAATTACTCCCAGGCACAAACATATTTTTATACAATAGGTCCCTATTATTTTTAAACAAAAGAGACCATCCATAAAGACACACGATTTTCATGATTTTTAGACCTCCCCTCCCAGAGGTGGTCACATTGTAAGGCCCTTTGAGGTTTGAATTGATCGGTCGCGTAACTCTAGTGTTAGTAGTAGAGCCAAGGTGGCGGTGGCGTTGGATATCGTTAACTATCAGGCGATACCCGATGGCGATAAGTATGCCCATTTACCAGGTAGACAAAACCACAACGAGCTTGTCAAATAATAAGCAAGAGTCGTAGTAAGCCTTTTTAATGACATTCACTAACAAAACTAAGTGATATAATATACTTTAGGGTGTGTATGTGTTTCTTATACAGAGTTCATTGTGAAAGTAGCAGCACTGAAAGATTTTTTTTTCACTTTTTATGGGCGAGCGCCCCAGCGTTACGACTCACGAGTTTCCCCATATAAAAGTGAAAAAAATTGGTCTTTCAGCGCTGCTACTTTCACAGTGAGCTCTCTACGAGGAACACGTACACACCCTAAAGAAAAATTTGTTATAGTCTAAGAGCAAGTGTTAGACAGACTTACGGTAAAGTAGCAAACTCCATATTTAATGCCAGGTATACTGTTTCATCTGCAATTCATTCCCAACGAGGGTTCGTGCGCGGCTAGGCCCGCGTAAATAAAGAATTTCACGGGAACCGTACATTTTTCCACCATGCTGCGATCACGTTTTTTTTTTCAATATTTATTATTATTATTTATGCACGATAGTGAATGCCCATTGCATCAACGGCAAATGAAACAGTATACCTGCCATTAATATGGAGTTTGCTACTTTACTGTAAGTTTGCCGAACACTCGTTCTCAGCTACGAATAATAAAAACTAAGGAAGAGTAACTCCGTCAAAAAACATGCTCCAAAATACTTGTCAAAAAAGTGTACCTTAGGTTCACTTTTCATACATTTGCAATATTTAGGTGACCTTGAGCGGTACAAAGGCTGACGTTACATGACAGTTCGAATGGAACCAAATTTAAAACTGTATTAGTATGGGAGTTACGTTTCCTTTCCTTTTTATTATTCGTTGGTTCTCAGTCTATTAGTCGGAGGGTGAGTAGTGAGTACTGAGTATACCACCGGCTCGGCGTAGGAGAGAAAGTTATATCCCCTCTCTTTGTCGGCTTTCCCTGGGGTTTGCTACTTCAGGATGTGCTATGTGAGGGACGCACTAAAGGCTGCTAAGCAAAGGAATAATATTTAGTTTGTTATTATTTTTAGCAATATTCCGCGAAATAGCAAATATTTAGCAATATTTCGCGGAATATTGCTAAAAATAATAACAAACTAAATTTTAAGCTATGGATTTCCGCAAAGTAACGCCTGATTCCATTAACTAAAGGAATAATAATTTAATTTTACCTTGCGAATCATAGTCGAGGCGACCTGCTCTACATTCAAAGACAGCGATGGCTAGAAGCAATACCACTGATTTTACCTGAAATAAACAAAGTTTACAGTTCATAGTTATGTTACCCTGGAGTTTTTCCTTCTCGCCAGAGGGCGCTATGCAGATTCACATCGTCTCCGTATCTAAAATCGTTTATTGTTGAAAAAAGTGACTCTATAAATGTAAACTTATCTGAATTGTGAACATTACGTTACAAGTGCTCTGTGACATTGTTATCCAAGACTAATCCCAGTGAAATCCGAAGATAATCACGATAAGTGTTGCAGAACTTCTATGTGTTAAAAGTGACAAAAATAGACTATCTACATTTCAATCTTCTGCTAAAAAGTTGTTTCATACTCAAATTATCCAACGTGAATGAAGAAATATACTTATAAGGACTAACAGGCAAGTCGACAAAATTATTTTTGAGAACAAAGGAAATTTAAATTAAAAGTAGTAACGACTTTTGAAAGTTGCGTGCTACTGAACAATAGATGGCACTTAATCGAATTATATATGACAGTGGAATAATGGTTATGCATAATCGAACATAGATGGCGCTTAAAAATATGTTGTAACTGCTACCATCTACTCAACAACAGATGTCGCTTTTGGTCAAAACTTATTAAATAGAATCATTACAATAATACATAGTTTACAATAAAATATTATCCTTAACATATAAAAATGGATAGAGAATACATAACGTTACGAAAAAACAAATCTAAGTCCTATGCGGACCGTTCGATTATAGTAGAAAATACCAATATGGAAAGCTGTCTTGATCTATCTTCGCAAAGCCTGCCAAACACATCAATTTATGAGGATGAGGTAATAAAAGAGTTAAAAGAACAGTTACGTAGCCAGAAAATACAAATAGAATCAGCCGACGAGGAGATTGCTAAATTATCCTTGGAAAATACAGAATTGAAACGTCTTATAAGTCATCAGGAAAAATCATTATCTTTACTTAGAAAAATTGGTATCACCGAAACCTCTCTTCAAAACATACCATCACCAATAATTAAAAAAATAAAAAGTACGATAAATAGAAGTCCAGCAAAGAACACCTCATTAAATAAAAATATAACTTTGGATATAACAGAGAAATACAAAGAAAAAATATGTCTATTAGAGCAAGAATTATCGAAAGCGAAGGAGGAAATAAAAAAATTAAAGGACATTATTGACTCCAATACTTATTTGATTGAAAAAAATAAAACAAACACTTATTTTCAAGAAATATGCTCCTCCAATATTATGCTGAATCAGAGATATAAATCTTACGCGACTAAAAGAAAAATTGTAATTTTATGCGACCAACTTGGACAAGGAGTACGAAAATATCTCCAAAAACTTGTAAGAGAAGATTTTTTTGTTACCTCTACATGTAAACCCGGGGCTAAACTAAACCACCTGCTGCTATCTGAAAAAGAGGAACTATCAAAATTAACAAAAGAAGACTACATAATACTCATCGCCGGTGCAAACGAAAAAAATCCTTTTGACCTCAAGTTTTGTTTAGAAATGTGGATTAGTCTACTTAAACAAACAAATGTTTTTATAGCTAAAATTCCAATGCAATAATATCTTAATGAAAAAAAAGTTAACCATGACCTGCACTACATACTCGTATGTAAGCGCCATAAGAATTCCACATTTGTTGATATCGATTATTTTAGCAGATCATTGTACTTTCCTAAATCACAACTTCCAATTCTTATTAGCCGTTTTCTATTAAGAGAAATACTGCGAAGTGAATACAAAATAAAAATGAATTTGTATTATGCTGAAATATCAGAGCGCAAAAACAGAGCTTCGCATGTTAAAACAACAATTGTAATGTCAGAAAAATCTACCCAAACTTTAGAAACTTTAAACTCAGAAAACATGAATGAGAGAACTTGTAACCAAGAGTATCGAAATAGTGATCCGCTTTTTCTTGATTAATAACATAACTGTATTTCATTTAAATATAAATGGTCTAATTAGTAAGTCATCGATGTTAAGTCTCCATTTGCAAGATTTATTAAATGACAATAATAATATAAATATAGATGTTCTCTGTATAACCGAACACAACATGTTGAGTATTGACACTGAATTTGTAGATTGTTCTCCATATAATTTAGTAACCAGTTTTACAAGAGATAATCGAAACGGTGGAAGCTGTATATTATTAAAAAATAATTTTACTTACAAGGTTCTGTATAACATTAATAAATTATCTATTCCTAATATAATTGAATGCTGTGCTATTGAACTTCTAGATCACCAAACTATAATTGTGTGTATTTACAGAAGCCCCAAATCGAACCCCACCCAATACGATTTATTTTTTGAACAATTAGAGAAAGTTTTAAGTATTACTTGTAAAAACAGCTTTAAAAAGACAGTCATTACTGGTGATTTTAACATAAATATCTGTAAAAACGATAAATATACGCGACAATTCATTCACACAGTTCAGAGTTTTAATTTAAAGATAGAGTTTAAAAATCCAACTCGATTAAGCAGCGGGTCATGCATTGACAATATTTTACACAATTTACATAAAAGAAAAAGTCTTAATTTAGACATAGGGCTCTCTGACCATAATGCTCAAATAATTACTTTTCCAGTAAAGACGGCATGCTCTTTAAAATATTGGTTTAAATACAAACGCGATATTTCTGATGAAAATTTAAATAAATTTAAGTATTATTTAGAGAACCTTAGATTCACGGAAGTGTATACAAGCACTACGGGATACAAAGCTTTTTTTAGTGAATTTTTTAACGAATTTAAATTATTCTATGACCTTTGTTTTCCTATCATCCGTATTAAAATTTCAAGTAGTAAGAAACATAAATGGATTACCAAAGGGATAAAATTGTGTTGCAAACGTAAACGTAAATTATTGTGGACTTACCGTAAAAACCCTAACTCGGATAACAAGGCTAGTTTTAAAAATTATACAAAGAAACTGAAAAAGATTATCAACCTAACACAAAGGGCTCAAAATCTCTATTATATTAGCGTTGCTAAAAATAAATCAAAAGCAACTTGGGACATTATTAACAGATATAAAAATAACTTGCCTAAGGAACAAATACGACAAATAAAAATTGACAATAAGATTATATCACATCCCAAATTTATAGCAGAATCATTTAATGACTATTTTGTTAACCAAGTACGAATACTGGATAATGACGATTCACGATAGCCTAAACTTGAACAGAACTTTGACATGTAATGGACATAACTCTTTATTCTTTAACTACGTTTCTCCACATGACATTAAGGCGCTTAGAACACCTAAATGCGAGATTTCTAAACAGAATATCTATATGATAGAATGCGGTTATTGTATTGAGAAAAATATATAACATTATTCAGAATATATGCTATATCCATAGTGTTTTCAAAACACGATTCAACTTACTTTTCTCGATAGAAAAAAATCGCAAACATACCTCTAATAAAATCTTAAAATCATCGGTATGTGTAGTAAATTGCACTCAATAATTATTTAATTTATGGACAATATTTGGCTACCAGTGTACTACTTCCATAGTGTTTTATTTTTTCAAATTATATCCATAATTTGAAGTAATCAAGTATTTTCCATATTTTTCACTACCAGACTAGACGCGCGTACGCGTGTGTGCGTGAGAGCCCTGTAGCGACAGTGCCGCCGGCGAGCTCGTGAGAGGAGGACGTATTTGCGCTCCGTCGACCAATAAATCTAACCAATCGAGTCAATCGAGTGTTTATTTGTAAATACTAAATAATATTTTGTACATAAGAATAATGTAAGTATGTTCCAATGATTACGAATTTTTATTGTGTTCGTTTATGTTTTTACGCATTTGTTCGTTTATTTTAGATAAAATGGGAAATAAAAATAAACTCTCGCGAAAAACCAAATCACATTCATATAAAGAAAATGCCAAGCTTCAGAATGATGTAATAAGGTAAGTAAGTTTCTATTGATAATTTCACTAACAAATTTCTATAACAAATTAGCATTCACAATTTTATTGTTTTGGATATTAGATTGATATTTTCATGTAAGGCTGACAATAAATAAAAATAGTTGCGTATCAGGACTCGTAATTCGCCAAACTTGTTATTATCAGTTATAGCCCAGTGGTGTAAGCGATGGTCCGCGGCTCACAAAGTCCATGGTCGAATCCTAGTAGAGATATAAATTTTATGTATCACATAATTTCTCGTTTTACTGTTTTTGAACGATTTTAATTTATTTTTTTGTAAATGTACTCACACAAATATTATTTGTTACAAAAATATTTGTTTACTTTGTGGGAATAAGCGTGGTGGCCACAAAGGAAGATCTTCCGACCGAGCGAGGTGGTATGCTCGGTCAGGCCGAAGCCCACGTGATACATTTCAGCTGTCGTATACAGGGTGACCGGTAATAGGTCTGTTTCCTTTTAACATGTAAAAATACATCACTTTTGCCTAAAAAGCTATATCATACCCTGTCCAAAAGCTAACGGTTACCGAGATATTCAAGATTTTGTATTTTTTTCAAAAACACCCGATTTCAAAGGAAAACTTTAAATAAAAAAAAATCTACCTATTAATTTCTTAATCTTTAACATAATTTTAGTTCTTAGGTAGATAAACTACAAATACAAAAGTTATTTATCCATCTAAACAGGAAACAAAAATTAGCAGAGTGTTTCAAAAGTCTTAACAAAAAAAAATGAAAATGATTTTCCCTCATTTCACCCCTTATTGTTTAAAAAATCAATAAGACATTAGTCGTACAAATTACTTAATTAAATTCCTTATTTATTAAGCTATCCAAAAAGGTATAATTTGTGTGCAAAAAATTCACAAACATCTGGTAAGGTAAGATAATAACTCTCAGCACAATTTTTTTGGCTTACAATTTGTTCAGGGTTAGGTTGCCAGGTAGTCAAATTCTTTTGTTATCGGAGGAAGAAGCGATCTATTATTGGTCGGTTTAAAAAAATCCGGTTTCTTCGTAACTGTTCGCGTCGGTTCGTAACAGTTCGGGTCTGTCTAAAGAGCAATATGTAGAGTTTTTGTTTAGTTAACGCTTCTGGTCCTGAGCGCGCTGACGTTTTATTTGCGATTCCTTTTGATCAAGTTTGTTTATCAAAAATGGCATCTTTTAGCAATGAAGAGTACGCTGACATACTGTACTGCTACGGTTTTTGTGATGGCAACGCAGCCGCTGCACGGGAAGAGTACCGGCGTCGTTTTCCCCGTCGAATTAATGTACCAAGTGCTGGAGTTTTTTCCGCGGCGTACCAACGCGTGCGGGAAAGTGGCTCTGTTCATCAAAGGCGACGTGATGCAGGAAGACCTCCTCGTTATGTTGCAGAAGACGAAGAGAGAATATTGGAACGTTTTGCAAGAGATCCGACCACCTCTACAAGAATTGTAGCGAAGCAACTGGGTTTAACGCAGTGGAAAGTGTGGTTCACCGTACATAGCGCTCGGTTATACCCTTTTCACTACACACCAGTACAAGCATTAGAAGAAGGAGACCCTGCAAGGAGGCTCGATTTCTGCCGCTTTATGCTGCACTCCGATGAAAACGATTATAACTTCTTAAGAAAGATTTTATGGACCGACGAGTCGAAGTTTGAGCGTGACGGCATAACAAACTACCACAACATGCACTTTTGGGCTCCCCAGGGTGGAAACCCCCACTTGGCAAAAGAAGGTGCTCATCAAAGGAGGTTTTCCCTGAATGTTTGGATGGGAATTTTGCATAATCATTGCATTGGGCCGTTTTTTCTACCGGACAATTTAAACGGGGAGTCGTATGAAAATTTCCTGAGAAATAATCTTCACGAGCTCATGCAAGATATACCAGTTGAAACCCGAAGAGGTATGATATACCAACATGATGGATGCCCGGCACACTACAGAGTGACAGTTAGGCAATGGCTGGATCAAAATTTCCCGCAGCGTTGGATTGGCCGCGGCGGTCCAATACCTTGGCCCGCAAGGTCTCCAGATTTGACTCCTTGCGATTATTATTTATGGGGCCACATGAAGTCTTTAGTATACGCAACACCTATTAGCGATGTACATGAACTGAGGAGAAGAATAATTTATGCAGCAAACGAAATCCGAGAAACTTTAACAAGTAGAGTAACGCGATCTAATTTTCGCTTAAGATTACGCAAGTGCATCAGAAATCGAGGACGACAATTCGAACAGGATTTACCGTAATAATTATCAACTTATTATGTAAATAAAATATTAATTTTTATTCAAAGACTTTTATTTAACTTAACCTGACGTAGCAAATGTTTATTTAGACTTTTCCAATTTGCTAATTAGAATTTTACTACCTGCTAGTTCAGGTAGTTAGCAGGTTCTTCATTTGGACAAATCGGCGTAGGGTCCTTAATATTCCCTAAGTAAGATGTTATTTAGATTTTTGCATTACAAATTATACCTTTTTGGATAGCTTAATAAATAAGGAATTTAATTAAGTAATTTGTACGACTAATGTCTTATTGATTTTTTAAACAATAAGGGGTGAAATGAGGGAAAATCATTTTCATTTTTTTTTGTTAAGACTTTTGAAACACTCTGCTAATTTTTGTTTCCTGTTTAGATGGATAAATAACTTTTGTATTTGTAGTTTATCTACCTAAGAACTAAAATTATGTTAAAGATTAAGAAATTAATAGGTAGATTTTTTTTTATTTAAAGTTTTCCTTTGAAATCGGGTGTTTTTGAAAAAAATACAAAATCTTGAATATCTCGGTAACCGTTAGCTTTTGGACAGGGTATGATATAGCTTTTTAGGCTGCAAAAGTGATGTATTTTTACATGTTAAAAGGAAACAGACCTATTACCGGTCACCCTGTATATACCGACGCGCTCAGAAAACTTCGATAGCGCGATGCAGGAATGTTAGGCGAATTGTGGGTACCGCCACAACTTACTCTATTTCCACTCGAGCTGAGCTGAGTCGCTAAGGTTGTACTTTTTTTAATTTCTGTACCTATCATTTACCTAATATTTACAAAAAATCTTACAGGAAAAAGAAGCTTCAAAATTCTAATGAGTCGGAAGTTTCCCATATTGTGTAAGTATCACAAAACAAAACCCGAAGCACGTCACTTATTGTTCATATACCTATTTATTTTGTAATACAATTTATTATTATCACAATTACATTTTTCAGAAAACGACCAAGACTTGGTGATAAAAATGAAATAAATTCATCAAAAGATGACTATCACGAGTAAGTTGGTTATAATTACCTACCCATACTACCATAATATTATCCTAAAATAAACGAAAAATACTTATTATAATATTGGTAATAGATATAAATATTAGTTATTTTCTGCGACACGACGGGGTGGGGCGGGCTGGTCAGCCGCGTTTGTGCTATCGTTCGCGGCGAAATTGACCGGTCCGCCCCGCCCCGTCGTCTGCAAAGCGCCATAATATGTTCTTAATACAGGTGAGTCGAAAGTTCGAAACATGCATTTTATCAATTCGAGGATCCAGCAGAGTAATAAAACAGCGGCCTAATACACTTTGTGCCAATTTAGTAAAAGACATTCTCTACAAAAAGAACTTGGATCATGTAGAATCAATTAACCATGGACAAAAGTGTGAAAAAGCTGCCCTCGCACAGTTGGCTGTCCACTATTTAAATGCTTTAAACATTTTTATTTACATATACACATATCATAAACATTACAATTACGTTATATTTACATATTTACAATTAGTTATGCGTTATATTCTACTTTAAAACTATAATATCTACATTAAAACTATACATATTTTGCATTATTTTACAGTACAATACTTTTTTACACTTTTATTTAAAAATAACTGAAATCTAAGCATCGTCTGGAAGTTTCCGCTTCAAGAAAATTATTTTCTTGGTCTTCGTCTTCTATTCTGTTTTGTCTGTAAGAATATTCATGATCTGCGGTAGGCTCAGTAACGTCACTATCTTTATCTCTGTCACTGTCTCCATCTCTGGTTTCATTATTGATGTCTGGTTGTGAACATTCTGGAGTTCTGTAAGGCTCCCGAATTTTCATGTTTCTGGAAATGCGTGGATCTAGAATCTCGGGCAACAAGCAATCCATGTAAAATTTAATTAATTTATCCTTCATTTGTTTATCCCAGAATTCATCGTCGCGCTGTATTACTTCGGTTTTCAGTTTTTCTGTTTCATTTACCCATATAGCAAACAAGCACATTTTTCTTTGTGTGATGTGTCTGCCCTTGGATTTGGTAAAACCACGGATGTTTCTTACTAACGGTTTCACCGGATTTTGTTATTGTCCAAAAGGTTAATTTTTTGTTTCGTATCGCTGCGTCTAAACCTAATTTATTTACTGTCAAAGGACATTTTATTTCGACAATTTTGTCGTCCCCAATCAGACCATCTGGTGAAGCCCCCAAGAAACACAAATCTTTATCAATGAATAAACCACAAGGTTTAATAACAATTTTTTCTTGGACAGCCAACTGTGCGAGGGCAGCTTTTTCACACTTTTGTCCATGGTTAATTGATTCTACATGATCCAAGTTCTTTTTGTAGAGAATGTCTTTTACTAAATTGGCACAAAGTGTATTAGGCCGCCGTTTTATTACTCTGCTGAAATTTGATGCAGTCAACAGCGATCTTCGCATTTCAAGCCATTCTCCGCTAGCACTCTGAAGAATAGTTTTTCGTTCAATCACTGCCCGCTCACTATCTGTTTTTTTTTAAAACTGTTCAAGAAGTCTTGTTTAATTTTTTCTAGCACATCTTCTGGGGCATCGGGATTTTCGCACTTGTCACCGTAATGCTTGTCATCTTTTGTTCTCTTTCCTAAAAATGTTTGTCGAGTCTTCTTTCTTGTATATCTTTTGCTTAGCTTTTTCATTTTTGATCGTCTGTCTTCTAACATTTTCAATTTGCCTCTGGGGCTTTTGTGAGTAATTTTCTTGTATAATTTAGAATTTAGATAAAGCGTTTTCCTCGTTAAAAGACACCGCTGATGCCATGCATCGTGTTTGGTAAGAATTTTGGAGAGAAAATTTTATTCTTTTCCCTCCGAAATATTTTGCTATTATGCTGTGATAATTCTCCACGATGTTGCTGTCAACATCGTCAAGAAGACTTCGTGCGTGGCAAGCAATGCCTTGTATTAAGAGGCATATTTTTTGCCACAAAGTACTCAAATAAAATTCTTTTATCTTTTCTACGATTCCCGTTTTATATAATATATATTATATAATAAAAATTGTATAGGATAAAAAAATTAAAGCTTGTAATAAAAAATATCAGGTTTAAAAATCCTAATCTATGTCTTGTCTATTTCATATGTTGGTCTATGGAAATATGGGTTGCATTGCATATTGCATATTATTTTAATTTGTTCTTCATGAGCGTACAAGATTTTTAATTGTTTGTATTGGATATGTTTGTATGTTTATATTTTAATGTAAATATTATAAAATATGTAATAATTATAAATATATTTGTACAAAATACATTGAATTTATTATTTATTCAAAACCGTACCTACTACCTATGCAATGTTTTACAAAACAGTCACTTCAAAACTACGAATAATAAAAACTAATTATTTGTAGCTTCAAAACAATGATTTTGTATAATATATAAAATGTAAATTATTAAACTATCATTTTTCAAGCTACGAAACAGAATTAATAAACGTATTTAGTTTATTTGTGTCTCTTAGCTTGAAAGATGTCTTCATCATTCATCTATGTTATTAAAAAAGTTTATTTATTAATAAAAGCGCCATCTCTCGGAAACAAAGTGTCAAAATCTCATCCAGCATTTGCATTTGAGTATCCCGTGGGGTAACGCGCTTAATTGCTTTTACCGCTAGATGTCGTTTAGATATTTTATGCATGTGTGCAAGCGTCGCTCAAGGTCGATTAGCTGTTCTAAGCCCCTTAAGGTAGTCATTAACTCATTAAAAAACACTAAGACTGTTGGTATAGATGATATATCTACGCCAGTCACAAAGTACGTGGCTGAAATAATATCTCAACCCCTTAGCTATATTCTAAATCTCTGCATTAAAGATGGTATATTTCCGAATGAGCTCAAAACATCTATAATAAAGCCGCTGTTTAAAAAGGGTGATAGAGAAGATTTATCGTGTTATCGTCCAATCGCAATAATATCTGTTCTGTCAAAAATAATAGAAAAAGTAATATACAAAGCGTTATATTCATATTTCGAAAAATATAGATTATTTGCAGAAGAACAAAAGGGTTTTAGAAAAAATATGACTATAAATTTAGCAATATATAATTTTTTAAATACAATTGTTTCAGCTATTGACAAAAAGATACCAGTTACATCCCTTTACATGGATATTTCCAAAGCTTTTGACTATGTACGACATGACATACTTTTAGAAAAATTAAATAGATATGGAGTAAGTGGTAATGTCCTAAACCTTATAAAATCTTTTTTGACCGATCGTATCCAAGTAACTCAAATAACTAGTATATGTACAAAAACAAAATCTGAACGTAGGTACGTGTCAAAGCCCCGAAAAACACACATTGGCGTTCCTCAGGGTAGTATTTTAGGGCCCCTCCTATTTTTGATATATATAAATGACTTGCCACGTAGCATTAATTACCCTATGACACTATTTGTAGATGACAGCACTGTAGTTTTTATTTGCAATGACATTAAAATTTATGAAAATGAAATAAATAAAAGCCTAAATGATATTGTCAATTGGTTAAAATTAAATAATTTAATGATAAATTTAAGCAAAACTCAAATAATGAAATTTCAACAAAGAAATCTGTTAATAAATTCCCTAAACATAAATTATAATGAAGAAAAAATTACCGATACAGAAGTCACAAAGTTTTTAGGAAAATTTATAGAAAAAGACCTTCAATGGAAAGCTCACTCTGATCACATTTGTAAAAAAATTAATCAGTTTTCTTATGCACTATTCACGATCTCCAAAGTAGCTAATGAAAAAGCATTACTAGCTGCGTACCATGGATTCGTAGTCTCTACTCTCAGGTATGGAATTATATTCTGGGGTAATTCTACAATGCGTGAGGATATATTAAAATCACAAAAGAAATGTATTAGAGTTATAGCAAATATACGAACAATAGAGAGTTGCCAACCTTATTTTAAAAAATATAAATTACTTACGTTTCCTTGTCTCTATATTTATGAAGTAGCTGTGTTTGTACGAACAAACCTTTCATTATTTATGCGATTCAATACTAAAAGATACGAACATAAGTTATGCTGTGTTGAATCTAAAACCTCACTGGTTCGAAAGAATGTTTTCGGAATGGCAACGAAAATTTATAATAAAATACCACGGGCTATTAAAGAATTAAACAGCATTCAAAAATTTAAAAATGCGTTAAAAAACTATGTCATAGAAAAATGCTTCTACAGTGTCGACGATCTCTTTCGTGAATAAAAATTATATTAATGTTAATACTGATTAAGTTCTAATTTATTAATTGTTTATCTAATATATTAATTTTTTATATAATTATAATCTCATATTATATAATTGAAATTTGGTTAAAAAATGACATTTAATAGCTTAAAGATACTATAATTGATATATTTTATTGACATTAATGTAATATTATTATTATTTTTCTTAACTTGACTGTGATATAATTTTTAAATCAAATGTAATTAATATGAACTGAACTATGTATATTATAATAATAATTATTACATTGCACGCCACATTACTGGCAGAATGTATTGCGCTAATATTATTACTTTTAAGACCTTTATTTTATGTACACTCGAGGAAGTTGATTCCTATGCAGGTAGCGGGTCAGCCCAATTTCGCGATTATGTTGGTCGGGAAAAAGAAAAGGACGGAAGTATTTCCGTCCCAGTCGTTTTGTGTTTGCCAAAATATCAACACAGCGATCTCCTTAGCGACGATAAGTTTATTGGTCGCTATCTGTCGGTTAATCGGTTATACTCGTATGACACGACATAATCTTATTTTATTGGTCACTTTACTTTTACCATGTACCGAGAAATATAAACATACGCCGGCTACTTAGCAACCGCCTTAGCAACGAAAGTTTTTACGTTTTGAGGTTAAGACAGGATTATTAATTTAAGTTTTGCAAATATGGTTCTGAATTTTTTAGGTTCTCAACATGTTCTGAATTATTGCTGTGAACATTTATTTCCCCTATCTGAACTTAATATTATGCACTTCAAACGTGGCTTATCTAAGCATTTATGTGCTTCAAATCATCAACTAGCCTATCTGTTCAAAATGTGCTATAAGAACAATGAAGTCATACACAGGTTATAATTAAGCAGATCAACCCAGTATATATCAACAGCACACCCTCATTCTACAATCTTCGTTGATGGTCATGGTAAGAGTCGGAACACTAACGTAACGTTTTGTCTTCAAATTCGTTTCGTGTTGCTGATCGTTTTAAGATCCCAAAGATTTTTTAAATGACCAGAATTGTAAATTATTAAGTACTGTTTTACTGTGAAATAAAATATTGTCACTTTTTACTTGTGTTGTGATTTTTGTTAAAATATGTTCTTGTAGATTAGAAAGATGCTGATCTTTAGAGCGTTTTTACGTTAAGCAGTAGATAAAAATGGGTAGGTAGTAAGTTGCTTTGGAATAATAGCATTCTTAGATTAATCATTGTGGCCTGTGGGTGGGAGTTTTGGCCTGTGGGTTTAGTTTCATATCATAATTATACGGATTCCGATAGGCTTTGAGGGAATACATTTTACAGTCTCTTATTTATAGAAATACCTAAATTACTTAAATTGCGACAATTTAAATTAAATTTTAGCCTAAAACACCGATTTCATTATGTCCTATTTTGGATTGTCACAATTTAAGTAACATTAGGTATAAATTGTCTTTTCCATTGTTATGGTCCAAAAATGCCATTAAAGCAAGTCAGGAGCAGTTCAAATCGCATCACTTCGTTTTGTGTTTTTGCCTTGGAGTTTCTATGAAAATGATCTTTAAGACGAGGTGAATAAGGTATGACCCTAATGACCACGTGTTACGGATCATTATTTGGTAGAACAACGAACTGAGTCAAGGACACGATATTACTAATTTAGTGTCAATTATTTCAAATTTTAAAATGAAAAATATCAAACAAGAAACAATGATTTCGAATGTAAGGACGAAGCCGGAGTCCCTCGAAATATTTACAAACGAGTGTCTATTCTAAAAGCTAATATTATTTTAGGCCGACTACTTAAAGAGCTTCACTTAAGTTTTAACGGCCTCTCAAGTGTCCGGAAAACATCTAAATTCTAAGCTTACTAAAAGTTTCGGAGCTCTAAGTGAAGTATTCTGATACTTAATAATTATAAAAATGCGTAGTTTCTGAATCGGCCGAAAATCTTGTCACTACTGGGCGCAGTGTAGCTTATTAGGTGCCATAAACGTATTTTTCAGATCTCGTGAACCTTATGCTGGCTTCTCACGGCGCGTAATTTGAACGAGCGAGCACGAGCCAATAGGTGAGTTCGCGCTACCCGTTCTCACGGCGCGTAATATCACGAGCCGCGCCGAGCCACGTCTTTGAAGTTATCGACATAAATCGGATCGGACGCGCCTGCTCGAGCCAGCCCGCGCCACCTTGAGCCACCCCCTACACACGGCGAGTGGCTAGAGCTGGCGCGGCGCGGCGCGTGATATTACGTACCGAGAGAAGTCAGCATTAGACTGCCGATAGAGTCGTTCCATCGGGGCAATCACGTCAAAATATTTAAAATAAGTAGATAAGACCTTTCCTTACTTCAATAATACCTATACCATGTAAGTTGACAAAATAGACATAATATTATAATTCTGTCTACTCTGCATCAAAATGTATCAATAAGCCTGTTCTGCAACGCGAGGTTGCCAGATTTACAGAGGAACGTCACATGTACCGTGCGGAGAGGCAACAGCGCGCTGCTCGCGAATTTTTTGAAACAATAATAATTTATTGCAAGTACGGATAGTCTCGATTCAATGTGTAAAGGTGCTCCCTCACCGGGAGCGTTTGCGTGTAATGTAACATATTTATAGATTCGCATGGGCGTAGCCAGGATTTTACAATTATAGGAGGGCAAATTAAGAAAATCCTAAACTTCGAATTCTAATAATTAAAACCGACTTCCAAGTGAAAACAATAACATTACTTATTCAAATAAATAGTATATTAAATAATTCTTACACTTTAGTACTCTAATATTTCGTACTTTTAATACTCTTAACTAATAACTCGTACTCTTTAGTCTCAACTATTTCTATAATATACACTCTTCATTACATAGAGAAATATAAGACAGTACTTCATTATTTTGAAGTCGGTCGGTACCAGCTCAGAATCGTGAATTCTATGAAAACATATATTTAATTTTTGGGACTGGTACCGACTTTCACTCTTTTTAAAGCCTTATATTTTATAAGGCTTTCTGTATAAAGACTGTGTTCTGCGTAGTGATGATGATGATGGATGTAATTTGCATAGTATGTAAGTACCTAGTATAAATTATTTCAGTTATTAAAACAGCGCCCCAACCCCCATACTTGTATCTTTAATTATATAAACGAACTTGTGTCTAAGGTGGAGAATTCACTGGAGAAGGTCTACGAATGGGGTGGACGTAACTTGGTCCAATTCAACCCCCCAAGACACAAGTCTGCGCGTTCACCACTAAAAAGTCACCAATGGGCGTATATCCTCGTTTAGAGGGCACATCTTTAATCATCTCCCCTAGCATTGAAATACTTGGCGTTAACATATCGAGCGAAGTCCAGTTTCGATACCATCTCGAGGGTAAGGCCAAGTTAGCCTCGAAGAAGCTTGGTGTTCTGAACAGAGCGAGACAGTTCTTCAGTCCGTACCAGCGCCTACAACTCTACAAGGCGCAGGTTCGGCCTCATATGGAATATTGTTCTCATCTCTGGGCATGAGCGTCAAAATACCAACTGCTCCCACTGGATCGTATCCAACGAAGAGCCGCTCGAATTGTTGACTGCCATAGTGTTTCAAACAGCTTGAACCCCCTGGAATTACGCCGAGATGTAGCTTCACTCTGCATCCTCTATCGGCTGTATCACGGGGAGTGCTCTGAGGAATTGCTTGGAATCATACCACCTGCAACTTTTCGCCATCGTCCCACGCGAAAAATATACCATCCTCATCACCTTGATGAGTGGCAGTCTTCCACCGTGCGTTTCTTGCGTAACTTTCTGCCGCGCACTGTAAAACTCTGGTACAAACTGTCACCAGCAGTATTTCCGGACCTACACGACCTACAAACCTTTAAGAAAAGAGCGTATTCCCATTTCCCTGTTAAAAGGCCGGCAACGCACCTGCAGCTCTTATGATGTTGCGAGTGTCCATGGGCGACGGTAGTTGCTTTCCATCAGGTGATCCGTTTGCTCGTTTGCCCCCGTTTTATTTCACAAAAAAAATTGAATCCGGAGTTCTCTTAGTATTTTCGGAACCATCTAGCATACCTTGGTGCAAAATTTTACTTTTTGGTAGCATATAATATATGCTTGGGATACTTCTCATAAAGCCAAAATCGCCCTCTTGTGCTTTCATAAATTTTTGAGAAGTTACCTCGATTACTCATGAAATTAACTTTAATACGTGGTAATAAAGGTTGACCTTATTGACCACATCTTAAAGATCATTTTCAGAGATACTCCGAGGCGTACTTAGGTGACATACAGGCGAAAAAGATCGTCGAGCCATAAGTCCGCGTACTTCTACGCACGTCTGTCACCCCTTTTACACCCCTTTTAGGGTTCTGTAATTAACAAGACGTCCTCGTTGACTATGGTACCCTAAAACATCTAACCAGCAGATTTTTTTGTATACTGAGAGGTATACAAAAAACTAGCTACTATAGTTATATAATTTAACAATAACATTTTCCTACAAATAGAACAATCATATTTTAGGACCATCAAATCGAAATACTTATTAACTTTCGAGAATTTTTGCACAGGAAATTGTTGTTCGTCTAATCAAAAAAAAAAGAAGCTACTCACTAATCACTATGCTACTCACGAAAAATTTTCTTGATAGCAATCAATATCCTAGGCCCTAGGGAATCTGAACCTACTACTTACTATTCATTTTTATGTTTTGCGTAATGTAATAAAAACGCTCTAGAATTATAGATCAACATCTTTCTAATCTACAAGAAACCATAAAAATCAGAACACACTTGTATAATATCGTGATAATATTTTATTTGAGCGTTAAAACAATATCGAAAAACGTAAAACTTATAAAATCATTTTGAACTCTTAGGTATTCTTCTTGAGGTATTATTATAAACTCTGGGTTGTTATAATAATCAGCAATGAGAATATAATTCAAAAACATAACTTAAGTTTTACTTAATCCTTCGGGGTAGCCTTTTCCAACTAACCAACTCATGATAATATTTATTGACGAAGATATTGGGAGTAGAATTAGGTTGGCCAGTTTGGTCTGCTCAACGATTTGCTGTTAATAAGTCCATTGTTTTGTTGCACATATTGGATGGGTTATAATGTTTCAATAAACACATTTTATATAATATTAAGTAAATATAGTACTTAATAATTTTTTCAAAGATTGTTCGGATGAGAGAAATAAAATAGTATATTACTTATTTAAATCAATTCCCAATATTTGCAAAACATTTTTGAAGATGACCGTGTCAAAAACTTCAAAATGTAAATACTTTCGTTGCTAAGGCGGTCGCTAAGTAGATTATATTTTGTCAAAAGCAATACGACCAATAAAATACGATTCTATCGTGAACGAGCATAGCCGACAGATAGCGACCAATAAACCTATCGTTGCCAAGGAGATCGCAATGTTGATATTTTGGTAAACACAAAATGACCAAGATGGAAATATAGAAATACGATTCTGTCCTGTTCTTTTTCCCGACCAACACTGACCACTGATCAGTTTAAGTTGACCCGCGACATGCATAGGAATCAACTTCCTCGAGTGTACATTCATGCAAATAAATAAATTTGAATTTGAATTTGTTAATTAATTTAAGCGCAAGTTAAAATAAAAACTTTAATTTAGATACAACTCATGTTATCCTAGGAATACTCCACATTAACTTGACCATGAGTAAAACTATGTTGCTATTAAACCTAACCCCACCGCAAAATTTACCTAGGAAACCAGAGTTATAATATCTATGGACGCTTCACATCACGTCAGTCTGGCCCCGTGCTAAGTACCCAAAGGACTTGTGTTACAGGTATATACCAGACAACGGAAATATATTTAATACTTTTAATACTATACATATATTTAAGATTTTTATTATATTATACACATATTTAATATACATCCAGACCCGGGAACATTGAAAACTTTTTGTTCCGTCGGCGGGATTCGAACCCGCGACCCCCGGCTTGAGCTACCAACGCGCTCACCACGGAGCCACAGAGTTCGTCAAGTTCAAGTATATTTTTATTTTTTAACCTTTTCAACGCAATAACAATATGTTTAAGTATAATATACTTAATATGGCGAACAAACAGTTTGAAGGAACGTTGGAGAAAGGGCAAATGTCAAACCTATCAGTCATAGTAGGGGAGCCCAGAGTGCTATTCGTGTAGTTACTCGAGCGAGCGTCATGGAGACCTAGTAGGTTTTTTTACATTAGGTAAAACTGATAAAAAATAATAAGAGCGTTTTTTATTTTAGCGGTGAGCTCAGAAACTGCAGCCATTTTCAAAATGAAAGAAAGTGTTTTCAAAGAGAATATGCTCAGAAAATTGCTAATTTACTATTTAAGTAAATTACAACAAGATTTTAGACAACAAGAATCATTTTAATTAAGCGCAACATAAAATATCTGCGAAGCTTAGTTAGGAAAACATGAAGCTTTATTTTTTTATATTTTAAAATGTCCCTACAGGCTCACCTAACCTTTAAATCGTCAGTGCTTTGTAATATGGAAGCTTCTTTGGGGTATGCTAAACATCCCCTTTCTCAATCAGACAGATATTTAACTTTTTTTAACCGACCACATGATAAATCTGATTTCTATACCATGATAACTAGACACGCGTCGGAAGCCTGTACATTGTACAAGCTTAATCTGACACGCTCGAGCATGTTGCGAAATCCCTTCTTGGGCTCCCCTACTATCACTGAGACACCGTCACGTAACACCTATCGACGTGACGCACTAGACCTAGCTACTAGCTAGCCTAATAAGGTCAGTAAAGGGTATCTAGACTAGGCACTTAGTACTTATATGGGTATAACAAAATAATGTGACAATACTTTAGGGTGCGTATCCCTTAGATAGAGTTCACTTTTAAAGTAGCAGCGATGAGAGAGTTATCTTTTTTTCTAGCATGTTCCTATGAGAAATGACTGAACGTCATGAGTTTGCATGTACAAAATAATAACAAAAAACTCTTTCAGCGCTGCTACTTTTGCAGTTAACTCTATGTGAGGGAGACATACACACCCTGAAGTATTATCAGTCATCACCTTGTTTTGTAAGATCTTGTTTAGTTTCATGAGTCTTGACTCATGTCGATTATTATCTATTTCGCTGTGTTCTGACCGAAGAAGACATCTAGTGATCTTGTTACTTGTATGATGCAAACACACTTGGGCACTATAAAAATAACCCAAGTTGCGTAGTAACTATTCATAACACTTTTATTATAAATGCGGCTCGCTCCGCTGCCCCCCGTCACAATGTGCACGAAGCATAAGGTGTTAGGACTTTCGAGAAAAAAGCTCTAAGATTCCAGACAAACCTCATTGTGTATTGTTGTTTATTGTATAACGGATCATACATAACGCCCAAGACCCTAAAATCTTGAAAAGTGTAGGTGGGCACTACACTTGAATACTAAGAGGTACAATTTACAAAGAGAAAAAAAAATGTGGTCCCAATTTATTCAAAAGTAAAGTTCTATTTTTTCGATAAATTGGATTACAGTAAAATTCGTTTCAGCATCGAAATAGATACTTGGTTTTTAAGTGTCTTTCTGAATACAATGAAAAGCTGTTTACGCCCTGAAATAAAATCCATACATTATTCTTTTACGTGAACGCTTAAAGCGCGAAACTATATTTAATAAAATTTTGTTTAGAGATAATTGAGTCGAAGGGAAGGCAAAGTACAGTTCTGATAGGCATCAGCATACAATACACAGTTACCATTTGATAAACGAACGGGCAACAAGTAACAACTACTTAGTTTAAAATAATTTACTTACAAACAACATGGTGATGGATCTCCGAACGAAAC
Source organism: Polyommatus iphigenia (assembly GCA_963422495.1). Taxonomy (NCBI): domain Eukaryota; kingdom Metazoa; phylum Arthropoda; class Insecta; order Lepidoptera; family Lycaenidae; genus Polyommatus; species Polyommatus iphigenia. Next base: position 40,641,372 of record OY730182.1, read on the forward strand.
TTAACTTAGCCAAAAACGGCTCACTATTTATACTAGCTCTACTTCGTTTTTTGCCAATTCTTATATCATAATACAAAGAACGTAATATCTTCACGTTTTAGCAATTTGAGAAACCACGATCCTAATCCTGGTCCTTGTTTTATTGACAAAGACAAAAAACTATAAATTATGATACAGACATCTATCTAAATTCTAATGTAGGTACTATCAAAGAAGTTGAATCCTAGGCCGATGGCGGACCTATTACCTAAGTAATTTGGTCGTGTTAAGTCAAACCTATCCGACCGATCACAGCATCAGTGTCACCTGATGATAAGTCACCGCCTATTGACACATTGAATTGACATAATATTAAGCCGACCACACACGTAGGTCCGTCAAACTGCCTAGGAATCAATTTCCTGGATTGTGACTTCTATAAACCATTGTTTTTTCAAACTACTATAATTATGTATAGTTATTTTTTATGAAGTGAACCACTTAACGTGAAGACGGGTCTCCTGATGATAAGTCACCGCCTATTGACACTTTCAATACCAGAAGAGTTACTGTAGTGCCTTCAACGCACCTCACTCACGCTGCGAAGCACAACTAAATGCATGGCACTAATTTTGACATGATTAATAATTATTTATTATTAACATCCGTACAAAAATAAAATTAAATATAAAGAAAGTGGCAGCTACACTGTTATAACTTACAAGTAACAGGTAAAAATCCTCAATATTATTATCAGATAGTAAACATCATTTAATAATAATTAATACTATTATATTAACAATTAACATCTTAAAAACACAATTACTATAATAATACAAGTTCTACTTAATTAATTAATAAATAAACACTATAGTCAGGGAGCCCTAGAATATTTTTTTTTATTACTATCAAGCAAATTTTTTGTGAGTAGCTTCATTTTGATAAAACAAACAACAATTTTATTTGCGAAAAATCTTGAAAGTGGTAGCTAACAGAGGTAGAAAGGATTTCACACTTTGATTTGATGGTCCTAAAATTGGATTGCTCTATTTGTGAGACAATGTTACTCTTAAATTATATAACTATTAACCTACCAATATACAAAAAATCAGCTGGTTAGGGTTCCGTTTTAGGGTTCTGTAATCAACGAAACTTGGTTGACTACGGTACCCTAAAACGAAATCCTAACTAGCTGATTTTTTGTATATTCATAGGTTAATAGTTATATTATAATTTAAAAGTAACATTGTCCTACAAATAGAACAATCCATATATTTTTAGGACCATCAAATCAAAGTATGAAATCCTTTCTAATTTCTATGTCTGTTAGCTACCACTTTCAAGATTTTTCGCAGATAAAAATGTTGTTTTTCTTATCAAAATGAATCTACTCACAAAAAATTAGCTTGATAGTAATAATATTTTTTTTTCTACGGCTCCCTGACTACTATAATTATTGCACTAGGTATAAGAAAAAAAAATGTACATATCTAAATCGGAGGCTGCGGGAAAAGTACTAGTTAGGCTGGCAACACAACAACACTTGTATCTTTAATACAAGTTAGAACCGAGCGACGCGCGACAACTGCAGACGACGTGTCGTCGCGACACTACTGGTTTGTAATGTACGAGTATTTTTATGAAATACCCTCCGCAGCTAGCGACACGAAGCTAGCGACACTTATTTACAGAAATACATAGAAACCAGTAGTGTCGCGACGACACGTCGTCTGCAGTTGTCGCGAGTCGTTCGGTTCCAACTTGTATCTTTATGTTGCCAGCCTAATTAGCTCGCAGCCTCCGATTTAGATCTATCATATTCATGTAGCCGGCCTCCAACTTGTACCTTTACCTCGCTGTGTGGCCAAACTAACACGCTGGCCGAGGTAAGCGCCAGCCCTGGGGTCATTTCACTATCTAGTTATTTTTAAATCATTAGATATTAGTTAGGAGGTGTCCACAAATTACGTGAGGTGTTTTTTTGAATTTTTTGACCCCCTCGGTAAGATTTCGTGAGATTTTATTCAACCTCCCTCCCCCCAAATCTCACGTGAGATTTTTCAAAAGTGGGTTTCTTACGTAAACGTTTGATTTGACAGTCAGACAGCCTGGATGAAATGGACCAAAATAGTATTATTTTGTTGAGAAAAAAATTACGTGAGATTTGCCGAGACCCCCTCCTCTCCCCAACGTGAGACTAGATGAGATTTGACTCGATCCCCTCTCCCCCCTAAGCACCTCACGTAATTTGTGGACGCCCGGCCTTATTTATATGAATGTAAAGTTGAAAACATTACGTAATAAGTCACAATTCTGATAGCATGCATGATAACAATAATTATCACGTGTAGTACAGCACGCAGATATACACGTGTGTATACCTAACTGATGTTTTTCATTTTTTTTTTTCTAAAAAAAAAACAAAATATTATGTCACGGGCCACGGCACACATCTTCTCTGCGTGTTCGATTTTCAAATAGAGTTATTTGATATATTGTGGTAAATGAACATTATAATTCATAAACTACAGGCCCACGTCGAAAATGAACGGGTCAAATGAACCACCTGGGAACGTATATGGGACGATATTAGAGCATAAAATAATTAGAGCATAAAATAGTAAGCTGTCCAACTGAGTGCTGGTGAGAATTCAAAAGTGCATGTAGGGTGAGTATATTTTGGGTCATATGATCCTGTACGGCATTTTTACCATCGATAGACACATGAAAAATAATAAGAAAGCCCGCAGTGCCGTACAAAAACAATGCGCCAACAAGTCGGTATTTTTATTTTATTTTCAGCCAATTTCCATGGTAAATTTGGTCATTTGATTCAATACGGCATACGTTTCATACTGTCCGGATACAGCTTAGAATCAATTATTCCGCAACGCCGTACAAAAATAATGCGACAATAGAAAAAAATCGAGGGTTACATACCCCCGTTTTTCAGGGGTCCGGGGGATCATCTGAACCAGTACGGCTTCAGTTCCAAACATTATTTTAGCACTCAAAAGTACTATTAAAAATAATGCCGTACATTTTCGTTAGTCCAAAGGTTAGTAGGAGAAAAAAAAACTCAAGCAAATATCCATAGAACGAAATGTAAGAAAAGTCCACACAACGAAATATATCGATTTTTTTCTAAAAATTAGATATTTTATTAGGGTACCCAAAGGGTGAAAACGGTTACCTTTTACTAAGACTTCGATGTCTGTCTGTTTTCAGGCTGTAACTCAAGAACGGTTATAGCTAGAGATTTGAAATTTTCAGAGATTATGTATTTCTGTTGCCGCTATAACAAAAAACACCAAAAACAAAATAAAATAAATATTTATTCCCATACACCAAACGTGATTTTTTTTCAATTTTTTGCTCGATATCAATAATGGCAACAGGTAGACACCTGAAATGTTCACAAAATACTCCGTTTTATTTTTAATTTAAAAATTAATAGTAACATTAAAGAAATAATAATAATTAAGGGGGGCCCCCATAAAAAAAACCACAATTTTGCTCTATAATGGTACGGAACTTTGCTTACTCTGCATTAAAATGTACGGCATAATTTTTTCCTAATTTATTTATCTTAATACTATTTAAGACAAAGGAAAAATGTTGAAAATTGCTTTATTTTATTAGTCTATGAATATTTTAAATTTCAGATTTTGTATTTCTGTTTATTTTTTTTTAACAGTTTCTTTTGAACGGCAATACTCTATATCAATTGTATTTTACAATATCATATTAAAAATAGAGTCGCCGTACAGAATCAAATAATTTTACAGCTTAAAAAATCAAGTATACCATGTAATTAAGATTAGTATTTAAATGGACAAAAATTTTTTGACGGCATTATTTTTAATAGTACTTTTGAGTGCTAAAATAATGTTTGGAACCGAAGCCGTACTGATTCAGATGACCCCCCGGACCCCTGAAAAACAGGGGTTTGTAACCCTCGATTTTTTTCTATTGTCGCATTATTTTTGTACGGCGTTGCGGAATAATTGATTCCAAGCTGTATCCGAACAGTATGAAACGTATGCCGTATTGAATCAAATGACCAAATTTACCATGGAAATTGGCTGAAAATAAAATAAAAATACCGACTTGTTGGCGCATTATTTTTGTACGGCACTGCGGGCTTTCTTATTATTTTTCATGTGTCTATCGATGGTAAAAATGCCGTACAGGATCATATGACCAAAATGTACTCACCCTACATGCACTTTTGAATTCTCACCAGCACTCAGTTGGACAGCTTACAAGTGACGGCATAGTGCTAAATCTTATTATTTTATGCTCTAATATCGTCCTATATACGTCCCCAGGTGGTTCATTTGACCCATCCATTTTCGACGTGGGCCTGTAGTCTATCAGTTCAGCCATTTGTAGGCCATCGGCACCTCCGATCTCTACAAACCTTTTACATCCAACTTCATCCTGAGTCCTGAGTCGCTAAGGAACTTTCATAGTTTTAACTTTTAGCCCGCTGCTCCGTTGCGCCAAAATTAGTTTATCGCGCGGGAACCGTACATTTCTCCGGGATAAAATATCCTACGTGCTTTCCTGGGACTCAAAGTACCTCTATAAAATTTTAGCAAAGTTAGTTCGTTAGTGGGCGTGAAGAGGTAACAGGCAGATAGACAGAAAGACAGACACATTTTCGCATTTATAATATTAACTATGGATACCCTGATACATAGTCCAAGAACATAATAATATTATAATCAGCAAAGGTCAGTGACTTTTCCCGAACTCTACAGCACAAAAATTGGTCACTTATTATTTGGTGTTCATATTATACCTATTTAGAAGCCTTCACTCGAGAGGGGTTCCTCATTAAAAAATAAATTATATTAATATAAAATATTCACAAAATTGTAACTTTCTACTAAGTTTAAATTACGTGTAAAAATAATATATTATACAATTTTCTTTTGACTCTACATAGTATTATTACATAGTATATGTAATAATACTATGTAGAGTCAAAAGAAAATTGCTGTTAGCGCACTAGTAGGTAGTTACTTAATAATTGTTAAATTAGCTTAATTTAGAGGAAATAAAAGGCTTTTTTATTTTTATTTATATACCTACCTATTATTATGCACACAGCTTTGGCCGGTTTTATTGAAACGAGGCCGGTTACGCAGGAGTTATTTTAAAGTGTTCAACCTCGTACCACGTACCTCGATTGTGGGAATCGCAGACACAATAGATTTTCAATTGTTATGCGACAGCCGGGTGCCGCTTGGGGATTGATGGGTTAAGTGTGTGTGTGCACTGTGCAGTATACAAGAGCACGCTCTCTTCCTTTACGGCGCGTTCAGACCTTCTTGTGTCGTCTTGTGAGTATAGTATTCGTTGGTTCAGACGTGCGCGTTTTCTGCGGTAGTGTTTAGGAAAACACGCGAGCTGAATCCGCGCGCAGAATACGCGCACGTCTGAACTTGCCCTCAGTCTCGTAACCCAGTGGGACGAAGAACTGACACGACTGGCGAGAGATCAGGCGCAGGACCGACTTTCATGCCTATTCGACGCATTGATCATCTTACACGTCAAAAATGATCAGCCTGCGTTGTCCTGACTCCTGACCAAAGTTGGAAATAACATGTTTCCAGTTTCCACGAACCCGCGACCTCCGAGTCAAGAGCCACGCTCTAGACCGCTGATCCACAGAGGCACAATAGACATAAACAGAGGCGTCGGTGTTCATATTGAGTATCTAAGCAACTTATAGTCTTACGCCTTTACTACACCGACGACGCTGCGAAACGCGAAAACTACGAAACGCGAGATGCAATATAACTGTCGTGTGACGGGTGAGACAGTAAATCGGTTCGCCGCTGTTTCGCGTTTCGCAGCGTCGGTGTACTAGAGGCGTTATATTTACCCATCATAACTCGCCTTTACCACTAAATATTGTAATACTGTGCCTTTACCCTGCGGCGTCTAAGTAACTAAGCATCAATAATATAGTCTTATACCCATCATAGTTCGCCTTTACCCCGGTCACCTTTGTACCCACGATAAGCGTCACGCGTCGCTTTCACAGCGGCGCACGCAGTCTCCTGCGAGATAGAGGTCTCGTGACTATAAATATAACAATATAAATAGGACAAATAAATATAATTATTAATTTTTTATAGCTATTGTTGATTGTAATCTGTAATTACTATTGTTGTGAGGTCACTCAAATAAGAATATTGTAGCTGTCATTTGGCAACTTTCAAAGAGAAAACTTCATTAGCGGATTCATTTTTCGGGATGGGGTAGGGGATGGGATAAAAATATCAAAATTCTTGACACGTGACCTGGTCGAACATTCGTAAGACGGAGAGACTAGAGAGAGTAGAACGTCGGCGCGGCGTAAGAAAAGAAACAATATATCCCCTTCTGTTCGTATCGCTCGGATAGAAATACATTGCGGGGCGTGCTCCTGATCTCTGATTTTTTCAGACACTCCCAGAGAGCAGTCCGTTTCGTGATTGCAACGCCGACGTTACGAAATATAGATACCAAATGTATGGGAGCTGTTCATCCATCGGCTGCCACATAACAATTTAAAATCTATTGTGTCTGCGATACCCACGATAGAGGTGTTAAACATACATAAATGTTGGCATACTGCTTTTGCACTAGTATATTATGATAATTGATTACTGCACTGAGCTATAGGGGGGGGGGGGGGGGGGTCAAAAGTGCGTCAAAAAAATTCGTGTAAAATGTAAATATAATATGATTCGGGCATTGAAATCTCCATCATCAGGCCTCCGGCTAGCTCACTCCTTCCTTCATGTGGCTTTTTGACAGGAGTTTAGATATTTATTCAACAGCGTTGATGATTGGTTATTGACCGTCGCCAATCACAATCTCAGAAACCGAACATTACTCGGTGAAACATGTAATGTAACACGTAACACTGTGTAGTTAATAATATTTTGCTACGATTAATAAAAACTTTTATTATTCGTAGATATTTTGGTAGAAAAAACAAATTAGTAATTAAAATTATCTACCTGATGCAATATAATGTTGTTTTTGTTGCTTGATTAGATAATATAGAAAATGGAACTAATCCATATTATAATTACTTCAAATCCGTTGAAATGTTATCAATGTAAACAATAATACCAAATCCAGTATTCAAAAGAAGCCCTATCCCAGAATGCTAATTTTGGTGGTCACGTCCCTCAGCCATGAGGAGGATACGACTAGGAAGAATATGATTAATTTTTAAAAAATCACAAAATGGTCACTCTGCTTGCTATTCGTGTTTATATTGACATTCGTCAGTTTAACTGTTTTGACGATTCAGTTTCTGAATAGATTTTAGAGGAATTGCCAAATGCGACCATTTTGGCCCCCAGGTCTATACTCTATACGTCTAGGGGACTAAACATGAGCGGGTTTCCTCACGATGTTTTCCTAAACCGTACGTTCGCTCGTATTATATATTATGTGACTTGAGATATTAAAATGTCGTGTACCAAACACGCCTCCACCCGGGATCGAACCTGCACCCTCTGAGCCTAAGGTCTACCCACTAGGCCACGGTCGCTCTACAGTTTTTTTACCTAAGAGCCGGGACACAAAAACACGGCACGGCGACGCCGTACGACGTCGTACGGCGCCGTGCCGTGGAAATCCACGACGCGCGTCGTAAAGCACCACGACACGGCGCCGTACGACGTCGTGCCGTAGAAACTCGCGTAGAAATTCAAGATGAGTTTCTACGGCATGACGTCGTACGACGCCGTACGGCGCCGTGCCGTGGTTTTTTACGACGCGCGTCCGACACGGCGCCGTATGACGTCGTACGACGTCGTGCCGTGTTTTTGTGTCCCGGCCCTAACGCATACACTACTCAAGCTGATCGCACAATATTTAGTCAGCACTCAGCACCGTACGCGCCGACGACGGCCGAACGCACCGCGGCGCATACTACACGAAATGCGGCGCGTACGTACGCGAATATCATTGGAGTATGCAAAATTCGATATCACCAAGACTAGAAACATCTGTCACTTCATTGTCAATCGCGGTTTGTATAGAAAATGTTGTAAAATTTTTAGACCTGGATCCCAAAAGGATAAGACATAACTTACTTTCTGATGGATGAAACCATAGGTTCTTGGTAGTGCCTCGTGTACTTAAAATACCTGCGAATTTGTGTAGCTCTAAGTCTGGCACCTGGTCAGGTACCAGGTAACAAAGTTGACTAAAAATTAGTCTTACTTTACTTATTTTCCGATGACTAATATTCATATATAATTTGTAGATTATTGTTCTGAACTAGTATCATGTAGTGTAAGACACTTTTCAATGACCAAAACTATTATCAGACGTTTTGAAAATAACTTTGTTGCTATTTTTTTTCAAAGGCCTTAATTTTTATTTTATAAATTAATATAACACCTTAGAAAACAATACGATATTGCAAGAATTAATTTTCTACTAGCTGTTGCCCGCGACTTTGTCCGTGTCAGCATACTGCATAGTATAATAAATAACAAAGATGGATAATTTTCCCCTCTTTCCTTACCCAAAGGGTAAAAATGGGACCCGATAACAAAGATATTTCAGTCTGTCCGTCTGTCTGTCTGTCCATATCCAGACTGTACCTCCCCTTTGTAACATGTAGTGAATATTATTAAAGTATGGATATACAATTGAGTACTTTTTGGTCATATACCTAGTCAAGTGCCTACCTGTTAGACCCAGATCCCAGAGCGATAAGACAATTACTTACTATCACAATATGGATGAAACCTCAGTATTTCCTTATGTACTTAGAATACCTTCGAATTTGTGAAGCTCTACATGGAGCTATACTCACTCTCACTCACTCACTCATAATGTGTAAAAATGTCTGTCTGTCTGTCTGTAACCTCTTCACGCCCAAACCGCTTAACCGATTTTGCTGAAATTTGGTACAGATATACTTTGAGCCCTGGGGTTAAAGTATACTTATCCGTTTTTAGCTTAAGGCGACGCCTTGATAATTTGGCTGTAGGCTGTAGCGATATCGATTTTTCTCAGCAATGACTAAAGCTAAGAAATTAAAGTTCATTGTCAGTATTCATCATGTCTTTGTCTTTGAATTGCCCATAGCATAACACGATTGGTCAACTTTTATAACACAGAATAATCAATCAAAAAGACCTCTGTAAAAAAAAGGGATTCCTATTTTGTGAACAGAGGAGAGTGATTTAAGCTTCCAAAATTTTGAACATAATTATATTGGTTCAAGCATACACTTTAATTTGCCCATAGCTTATATGAAATGTATTTATAGTTTTTAAATTACGCGACAAAAACCATTTTGTCACTTACGCCCTTTCCATTTTTTGCTGTTCCATTGCTTGTTTACTATGAGAGACCGGCCCAGCCGCAATACAAAACAAGCAATCTAAAACGTATCCAACACAGTTTTTACTTTAACGCGGTGCTACCTTAGCTGATGACGACAAGGATGATGACTGAAACAGGCAGTGTCGTGATTGCATGAACGATGAAAATTATAATGATTTTATTGATGATTACGATGAATAAATAACAGACAAATACTTGCAGTTAATTATTATAATCATAGTAAAATATATTCTTTTATCTGATATTTTTTGGTCATATACCTAGTCAAGTGCCTACCTGTTAGACCCAGATCCCAGAGCGATAAGAGTAACGGCCTAGCCACGGGACATTCGCCGATGCGAAATTTCGCGCGGTGTGATCGACGAAGCGTCTTGCGACTGAAACAAACGCATAGCAATATACGTACCATGCCACGCGCAACGGCGACCGGCGACGCGACCGGCGAAATGTACCGAGCGGTTCGCGCCGGCGTCTTGCGGAGCGGCGTGCGAGCAAAACAAAAGTATGAATCAGTACGGCGCAAGCCACGGGAACAGGCGGCAGTCGCGGCGAAAATTGCAGTGATCAAACGAGTTTAGTCGTTTTCGCCGCAAAAAATGAACACAGAGACTTTTATTGCTGAAGTACTAGCTAGACCAGCTATTTGGAGCTAGCCAGCTATTTCATTAGAATATAATAGAAGGTTTCAATACTCATTCTGGTATACTCAAAAAAAATTCTCCATCTATACCCCGATTCTTATTCAAATCATGTACCTACTACATATTGAGATAATTTCGATAGACATTTTGCTGTCGGACTTCCCTGGTCGCGGCGGCGAACGTGACTGCCCGTGGCCTGCAAACGGCGCCGCGCGAATGGTCGTCGCGCCCACCGCGTCGCCTTTCGCACCGCCAATCCCCGTGGCCAGGCCGTAAGAGTTAAGACATAACTTACTATCACAATATGGATGAAACCTTAGGTTCTCAGTACTTCCTTATGTATTTAGAATACCTTCGAATTTGTGAAGCTCTACCTGGAGCTATACTCACTCTCACTCACTCACTCATAATGTGTAAAAATGTCTGTCTGTCTGTCTACAGACAGAAACCTCAGTATTTCCTTATGTACTTAGAATACCTTCGAATTTGTGAAGCTCTACATGGAGCTATACTCACTCTCACTCACTCACTCATAATGTGTAAAAATGTCTGTCTGTCTGTCTGTAACCTCTTCACGCCCAAACCGCTTAACCGATTTTGCTGAAATTTGGTACAGATATACTTTGAGCCCTGGGGTTAAATTAAAGTATACTTATCCGTTTTTAGCTTAAGGCGACGCCTTGATAATTTGGCTGTAGGCTGTAGCGATATCGATTTTTCTCAGCAATGACTAAAGCTAAGAAATTAAAGTTCATTGTCAGTATTCATCATGTCTTTGTCTTTGAATTGCCCATAGCATAACACGATTGGTCAACTTTTATAACACAGAATTGAAAAATTGGTTAAGCGATTTGTGCGTGAAGAGGTTACAACCTCTTCACGCACAAATCGCTTAACCAATTTTCCTGAAATTTGGTACGGATATACTTTACTTTTTAGGAAATATGATACTTTTTATCCCGGAATTTTGCGAAACGAAGTTGCGGGTGTTATCTCGTAATTAATAAATATTGAAGTAAATTTATATAAAAGTAAAGCTATTTGGAGCTATTTCCTTTTATAAGGCATTTTATTTTATTTTTTGTAGAAAAGATATCAGATAAAAGAATATATTTTACTATGATTATAATAATTAACTGCAAGTATTTGTCTGTTATTTATTCATCGCAATCATCACTAAAATCATTATAATTTTCATCATTCATCCAATCACGACACTGCCTGTTTCAGTCATCATCCTTGTCGTCATCAGCTAAGGTAGCACCGCGTTAAAGTAAAAAACTGTGTTGGATACGTTTTAGATTGCTTGTTTTGTATTGCGGCTGGGCCGGTCTCTCATAGTAAACAAGCAATGGAACAGCAAAAAATGGAAAGGGCGTAAGTGACAAAATGGTTTTTGTCGCGTAATTTAAAAACTATAAATACATTTCATATAAGCTATGGGCAAATTAAAGTGTATGCTTGAACCAATATAATTATGTTCAAAATTTTGGAAGCTTAAATCACTCTCCTCTGTTCACAAAATAGGAATCCCTTTTTTTACAGAGGTCTTTTTGATTGATTATTCTGTGTTATAAAAGTTGACCAATCGTGTTATGCTATGGGCAATTCAAAGACAAAGACATGATGAATACTGACAATGAACTTTAATTTCTTAGCTTTAGTCATTGCTGAGAAAAATCGATATCGCTACAGCCTACAGCCAAATTATCAAAGCGTCGCCTTAAGCTAAAAACGGATAAGTATACTTTAACCCCAGGGCTCAAAGTATATCTGTACCAAATTTCAGCAAAATCGGTTAAGCGGTTTGGGCGTGAAGAGGTTACAGACAGACAGACAGACATTTTTACACATTATGAGTGAGTGAGTGAGAGTGAGTATAGCTCCATGTAGAGCTTCACAAATTCGAAGGTATTCTAAGTACATAAGGAAATACTGAGGTTTCATCCATATTGTGATAGTAAGTAATTGTCTTATCGCTCTGGGATCTGGGTCTAACAGGTAGGCACTTGACTAGGTATATGACCAAAAAGTACTCAATTGTATATCCATACTTTAATAATATTCACTACATGTTACAAAGGGGAGGTACAGTCTGGATATGGACAGACAGACAGACGGACAGACTGAAATATCTTTGTTATCGGGTCCCGTTTTTACCCTTTGGGTAAGGAAAGAGGGGAAAATTATCCATCTTTGTTATTTATTATACTATGCAGTATGCTGACACGGACAAAGTCGCGGGCAACAGCTAGTAGAAAATAAATTCTTGCAATATCGTATTGTTTTCTAAGGTGTTATATTAATTTATTAAATAAAAATTAAGGCCTTTGAAAAAAAATAGCAACAAAGTTATTTTCAAAACGTCTGATAATAGTTTTGGTCATTGAAAAGTGTCTAACACTACATAATACTAGTTCAGAACAATAATCTACAAATCATATATAAATATTAGCCATCAGAAAATAAGTAAAATAAGACTAATTTTTTTGTCCACTTTGGTACCAGGTGTCACACTTAGAGCTACACAAATTCGCAGGTAATCTAAGTACACGAGGCACTACCAAGAACCTATGGTTTCATCCATCAGAAAGTCCTTGTGGGATCCAGGTCTATTTTGACAGAGAGTCAATGACCGCTACAGACAGAATCCCGCGATTTGAGAATAGTTATTTACTATTGCTTGTTTTTGTGTTAAATATGTTACAATTTCCTTCAAATTCAAATGTCTTTATTGCCAGAATGTTGTTGATAATATAAAGGTCTTATTAACTACTTCTTAGTTCTAACATTGTGCCATAGCAATGGCGTGCAATTAAATTAACTTTATAGTAAAATTAATTAGATCTTATTTCTGTGATTAGTAGGTACTTACATCATTATCTTACAAAGATTTTTTTATATAATATAATTCTTCGTTGGTAATTTTTAAATATACAAGATGTTAGTTTAAACATCCTTGAAACCATCAAATGAGCCCGTCAAAATGAACAACTTTTTCTATGAGAACAATGCTGGGAATAAAAAAATCCATCTTTATACCCATACAAATTGCCGATGCGGGTATCCGTATGGGTATGAAGACGGCATTTTTTTTTTGGGTTCCCAGCATTGCTCTCATAGAAAAAGTTGTTCATTTTGACGGGCTCATTTGATGGTTTCACGGATAACCGTGTTTACACTAACACACTAATTCCTTGGTCCTCGAAATAAAGATTTGAAATACATAGTCAAAAAATTTGTTTTGCCCAAAAAAGGGTTACGGTTTAGCGTGGTCGTTGTCTTCGTCTATTGCAAACAAACGCCCGAGTCGGCATTTTGATGGCAAAACTCTGGAAGCCAATAAACAAATAAAGGTAAACATTGTGCAAGTGGTAGACCCTTATCAATTGACAATTTAATCCGTATCTATGTTTATGTAATGCAGTTTCACAATAATTATCTCGTAGCGTAATGGAAGTTGCCACGAAACTGTTACAAGTTCATAGTTTATCGCAGACAAAGTTACGGAAGATTCTGTTTCATGCCAGCAGGGGATGAACGAAGGTGACTCAAACGACGGAAAAATGTTTATTAGGTCCCGTTATAACATATCAACTATTAACCAATGACCTGAGGCTGATAAATTAGAATGAAATGACTTTTTTATTTCCGTTAAAATCGTAATAGGTAAATGATAAATAAAATAATATTCTTTTTACCTACAGAAGCCACAAAGTTGTCTGTCTGTCTGTCTTTATGGGACCTCCCCTACACATGAAGCGGGGATCATATTTTTCTTTCGCGTCCACCCCACCGTGTGGGGTGTCGTTGGATAGGTTTTTTAAAAATATTACTAGTATTCATATTTAAATATCATTTTCCGATTTAGGGATCCATTTGTGAAATATTAAGTTTCAAAGCGGAAATAATCGTTAGAGTCCAGCGGTTAAACGGTTGCTTCTGGAAATGTGAAAAAAAGACGGGTTGCACTCCGGGAGTGCCGGCAGAAGTGAAAACTTGATTATTAACGTTGTGCATTTTTTAAACCCGTTTTTTATGAAAATCGATTTAAAAAATAAAAATAAAAAAAATCGTGTCCGATTAATCAATTTCGATGTTACAATACTACTCTCCAACCGTCTTACGGGTTTTCCAAGGTTTTTCGATCAGCACGAGAATCTGACGCGAGTTTCACAGTTTTCACCCATCCCACAAAAGTGCTCAGCGCCGCTAAAGAAGTTTTCACTTCAAAAATTTACGAGAGTAGGAAATATGCTGAATTTAAAAGGAAAATTATCACGGCTAAGAAGATTTCATAAGTTATTGAGTAATAGTCGATCAACTAAAAAAAAAATATTCGGCGACGTAGAAAGGATCTTTTCGTACAAATTCTTTTGACTGAAATGATGTCAGTAGTGTAAAATAATAAATGTACATTCATTGACTATACAAAAATTATCAAAAACTAGCGGACTAACCCTATATTGAGCGTGGCCCGACACGCACTTGGCCGGTTTTTTTTAAGTCGAGGTACTTCTTAGTTCTGTCTAGGTACTCTGATATTATCTTGAAAAATGTTACGTGGTATAGCAGAAGTCGTCGATAGGGTTGTTACCTATGTGTACAAAATATTTAAAAAATTATACTTAATTTGGGCCTACGCCGAAATTATTATTTAGGGTCAATTTAGACCGCAACGCGATGCATTTCTATAAAATATAATATATGGATTTGACAGATATCAATGTACAATACCCGGCAATAAATATTGCACATCGACCTTTGGAAAGAGACAATCGGCTAATTTCGGTTTCATAGAGCGTTATCTTTGTAGCACACACCTATTTGACATTATGTCAGTCGTTGTTCAAATTCAATAGAGTGCAGTCGCGTCCAGTTCAAAATATATATCTAGAGTTGTTAACACCCCTAAATTTGCTACAGCTGTAATTTTCCAAAAGAATTAAAATATACGTAAACATAATTTGGAGGAAGCGGATGAGGAATAGGATGATAGGAAATTATAAATACTAGCGGACCCAACCCAAAAGCCTTTGTCCTGTCTGTACATAACAATACACAAAAAAATATTAAAAGGGCATTTTCCAGTGGACCAAACTATGAATCTAAACCCGCTATCCCCAACCCGCGGCCCGCGGGCCGCATGCGGCCCGCCGCCGGGACTTTATTTGTGGCCCGCGTGATGTTAAACAATTTTGAAATTCACGCCCACCGGCAAAATAATGTAAAGTTTACGTGATAGTCGTTAAATTTTTTCCACTTTTAAATAGTTAATTTTGAAGAATGTTATTTTTTAACCCTAAAATATTTTGGTTGCGGCCCGCGACACCAAGACCAAAACATGTTTGTGGCCCGCATGAAAAAAAGGTTGGGGACCACTGATCTAAACCATTCTCGAAACACACACAATAAAGAATCATCACAATCGGTTCGGCAGCGTGTGCCTAGTGTGAATTTTTTGTTTCGCATTCGATCGTGAACGCGTTTGGCGTTTACTAAGATTTTGTATGAGATTTGTACAGCGCCACCTGCTCACGAGAGTGAGCCCAGCCCAGTGAGTAATCCCATACAAAATCTTAGTAAACGCCAAACGCGCTCACGATCGAATGTGAAATAAAAAACTCACACTCGGTACACAGTAAAGTACCCCGCAAACGATCAAATTTGTTTGACAAACATGTTTGATGTAATTTACGTTTTCATCGAACAGCAGCACAGAGGATCAAACGTGCATCAAACACGTTTGTCAAACAATTAGCTAGAATTGGTTTGAGATCATGAGATTTTGTTTGACAAACACAGCGGAACACGTTCAAACACGTTTGTCAAACGCTAGGTAATCCAAATTTTCTTCAAACACGTCAAACACGTAGTTTGTTTGACAAACGCTTCAAACAAAGCTGTACACGATCAAACTGTTTGAGAAACACGTGAAATTTGACAAACAATTTGATCGTTTGCGGGCTACTTAACATACACAACACACGCACACAAAAAAAAGATGAGTGAATGCATGATTCCAATACGCGTAACGCGACGCACATGCGCAGTGAAATTCCTCATAAATTCCTCTTAAATTTTGAGGAAGCGATAGCGGAAGAGGATTTTTTTATTTTTATTTATGAGGATGCGGTAACGGTTGAGTAACCCAAAATATTGCGGGACTTCCTCATTATGAGGAAGCGGAAGAGGAATCCTCAGCAACCCTAAAATGCATCACCGCGTCGCGTTGCGGTCTGAATTGACCCTAAGACCTATGCCTTTTCAGTTTTCACTATTGTAGAATACAATAGTGAAAAGACATAGGTCATTCATAGCATTATTTAAATAAAGCACATTAGCATTAAGAATAAAACATCACGTTAATTTGATATATTTTATTAAGTACACACCCTAACTATGAAACACAAAAATTTCAATTGATGCAACGATTGTACACTCACCTGCCTCTAGCGGCGAATTTAGAATATGATATTTTCTACTAAGAACGACAGTGACAATTAGGGTTACTCAAGCTGGGTGTACTTTCAAGGATGTTAAGAAGATATCATTTTGTGACGAACCTACCAGCTGCTAGACATTGGAGTCGCCAGACTCGTGTCCTCCATAAAGTTACTTATGGAGGACACGAGTCTGGCGACTCCAATGTCAAATACTTGAGATAATCCTCCGTGGCCTGGTCTAGTGGTTAGAGCGTGGCTCTCGACTACGGAGGTCGTGGGTTCGATTCCCGCGTTGGAAACATGTTATTTCCAAGTTTGGTAAGGACAATGCAGGCTGATCACCTGATTGTCTGACAAGCAAGATGATCCATGGATCCGACCGACGATCGACGACATGTAAAAAGTCAGTCCTGCGTCTGATCTCTCGCCAGTCGTGTCGGCCTTCTTTCAGTGAAAGGAATAGAGAGTGCTCTTGTGTACTGCGCACACACTTGGGCACTATAAAACTTACTGCGTAACAGGCCTGGTTTCAATGAAACTAGCCACCGTCACCGAAACCGGTGTGGGGAGTATTAAACATTAAACTTGAGATAATATTTAGCTCTATGTTAGTCTTAAAAAATCTTCCCCTTTCCCTTAATAATTCCATGACCAGAAACGCCACGAATAGTTGATCGGTCTCGCGTTTATGTCCCAGTCCATGATGAATTCAGGGTCCCCGGATAAGATTTCTGCCATGTCTTCATGTCTTCCAGCATTATTCTGGTATATTACTACACTATGGGGTCCTCAGATGGTATAATATATCTAAGTGTTCCCGTGCGCTTTGACTCTTCCTCATCCTGAACCACGAACATGCAGTCGGCACTAAATGCCATAATATTGTTACGTGCTAGGGTTCGAGCATTCGGAGAGAAAGACCTGGTGACTCTCTTGAAGACTTTATTCACAAACACTAGGTCACACTAATCACTAAGTCCAAACACTAAGCACTAAGTCCAAACACTAAGCACTATCACTGTCACTCACTATTGATCACTTGTTCTCACTTCGAAGTCGCCTCGAAGATCGCTCAGATAAAACTGAATTGCCGGCTGCAGTCTGCGACTATTTATACGGGCCGGATCGAATCTCAGAAAATTCCGGAACATCCCAGAGTAAACTCGATATGCGTAAACAAGTATGAGATATCTCTAGAAATTACTCGTAGGTACTTATTCCTAGCGCCATCTAGTATCGAGTAGGGGATTTATGTTGCCTGTGTTCCCTTGGTCAGTTCGCTGGTCCGACGCTAGATGGCACCACGTGTCCGTATCCGTTACAATATCCTGCCCCTGCCATCTCACCTTCTTTGAGCAATTTCTAACAGTTTTATGTTTCTTTGCTGACCGACTTGCGTGATCTAGTTGCATGTCAAAAGCTTTACTGTCATATTATTATTTGCTCTATTTACAACGTGAAATGCAAGGAAGGCATTTACTTTGTAGTCCGCGGTGCTCTTGGCCGTTGAGTGTTTTTTTGTTGGAGCCTTTTCTCTATATCGCCAATTGAGTGCTTTTTTGAAGAAGCATTTTTACTTGAGTTGATTGAATAAAAGGTAAATTGCGGCTTATGATTTATGACTCCAAACGCCTGGCAATGAATCTGACACAAAACATAATATTATTATCTACACTCTACAGTCTACACCATAAATTTATTATACTTCTACACATAAGTTACCTGTTACTGCGTCCTAACAATATCACAAATTTTAAACTTGATTTTTTTTCGGCCAATAGCGATCAAAAAGTAAAATACCTAAATATCTCTGGAAGCAATGGACCAAAATGACACACAATAATTTTTTAGGCATACCTAGTGGTCCCAAAACTATAAGTACGCAAAAAATTACAGACTAGAATTTTTGAAACCCAAAAACGGTCTATATAATAGATATTGCCAGCGAATTCGTTGGCATGAAATTCGTTTATCCCACGGGAAGTGTCAATAAAAAAAAAAAACTACCCTATTGCCTTCCCAGGACTATAGTCAATAAACATCTTGGTGAAAAATTTCATGAATAATTATTGAGATGTTAATGTCTGAAAAGGTAACCAACAGGATTTAGCATAGAGTAGGCAATGTATGACAACCGATTACTATTTTCAACCGACTTAAAAAAGGAGGTCTAAATCAATTTGACCCGTATACACTGACCTCCATTATACAAGTTGTATAATGGAGATCAGTGCCCATATATAATAATATTGTCATATTTTCAGAACTGCCCAGTTCACCCAAACTGAACAACAGTGTGCCAAATTGAAAAAGTGTAAACTTTATAATAATTATTATATTGTATGTATTTGTGTTTGTGTTCGCATACTCTTATCTCCGGAACTACGAGTCATCAATATTTTAAAGTTATTCTATTTGTACTAGGTATTGTTCAACTTAAATACTGCACGTTTCATTAAAATCGGTTCGGTAGTTTTTGAGATACGTAGTTTCAATTCATAATTAAGTACAATTTTGAAGTTGGTTTTATCTTTTTAAAATAAGTTAGTACTAGGTACTATTATTATTGTTGTATAATATTATTGTACGGTAACTTTAAAGTTTCTTAATTACAATTAAGAAGAATATTATAATAGTAGGTATATTGTGAATCAAGACATGGAATTTATTAAGGAAAAATAAAAAACGGTTGTCTGTAAAGTCGGTTTACTGACGATAGTTGAACGTGACAACGTGCCTCTTTGTCGCTCGTTCCGCGCTCTCGCTTGCACTTCAAGCCTTAAATGGAACACCTCAGAGCGAGGTAACGCCGCATGATCATGTTTTTTCGTGCGTGCAGCCGGCTCCATCGAATTATAAGACGTTGTCACGTCAAAACTCATTTCCCCGACTGTACATTTCTGCTTAGCACAATTTTACCCGACTGTACATTTCTGCTTAACAACTCATTTCCCCGACTGTACATTTCTGCTAAACAACTCATTTCCCCGACGGTACATTTCTGCTTAGCACACTTTTCCCCGACTGTACATTTCTGCTAAACAACTCATTTCCCCGACTGTACATTTCTGCTTAGCACAATTTTCCCCGACTGTACATTTCTGCTAAACAACTCATTTCCCTGACTGTACATTTCTGCTTAGCACAATTTTCCCCGACTGTACATTTCTGCTAAACAACTCATTTCCCCGACTGTACATTTCTGCTTAGCACAATTTTCCCCGACTGTACATTTCTGCTAAACAACTCATTTCCCCGACTGTAAATTTCTGCTTAACAACTCATTTCCCCGACTGTACATTTCTGCCTAGCACAATTTTCCCCGACTACATTTCTGCTAAACAACTCATTTCCCCGACTGTACATTTCTGCTTAGCACAATTTTCCTCGACTGTACATTTCTGCTAAACAACTCATTTCCCCGACTGTACATTTCTGCTAAACAACTCATTTCCCCGACTGTACATTACTGCCTAGCACAATTTTCCCCGACTGTACATTTCTGCTAAACAACTCATTTCCCCGATTGTACATTTCTGCTTAGCACAATTTTCCCCGACTGTACATTTCTGCTAAACAACTCATTTCCCCGACTGTACATTTCTGCTTAGCACAATTTTCCCCGACTGTACATTTCTTCTAAACAACTCATTTCCCCGACTGTACATTTCTGCTAAACAACTCATTTCCCCGACTGTACATTTCTGCTAAACAACTCAAATGGAACGCCTCAGAGCGAGGTAACGCCGCATATTGCGTCATGTTTTTTCGTGCGCGCAGCCCATATCGAATTATAAGACGTTGTCACGTCAAAAACCTACAAGAATATAAAAACTTACCATAAAAAACCTACAAGAAACTTGTGACGTAATTATTATGGCCGAGGACGCATGGATGCGAAAGGGCCAGGCCACAACGCTGCGTTGCATCGCGACGTCGCATCGCAGAAAACTACATTGCTTTACATGGTTGTTTTTGCGATGTGACGCCGCAACGCAATGTTGTAGCCAGGCCCAAACAGCGTTCAAAGCAAACATGCAATATTGCATGCATAACAATCAGAGCAATATGAATTAGTACATTGCGCACCTAGGGCAGGAAAATAAGAAAGGTCTCAGATCATAATATCTAATAATAATTGTTGTGAAAAAACAAACATGTGATCTGAGGCTTTCTTATTACTTAATTATCGCCCATTGTGCGTAGGGAGATCTGTCGAACAGTGGCCCAGAAAAAGTTTGAAAGCTCATAACTTCACCGAGAATTATTATAATCGTGATGTTTTTGATATGTATTATTTGTTGTTTATTAAACTTTGAATTTGCATTAAAATTTCAGCTTTAAGTCTATTGCAAATTTAACAGTTACTGGTTTTTTTTAAGTCAGGAAATGGTTCACTGTGTACTACCATATGTACACACTGAACCAGGGGGTTAGCCTACAGTGAACCGAAACCTAAATTTTATTAATTTTGAGGTGATATAATTTGTTTAGTAAAATTATAAGTGATATAATTTGTTATAGTAAAATTATTAATAATTAAAACATCAGTTATATATATGGAAATAAATGTTTTATTTACGTAGAAAATTAAACAACATTAAAATTAACATAGTTTTTAAACAATTTAAATCAAACATATTTTAACAATAACATAAAACAAATATAAATGCTGTGCTTAGAATGTTTTTATTATAATTAAAGCATTTTCTTAGTGGCTCAAAATAGGGCGGTACACACTTACACAGTTCACTGTGACCGCCCTATTTTGAGCCACTGTGCACGACTATGATTTATTTTCTTTTAAGTTTAAATATGTTATTGAAGTAAACGCTTATAATAATTATTAGTATACACATACGATGCGTCAATAGTCAGTCTATAAGCGTGTAATATGTAGGTTATGAAAAACAATACCGAAAATGCACTAGAAATCAAAATTGTACTTACGTAATTTTCAAGTTTTTCGTATGCAAAACAATTATAGCCTCCCTTCGCGACTGTTTACGGCGGGAGCGCACCGTCGATTGGGCATGGAAGATTGAGTCGAGAAACAAGTTTATTCGCGTTTATGGCACGAATTTTCAACGTCCCATTCGTAAGATATGAATGGTGGGCCACTGTATACTACTGGTTCACTGTCCAACATCTGACCCCTATACTATTTTGACGTGATAACGTCTTATAATTCGATATGGGGTGCGCGCCCGAAAAACATGACAGTTCATGCGGCGTTACCTCGCTGACAGCTCTGAAGCGTTCCATTTACACTCTCAAGTCTCTCAACAACCGTAAGGCCCACCTGGGCCGCGCTCTTTGTTTCGATTATATTACGTATTTCGATGACTTAGAGAATACTTTTGTATGAAGAAGTTTGGTTAGTTATGACCTTTGATACATTGACCACACTCTGAATGAAAAATAAATAAACAATCTGTGAGCTATTAGTATTATTTCGGCTATTCAAAATTGTGCTCTATTTCCTACGTGTCAAGGTATGACTTAATATATGAAGAATAAAGTATTCGTTTATTTCTTCTGAACAAGTCACTAATTATAGTTTCGAAAGTTTATAATTGAGAAACTAATATCACATCGGACTAAATACTATATTATGATGGCTTGATAGATAGAAAATTTAACATATTACATTATAATGTAGTTCACACAAACATAAAATATGGATTGTATGTAAGGATATTACTTAAATTTTACAAAGAGGGTAGGCCGGGCGCCATTTTTTTTGCACATTGACCTGCCAACTTTTTTGCATAGATTTTTCCCGGAACTGAGGGGTTAAGGCTATGACGTTGTCACGTTCAACTATCGTCAGTAAACCGACTTTACAGACAACCGATTTTTTCTCATCGACGGGGGCGGAAAACGGCAACATCGGTAAGCGCAAAATATAATTACGCAAAATTCGGAGCAGAGGGTACAGCTGCTACAAGCACATAATCCGACCAAAATCCGACTTGTTGCTTGCACACGTCATAAGAAGCGTTGTCAAACGTCGGAAAAAACTTTATTTGAAGATGGCGACGCAAGTCCCAATTAAGGACACGTCAAAACATCCTTGTTGCCTTGTATTTTACTTATGTATTTTTCTATATTCATAGAAACGACATAACATAAAGCGTCATAACTCATAAGCCCATAGTTTTTGCGAAGAGGAAATTACGCGTCATATTGTATTGTTATGCGAACTTTAGCCTGTACCAAATAATGTCCTTGTACATCTATTTACTTTGAGTTTTGACAAAAAGAAGTTTAAATGCTACTTCCATTCGATGTAGGTACAAAATATGAAGAATTTAACAATTACATTATTTTAAATTCAAAGGCTTTGCGTATTGTGGTTATGATTTCTACCTATGCCATATTCCCAAACTTATTTTGTGTACTGACCACTAAAGAATCAATTTAAATTACCATACTAATAACTTATGCGTAGTAGGTATGTACAATTTGGCTTCAAAAACCGATCCCGCAATAGTTATTATTGATTTATTGCGGGATCGGTTTTGTAGCCAAAATCCTTGGTAACCATTTTTGAACTTGACGTTAATTTCATCATTAATTGTTGTGAATTCCAATTCAAAGTATTAGGTAATGTTCACAAATTGTAGTTGAGAGTCGAGTGCTCATGCTGTCGGTTAGGCACCGACTGGACTCAGAGCACTCACACCGCAGAGGGCTCCTAAATAAATGAAATTACAAATCTTTATACAACGCCAAGTATCTATACAACGCCGGCATTTTAATCTGGGTCTCTTACTGCCCCCCTTAAGCCCTGCAGCGCCCACTAGGGGGCGTTATCGCTCACTTTAGGAAATATCTGTATATTTACAGATATTTCCTAAAGTACAGGTGTTAGGGTTAACACCGTTATCCTTAAAACCATCAAATGAGCCCGTCATAATGAACAGCCGGATCGGCAATTTGTATGGATATGAAGACGATTTTTTTGAATTCCCAGCATTGTTCTCATAGAAAAAGTTGTTTATTTTGACGGGCTCATTTGATGGTTTTAAGGATAACGGTTAGCCTTCGAAAATACGACCACGTCTCCGAATTCCGCGCTAAGCTGAGATGGCTGCCTATACGTCTTCGACGGGATGCCCGCGTACTATCTCTTGTATACTCCATTATACATGACCCGTATTTACCTTCATATTTGAAAGATATTTTTCTATTTCGACGGGCAGATGTCAAGGACTTACGGTCAGTGTCTAATTTGCTCTTAGAAATGCCTGTACATAACACCAAATACTATGGTTCCTCCTTCACTATTACTGGAATCAAACTCTGGAATGCTTTACCTAGAGACATAAAAATGACGAAAACGTTAAGTCGCTTTAAGACCTTGGTCAAGCAACACTTACTCGCTATCGCTAATAATGATAATGGCTCAACTTAAATTTTCCTTATGACTATAGTTACAATAATTATAATTACAATCTTTCTATTGCTAAAATAATATTACAATTACATAATATTAAAAAAAATGTTCCATACTTTGTCATAGATTATTTATGTTCGTATGTATGTATTTTAGATTAATTAGGTATGTATGTATTTATGTATCTATGTATGTAGCTGTGTATTTATTTTATAATTAAATATCTATATTTTTATTTATTATATAATAAGTATATAAGTATCTATTTTGAAGCATCATGTTACGTTTGATATACAAATTCTTTTTTTTTTTTTTTGTTAATGGCACATTTACCATAAATCTTAAAATTATGTTTCCTCTACCCGTGGTTGCCTGGAAGAAATTACTAATTAGTAATAAGGCCGCCATTGTGTGTTACCTGTGTTTTAAAAATGTATTTTATTTTAAATTGTTATGTGTGCACAATAAAGAATATTTATCTTATAACGGTGTTTACCCTAACAACCTGTAATGTAGCCATAGTATAGCCAAATATTCTGACCATTAACATTGTTTAGGGTCTATGCAATGCCAATTATGGTCAGAATATTATTACTGTCCAAAGTTTATAAACATCTAGTGTCATGTAGGCTGTACCTATCCCATATAGGACGTAGTTAAGAAATTACAATCCAAAATATTTGTTAAGTAGATAAGTACTTATTTTATAAGCAACCGCCTGTACAAGGTGCTGAGTTTGTATATTGTATACTATACTTGGATGCTAATAAAGTCTTTGAATCTTTGAATCTTAGGTACAAATATTTTTCTCATATTTTGAGATAGCTGTAAAGTGTAAGTAATCAGAATAATTTTTTTAAAATAAGTAGGTTTCATTTTAATTGTTATCATTTTCAAAGTATTTTTTTATTGAATAGTGGATTAAATTGTATAACTCTCCTAGGATAAGTTTGGAATATTTTGTAGCACTTATATAATATGTTACCTTACCTTATCCACAAATTACGTGAGGTGTTTAGGGGGGGGGGGGGGGGGGTCGAGTCAAATTTCATCTAATCTCACGTTGGGGAGAGGGGGGTCTCGGCAAATCTCACGTAATTTTTTTCTCAACAAAATAATACTATTTTGGTCCATTTCATCCAAATTGTACTCGTAAGTACATATGCTTAAGATTTAATCGTAAGCGTAATCGTTATACGATTAAGATCATTCACAAATTCGTTCAAAAGAAAATCTACTGACTGTCAAACCAAACGTTTACGTAAGAAACCCACATTTTGAAAAATCTCACGTGAGATTTGTGGGGGGGAGGGGGGGGGGGGTTGAATAAAATCTCACGAAATCTCACCAAGGGGGGTGGGGGAGTCAAAAAATTCAAAAAAACACCTCACGTAATTTGTGGACGCCCCCTTAGTAGTTAGTAAATAGCTTGGAAATTGAAACAAACATACAATATAATGTTATATAGACTACCAAAATATCCTTACTTTTGACTTCGTAGTCTGGGACTGTATACATAGGTACTTAATAATAATAATAATTATTAGGGCGATTCCATTAGCGAGGTGCAACAGTTTGACACACTTAAAGCTTCCTACAGGCAAAATGAAACATATTTATTAATAAAATATCCCTTCAAGGGATACATTTTGACTACTTTAACAACGATGTATAAATGAAAACCTTCATCAAATTGACCCTCCATTAAGAACTGTGATGAGTTCATATGTGAATACTGGCTATTGCGAAACTTTTACAAAATAACTTGCCTATATTTAAAAATAGCATAAAAAAAAGAAACTATGTTACTAGATAAAAGTAATTATAGTAATAAGTACTAGAAATTATTAACCATTACTACGATCGCGGGCCCAACATCAAAATTCTCAAATCTCTTAAAGGTGAATAAAATCGTAATTCTCTAACTTTAAAATTTTCAATATGGAATATATAATTATACTAGTAAGTTTGTAATAAAACTGTACCAAATTGTAGTTTTTTTTTTAATTTTCAGTTGTTTATTGGCCTGACAAAATTAATCGTCTAAATCACTAAAAACGATTGAATAGTGTAATTTATACAAAAGATTTCGACGTATTACTGTACAACTATACTACAACTAAACATTAATTTAAAATATATGCTATTTTAATTTAAAAATATGGGAAAAAACATCGCGTCCCTTAGATGATATTGCTTAAAAACGCTCTAAATTATTCGAATTCCATTTTTTACCGATAAAAGTTGTTTTGTTAGTAAATACACATCTTCTTACGTATATTCCAATTGAAAAATGTAACTAATGCCGCATTTTAAAAATTCTCGTTAAGGGCCGTCTGTAGCGGAATGGCCCATTACTAGACATCGGATTAAATGCATATAATGGCACTTTTTAGGCGATAGTGCATATTTTGGCAATTTTTCGTTGATAGTGCATATTTCGGTAGTTTTATGCCCTCGTAGTCTCCAAACTAGCTATCATGACACACACCGAGACCACAAAACAGAGGTACGATAGATCAAAACACTACAAATATGTGGCTCCATCCCCATTTAAAGAATGCAATACACCCAATAGGTACAATATCTTTCTAGAAACAAATTTTTCATTGTAGTTGGCAACATTAGTAAAAAATTTGAATAAAGTAGGTAGTTAACGATTTAATAAACTTCCATGGGCATTAAGATTGCAATCGAAAAATGTTGGTAGAAAATTATTATTGGATGCTGTATAAGAAATGAAAAATCTTGGATTTGATGAAATTATAAAAATTGGCGCTTTTATTAACGGTTTAAAAAATCAATAAATTTTAATATTAAGTGACTTTTGATTGTGCATATTTTGTGCATATTTCGGCCATTTTCCGTGCATATTTGCATGCATATTTCGGCACTTTGATCGTACATAATATATTCCGATGTCTAATTATTACAATAGAATATCTAAGTCTCCAAATGTGCTACAAGCCAAATAAATAATAAAGTGCATAAGTACTAAAGGCGCAACATACATAGTACTCTCCTACGTAGTCGCGTAAGAAAGCCACGCACTTTTTCGTGCGTTGTTTTGACGACTCGGAGTTGTCGGATATAAAGGCGCTTTGGCAGTTATCACGAGCAGTCCACGGGCTTAGTCCGCGCAGTGCTTATGTGATTAGTGAAACGTTACTGTGAAATACGTACGTATTCCATTTCAGTTTTCAACGGTAACCATTTATCTCACTCTCCCCTATTTAAAAAATTTCAAGTGTTTTCAATGCTAAAAAAATATTGTAGCTTTATGGTTAATAAATTTAAAATGCAAAAATACTAATTATTATTTTTACATTAAAATTATGTTTGTGTAATTTAATATTGATTTTATGCAAATTATTCATACTTAGTGTTTTTTGCATTAGAGACATAATATTTTAATCACTTAAAATATCTCCGACAGTATAGTTGGGTAAATAATAAAAAAGACTAATGAAACGCTACGCTAAAACATTATTATTTATCAATCTACACTTACATACATAGATTTAATGATTTTAATTTAATTCTTGACATGACGTGGCATATTGTGTAATTTTCTGTCAAGTTCTTCATTAAATTAATCGTATAATTTCCCTGAGTTTTTCCGCACAAAAAAAAAAGACGGGTTGCACTCCGGGAGTGCCGGCAGAAGTGAAAACTTGATTATTAACGTTGTGCATTATTTTTTTTACCCATTTTTTATGAAAATCGATTTTAAAAAAATCTATTTTTTTAATTAATCGAAACCCTTACAATTTTTTTAACCCATTTATTATGAAAATCGATTTAAAAAAATCGATTTTTTTAATTTATCGAAACCCTTACAATCGATTAAAAAATATCGACATTCGAAAAAAAAAACAATCGATTGTTCGATTAATCGATTTCGATGTTACAACACTACTCTCCAACCGTCTTACGGTTTTTCGATCAACACGAGAATCTGACGCGAGTTTCACAGTTTTTACCCATCCCACAAAAGTGCTCAACGCCGCTAAAGAAGTTTTCACTTCAATAAAGTTAGGTTAGGTGTGTGAAATTATGTTTTTCAGGTTTTCTTTTCTGAGGACTTTTATTATTGTCATGTTGCACCTTATTGGCACTGTATATTTTTCTCGAAAGGTGCGAGTCATGAGCACGGAGGGTTCCGTAGAGCGAGCTGTCAAATTTTGCTGTGTTTTCTAATAAGTATTACGATCCTGGAAGACGATTGACTTAAATGAAATTGAGATTTATTTAATCATTGTATATTTATCTGATACTAGCCTAAAGGAAAACACGATTCACTTACTTTGACTCGATAGTTTTATTTTTTGAAATTATTAATATTTCTGGGCTTTTCAACAAATATCTGTTACACTTATTCAGTTACTATCATTAAATAACTTGCACTACTACAATCATACACTTTGTAAAATCATAGCTAAAGTAATAGATATTAGTATTGTATTTAGTTTTTAAGTAATCATCAAAAAATGTTTCGGGACTTACGATCTTTACTTTCGTGCTATAATGCTCCAACCCTTGTTACGCGATATTATATTCACTACTAGCTGCGTAAAGTACAATTCATGCGGGCACGATTCATGGAATCATTATATCACGATTGGAGGATAGCGGGGTATGTAGGCGGGGCTAGCGTGTTTTGATATTTTGGCAGCCCGGTCTCAAACGGCTAAACATGTTTAAAACTTAAATGGCATCTCGGTATTTCCATATTTCCATACATCGAAATTAATTTAGCGGTTCAGGTAGGAAAGAAAAAACATACAAACTGTCACATTGCTCTAGCTGTAGCATAAGCTTCAGTTACCATTTAGCTCTAGATATAGAAATTCACTTCACAGTATTTTTTATTTATATTAATAATATAATAAGGGGGTAAACGAGCAAACGGGTCACCCGGTGGAAAGCAACTACCGTCGCCCATGGACACTCGCAACATTAGAAAAGATGCAGGTGCGTTGCCGGCCTTTTAAGAGGGAATCGCTCTCTTCTTGAAGGTGTGCACTGTGCAGGTCAAATTGGTCCGGAAATACTGCTGATGACAGCTTTTTCTCTTGAACGTTTTACTGTGCGCGGCCGAAAGTTACGCGACTGCCACTCATCAACGAGGATATTATAATTTTCGCGTGGAACGATGACAAAAATTTGAGTACTCTGGTGTTTCGTCCCAACGTTTTTGGGCCCACTGGGACCAATGACCAGATATGAATTTTTATCATTTTTTCATCTAGCGATTGGTCCCACTTTTATGATCCATTGTTTTAGTAGGGTTGGCACAAAAATAATCAGTAATTTAACCATAATATTGTTTTGTACATTTAAAACATAGAACACTCTCACCTTAAACCTTATATTATTACAATTATTATTATTATTACCTAAACATACTGCTTTACTATAATACTATACTGTATTATTATACTGTATTATTACTATACTGTTACACAAGTAGAAAAGTCAACATTTAAACATAACCTTATAATTTTATAACTTATTAGCTTTCATGAATGTTGCTGCACTAAAGACCGATTTTAGGCATTTAATACTTGATTTTTAATTAGATATTATTACTTATATAAAAATAAAAAACAAAATTATATAACCACAGATATTACTTTTAATGTAACTATGATTATTTTTATGAACAAATTGTAATATTATTGAAAATTAGAAAAAATAATGAAGGAAAAGTATAACTAATATATTTCAATAATTTTATGTTTATTACATAAGTAAGTAATAATATTGAGTGACTAACTGGCAATTCTAATATTATGTTATTTCATAATAAAACCTGTGATTTTAATTGACACTTAAAATTAACCTACTTTAGTTTTATTTCAAAGTTTTCAAACAAAAGAAGTACCAAGAATATTATATGTTATCTATTAGTTTTTATAGCACTTTATTTTATTATTGGCCAAGTATTGATTTATTTCCTATTATTTTCACTAATTGTTTGAAGTTTTAATTTGTCTTGAGCCTTGACCGATATCAATAAATGTATTCATACAAAGTAATCATTTGGTTTTTTATTCAAATCCACAACTTTTTTGCTAGCCCTACGGATATAAACCCCGACCAACCAATTGGGACCAATCGCTAGATGAAAAAATGTTAAAAAATCATATCTGGTCATTGGTCCCAGTGGGCCCAAAGATCTTGGGACGAAACACCAGAGTACTCAAAAATTTGCAGGAGGTATGATTCCTAACAATTCCTCAGAGCACTAGGGCAGTCAACAATCCGAGCGGCCCTTCATTATATACGATCCAGAGGGAGTAGTTGTTATTTTGGCACCGCTGCATAGAGATGAGAACAGTATTCCATGTGAGGCCGAATCTGCGCCTTGTAGAGTTGTAGGCGTTGGTCCGGACTGAAATACTGCCTCGCGGGGTTGCGGAAGTTTTAAGGTGAACGCTGATTTGGGCCGCACTGCACGCACCGCAGTCGCCGCATTCGAATTCTTTATATGAAGTTATAGGCAAGCTCGCATACCTACCTACCCGCGCCGCAGTCTTCGCAACTTCATAATAATATGAAGAATTGCGAATGCGGCGACTGCGGTGCGTGCGGTGCGGCCAAATCTGCGTTCACCTTTAGTGGGTAGAGCTGTGTCCACTTACCATCAGTTCGGGCACAGCGAATCCTAATCTATAATACATAATATAATAAAATAGTAGGAAAGTCAATATAATAACTACCACACCGCGGGTTTCCCGGAAACCCGGCCAGTTACGCAGGAGTAATTTTATAGTGCCTTAGTGTGTGCGCAGTATATAAGAGCACCCTCTAGTTCTTTACTCTCGTAACCTCGGTGGGACGGACGATCGATATACGACAGGCGAGAGATCAGGCGCAGGACCGACTTTTTACATGCCCATCCGACGCATAGGTCATCTTACTTTTTTGACAATCAGATGATCAGCCTGCATTGTCCTAACCAAACATGGAAATAGTATGTTCCCAACGCAGGAATCGAACCCATGACCTCCGAATCAGGAGCTACGTGCTCTCCACTGGAAAACGGAGGCGAGACTATTCACGGTGGGAGCCATCAATCTCCCACGGAATGGAAAAAAAGGCATCAAAGTAGGTTACTCGATCAGTTTTTCATCAATCTGATCCATCAGTCTAGTAAAGATTGACGGACAACTGATCGTCTAACCCACGGATTGATGGACTGATCGTTTTTTCAATATTATGTACTTTTTATAACCATCAGTATTCCGCCAATCAGATTGATGGATCAGATTGATAAAAAACTGATCGTGTAACCTACGTATATAAGATACAGCCTGTTTAGTGTTTATAGACTTAGGGACAGTTATACATGTTTGATCGAAATTCAATCTCTCGAAAGAATCACCTCATATTTTGCTTCACTAACCTACTGCGAAGAGCATTGTATAATGTATTATCAAATTGATTAATAGACTAGAATGTCATTATAGGTATGTATCATAATCAGTCACATCCTGCACACTAATATTATACGCACGAAAGTGTGTCTGTCTGTCACGTTTTCATGATCAAACCGCTGAACCGATTTTGCTGGGTATGGAGATACTTTTGGGTCCCGGGAAAGGACATAGGATACTTTCTGTCCTGGAAAATATACGGTTTGCGCACTTTCACTGAATTTATCTATCACGGAGTTGCGGGGAACCAACTAGTGTAATCAAATGAAAGATTCCAATTTGAGGTTGTTTGGGACAATTTTATCTTTCGAGGGTCAACAATCAAAATATTATGTCTAGGTTGCGTAATTTTCTGTCTGGTTTCTGTCTTCGGTCAGTTACGTGGGCCATTGTATGCAAATAAAAACATACAAAGACTCAAATCATTTTCAATTTAAAAAGTAGACAAGTTCAACCAGACCGACACCGGTTTTTGAATATACGAATAACGAATTACGAACATTTTTTTTTACTATTAAGTATAGGTATATTCAAATGGTTACAATGAGACCTTTTGGATTTGCGTAACGTGACATTGATTTTATTCGTCACCGTATCACGCGTATTTCCCTGCGTTGCTATTGGTCACATACCCTCATAATATTATTGTGACGCTCCATTCAAAAAGGTCGATTTATCCAAAAAAATTAAATCTGAGAATTTGTTTCTTATATGAAGCTCCCTTAACCTTAGGCTGGTATCGCTATTTTTGGCTATACTACTGGTATCGTGGGTCAAATTTTACCCATACCAAAAAACCTGTTGTAGTATGTATGCAATTGTTTTATTTATGTAAATAGGGATAGAAATTAATTAAAAAACCTATTTTTTACAAAATTATCTTAGTTTCATTTTAGAATCTTAAAAAGTTATTTAGTTCTACATGAATTTGTAACTTAGGATAGTTTTTGGCACTTTTTGGTAAGAGTGTATTTAAAATGAAATAAAAAAATATAAATTCAAGAAAATCTTTATCAAAACTAAGTTAATGGTACTTCTTATATCCTCTTAACAACAAAAAAGTATATTTCTCATGAGATCAGCCAATATAAAAAAAATGTCAATCAAAAACAAACGATACATATTTTAGTCTTATTTTTCCGACTGTTCTTGTATTTGTTCCAAAATTGTATCAATCTTTTTCTTTAGATCGGTGGAAAAATTAGTGTACACCGTTTTCCGTGGCAATATAAATGGTATTGTCAGATCTAAGCCAATTTTTTTTCACATACTAGTTTGAATTGACATAACCCGACCAAATAACGTAGGTCTGCCATCGGCCAATGAATCAATTTCTTCGATGGTACATATCATTTGAATTTGGATTGAATCGATGAAGTGTTAGTAATATCTTACACGCATTTAATCATAGTTAATTACCAACACTTAAGAGGCCGGGTACCCTTGGAATTTCTCATACAAACGTAATTCCAAAATCATTTTCTCATACGAAAATATTTAACATGTTTGAGTTATTTTTCAGTTTAAGATAGTAATTACCTAGGTTCCTACACAAAAATTTACTTCAAAATATTTAAACAAAAAATTTTTTTTTTTGTTTTAAATTTTTTTTTAGTAAATTTGCTACTAAATATTTAAACACTAAAAAATAGAGTAAAACACTAAAAATATATATAAATAAATAGTAAATTTACTACAAAATATTTAAACTCTAAAAAATATTTTTTAGTATTTTTACCAACTACTTGTGCTACGTACTATAATTACTGTAACTTGAATATAAAGATTCTGGAAAATTAACGAAAATGTCTCTTTACTGGCCCAGGAATGTAATGAAATAAATCATGATTTTTTTTAATATTTTTTTTCAAAATCAGTTAAAAATTAATACTTTTAGAATGTCTACGTGAGGCCTGCCACCGGTTCGGGAACCTATTATCAAAAATATGGTAAAATTAGTCTTAAAAATTAGTCATAAAAATAATACGGTCTATACATATTTCCTTGCCTACAAAAAATCCCAAAATATTGACATGTTTTCTTTATATTACGAGCAGAATAGAAACCCATAATCACAGAGCTCTCGCGAAGTCCAAATGTCAATAAACACCAAAAGGGTGAAGGAAGCTCGCTATCTAATGCTAATCGGTTTGGAAATGTTTCCGGGAATTTTCGAATTCAGGTAGGTAATAACAATTTGTAAAGCGCAACACACATTGAGCCAACCGGGCCGCCGACAAAGCCCGGCGACACAACCCGGCGCGGCGGCCCGTATGAAAAGAATGATGTCGGCAACATGCGCCCGCGAGTGTTAGTTGTTACCCGCCGACATGTTGGCGGCATGGGTCGCCTGCGCTCAGTTGCCCGGCGACACAACCTAATAGACACGCGGCAATCACTGACCAATCACTGACTGCCAATTAAATTTCTCATCTCAAGCCGCCGACATGCCGCCGACAAAATTTTCCGACTTGTAATAAGTGAAGCCGCCAACTATGTCGCCGACAAAAAGTTGCCGACATAATATGTCGGCGGCCCGGCGGGCTCAGTGTGTATTGCGCTTAAGCAAGTGTTATTTCGCCTTGAATATGCTGTACTAGGTGGTCAGTATATGGCTGGATTTTATTATTTAATTTAGGCCGCTACACCGCGATTTTAGAAGCAAATGTAACGATTTAATTGAATTAGTGCTCACCTTGGGTAGGAACCAATTAAGAATCCTTACCAGAAGCCTAACGGGGCACTGCAAGCTCAACAAACACCTAAACAGAATGGGTATATTTTATAGCATAATGACTTGCAGATTCTGTGAGGAGGATGAAACACCTATTCACCTTCTCCTCGACTGTCCTGCTCTGGTCGCCACGAATACTCATCCACAGATGAAATTCGTGGCACCAACCCCAACCATATCGTTCAATTTATGAGCAGTATTGGGTTGGGGATGATACTCTAGTGCGAAGGAGTCACAATAGATCCTCATGGGTTTCAGTGACGTCATTTACATACATATTTTGCTTGTCATCTCGTGGTGTAGCCGCCAAACCGCGCGTTCGGGGCGGACGCATATATAAATTGAGCCTTAGTAAAAATTATCAAACAAAACTTGAGAGGTGTCAAGGGACACCCGAATGGAACGAAGTTATTTCTTATGTTTAAAAACCTCATATACAAATGCACTCAAAAAGTTATAAAAAACGCCATCTAGTTGACGCATAGGAATACTATCAACGCCCTCTGCCCCTACTATGCAGGTACTAATAAAAAGTGTCGAGGTCAAATATCGTTCTGTCTAGCCTCCTTTCGCAACGCCGCGTCGAACGCGCCATAAGGAACTTCGTTCCAATAATATTGTTCGTTCGGACTAAAAAGTTTATAATCTAACGAAAATCTCCGAAAATTTAATTAAGTGCGGAACCATAGACTGGTCAATGGAAACGCGCTTGTACCTTAAATTTTGACGTTATTTTTTGCTATTAAACTAATTTTGCATTATTTAAAAACCCCAAAATGGTTGTTAGGTTAGCCACCTATGTAGTTATATACTGCATTTATGTTTAAAAAATTTTAACTACGTGCCTATTAGCCTTTAACTTTATGTACTAGTATTTGTTCTATTTTATTATAATCTGGCTCTGTTGGTTTTCCAAAACAAATAAATAAGGGGAAAGACCTAATGCTAGACACTGAACTAATAGATGACACTTATGACAAAAATACCATAAAAATTACTCTAATTATTTCTCACCACTGTAAATTTTATATGCTTCTCAAGTCCAGATAGCTTGGATCTGTTGAATTGAAAAAATATATTAGAGACGCCTTCGGGAACAAAATTTTAAAATGGGATCAGTTTTCGTAAATAATATGACCGCGTCAACACGCGCTCGGCAATTTCTTAGCAAATAGGTTAAGGAAGCGAAATTTTGCACGTAAGTTTTGAATACATTTATTTAATTTTTTGTTATTTCTATTGATTTCATTGGATTAATGGTCATGTTGTATACACTAATTAATGTTTAAGATTTTTTATCCATTTTCCCTAACAATTTATAGGGTGTCTACTATTAGTTCTTGAAAATGTAAAAAACCTGTAAAAAAAAATGTAATAGATGACATGGATCTCATCTTTGAGTTTTGCAATACATACTAAAGTTATTTTGTATTTTATTCTACTGCAAAAATCATCACTGTTCTCTGAAAATATAATTCTATTAACAATCTAAGAACTTAGAACTACTGCACCTAAAAATGGACATGGTGTTATTAGACCTTGTACTGATCTAAAAATCGATTGCTTTAGTTTTTTAGCAGTAAAAAGAAGAAAAAGGAGAGCTGAGAAAAGAAAGAAGAAAAAAGAAGAGGCAAAAGAAGCATGGAGACTAAAGACTGAAAATAAATTTGCTAGGAAAAAAATATGAAAAATAAAAATAAAAGGAAAGCCGAAAGATAGTTTCAGCATGGAAGAAGAATGAATAGAATCTGGAGACAACGTGGATAATATTTCTGATGCATGTAGTTACTATGATGAAGTAAATGAAATCTTTTGAAAAATGGCAAATAAAGACCTAATAATAGGAAAAATGTAAAATGTAATGTAATGTTCTATGTCAACTATTAGTTCATATTGGTGTCTACTATTAGTGATGTTCATTTTTTGTGACGTCATCTATTAGTACTTATGACTAAGTTTACAAAAAGACCAATAATATATTTTTTAATTGATTTGTCTGAGAATAATTATAATAGTTTTATTTTGTAAGAGTTACTGAAGACATGGAAGAAGTTATCAATTTTTCGTTTGTTCATGTTTCCTTAAAGTGTCTGCCATTAGGTCTTTTCCCTTAAATAAGTAAATAAATAAATACTTAAATAAAATAATAAATAATATAATATTTTAAAAGCTACACGTGTAATGTCGTTCGGAATTCCGAAAGTGTTAGCTTCTGAAGCTCCGTTTAGACCGAACGAGCGAATGCTCATTCTAGTAAAGCTCTTTTGATGTAAACTAACAACGAGCATTCTTTCGTTGTTCTAGTGTGTTCGCCACGTGTTCGGCGGTAAATAGGTAGAATGCTCTAAGAATCTCGCTCGTTTGGTGTAAACGACGCAAGAGCGCTCGAGCAATTGTCTAGAGCAGTGTTTCCCAAACTTATCGGGACCACGACCCCTCTACAGGAAAGTTTAAAGTTCGCGGCCCACCTTGTGTCATGAAAACAAAAAAGCAGTGGTATGTTGCTGCCGCAGCATTAACCCGTTAATTCTTATCGTAGTTCACCACCATATCATCATCGTCAGCCTTACTTACAATTACGTTTGCGTTCTAATTTGCCCCGCCCTCGTCCCGCACGCACCCACGAAGACGAACGAACGAGTAAAAATATGACAATCGAACGAGTACGACAATCGTCCTATAGTTTCAGGGCCCACCCAAAATCTACTCGCGACCCACAAGTGGGTCGCGACCCACACTTTGGGAAATACTGGCCTAGAGCGTTCTTTCGGGTTCGGACGTGCTCGCTCTTCGAGGCGGTCTCTTCAAAGGGATTCTAGTGTTCTTGATATTTTTTAACCGACTTCCAAAAAACGAGGGGGTTATATGTTCGGCTGTGGATATTTTTTTTTTATTTTTTTTGTATGTTCAACGATTACTCAGCCGTTTGTGAACCGATTTTCGAAATTTTTGTTTTGTTGTATTAGGTTTCACTCCAATTTGGTACCATGTTCACAAAAGTGGTGACCTGATGATGGGATCCAGGAGTAATCGAGGGAACTCCTCGAAATTTATATGGAAACATATGGTGATTTTGGTTTTAATAATAATAATATCTATGGACGCTTCACACCACGTCAGTCTGGCCCCGTGCTAAGTACCTAAAAGACTTGTGTTACAGGTACCAGACAACGGAAATATATTTAATACTCTTATACTATACATATATTTAAGATTTTTATTATATCATACACTTATTTAATACACATCCAGACCCAGGAACATTGAAAACTTTTTGTTCCGTCGGCGGGATTCGAACCCGCGACCCCCGGCTTGAGCTACCAACGCGCTCACCACTGAGCCACAGAGGTCGTTTTATGTGAAGTGTACTAAGAATATGCTACCAAAAAGTCAAATATTGGGTCAAGGTATACCATGGTTTCGAAGATGCTGAGAGAACTCCTGACTCCTTATAGATACACGTTTGGGAGTTTCGGCGTTGTTTTAAGAACAGAAAGCATATGCTACCACGCAATTCAAATTCATCATCATCATCATCGTCATCATCGTCATCATCATCATTACCACGTCGTGTTAAGGTCACCAATGTCTCATGGCACAAAATAGATAATAGTACAACTTACAAGGCATAGGTATGGATACAATGATAATAATTATGTACATAACAACACCAATTATTAATATAGGCTGTTTATACACGGCGGTCGGTGCGGCGTCGCCGCGCGCCGCCGCGCGCCGCGCGGCGCGTGCGTAAACATCGTATGCAAGTTCTAAGTTCTAACCGGAATGTCAGGGCATGCCGCGCTGCGAGCATTTTGAGTGTCATATGATTTTAAACTTTATCTTCATTAATGTAATATAGTACGAGATACGACTGCAGAACTGTGCAGGTATCGAGTACACGCTTAAAACCACATTTTTACAAATATTTATGATAAGGAGAACATATTTCTACTGGGGTGCCAGTCCAAATGTGGCTGCAAATATTTTTAATTTTTTTTAAAAATTGAATTTGCGGGATAAAATGTAATCATCGGGTATTGAAAGCAAACATCGTTCATTTCACGGCAATGAGTGTAGAGATTAAGAAAAATCCGGTGTGCCGTTGGGCACCCGGCCGCAAATCTATTGTAACCAGGTGTGAACAGGTACCATTCCGATACATTTTTGCATTCATAACGTATATTAGTCTTTTATATATCAAATGGAAGCTTATTTTCCTCTTATTATTATAATATAGGTGTGCCTCATTAAATCTGGCCGCAAATAAGGGGTGCCGGCTGTCAAGGATGGCAAACTATCGAAGGTTGAGGGAAAGGGAGCTAGCGCGTAACCCTACGGGTCTAACGAGGATAGTGATAGTACATCATATTTGTGTACTTAAACATCGGTTCAAACAATAGTAATAATCGGCCAAGTGCGAGTCGGACTCGCGCACGAAGGGTTCCGTACTATTATAGAGCAAAATCAGGCCAAAATTTGTGTTTTTTGTATGGGAGCCTCCCTTATATTTTAAATTTACTTTTATTTTATTATAAGTTATTAAATTGCACATTTAATTGAAGATTTCGTGAAATTTTAAGGTGCCCATCTGTTGCCATTATCGACATAGAGCGAAAAAGGCCAAAAAATCATGTTTGTTGTATTCAAATTCAAATTCAAATGTCTTTAATGCCAGAATGTTATAGTTATTGAATAAAGTTACTTAATATAAATTTGAATATACATTTTATTTTGTTTTTAGTATTTGTTGTTATAGCGGCAACATAATATTATATATCACCTAATCTGTGAAAATTTCAACTCTCTAGCTATTACCTACCATTCTTTAGTTACAGCCTGGTGAGTGGTGACACACAGACGGACAGACGGACAGACAACGAAGTCTTATAAGTAGTAGGGTCCCGTTTTTGCCCTTTGGGTACGGAACCCTAAAAACGACCAAATAAATGAATACTCTACAAGAATTTAAAAGTTTATTCAAGTGTTAAATTGTTTGTTACATAAAGATTAATTAACGTTCATAATATTATGTACTAGCGACCCGCCCCGGCTTCGCACGGGTATAAAATATATTATAGCCTATGTCACTCACTGAAGAAATGATTAAATTCGATTCAGTAGTTTTTAATTACATAATATTATTATATTCATTACTACCCGTGGCCCGCATTGGTCGGTACCGCCACAAAAGCTACGTGCCGCAATTTTAGAATCTGTAATATCTTCGAAAATATTCATTTAAATCGTATGCTGTAAAGGGCCATATATATCTTTATTAAATCAATAATGTATTTAAAGTATTTAGTTTAATAAAAACATTGTGAACCTCTCTTCTGAACGGATAATAGAAGTAGCCTGCATAGAGTTAAGTCAACTAATTATTGTAAGCGTATACAGGCCACCATCAGGGTTATATGACTCCTTTGAACAAAGCATGGAACAAATATTATCAAAGATATGTGCATCTAACAAAAAAGTTATCGTTTGTGGTGACTTTAATATTAATTTATTTGACTTGAACTCTACTACTGTTAGATTCACATCTCTATTTAAATCATATAACCTAAATTACTTGTTTTATGAGCCAACAAGAATCTGTGACACAACGGCAACTTGTATTGATAATATTTTTACAAATTTTTCTCCATGTAAAAAAGAAATAATAAATAAGCTTAGCTCTGATCACTGTGGGCAACTAGCCTCATTTAATATACATTGCGATAGTTACCTAGAGGAAAAGCGTGTGTTTGTTCCTGTGAATACAAAACGTATTGAGAAGTTTAGAAATAACTTAAGTTCAAGTATTCAACTATTATTGGATGAGACGAATAGCTCAGATGAAGCATTTAACAAATTGTTTAAGATGATAAGAACCCAATTTAATACTGTATTTACTCCTAGAACGGTTAAAAAAAGCCATAAAAAAAATAATAATTTCACAGTATGGGCAACTACAGGAATTAAAATAAGCAGACAAAGATTATATGAATTGTATGATGAAAAATGCATGAATACTAGTGATAAATTCAAAACATATGTAAAAAACTATTCAAAGATTTTTAAAAAAGTTTGTAAAGCCGCTAAGGCTATTCACATTAGGAATAAAATTAAAAATTCGAAAAATAAAATCAAAACTACTTGGAAAGTAATAGCTGGTGAGACTGGAAACGTCACCTGTCGTAGCTCTGATTTTGAAATTTATTTTGAAAATAAAAAGATTACCAATGATCATGAGGTTGCGACGGTCTTCGAGAAATTTTTTGCTGACATTCCGGTCTCAACTACGAAAAATTTAAACTCCTCACCTGCAGCTGCTGAAAAACTACTCAGAGACAATGTAAAGGAATGTAATGTCAATTTTAGGTTTAGAGAGATTGTCCCCAAAGATATCGTTGATACTTTTAAATTAATAAATATTAAAGATACTACTGATCTCTGGGGTATGTCTACTAAAATTATCAAATCAATAATTGACATCATAGCTCCTCATCTATCAATGATTTTTAATGACTGCATAAAGAGTGGTGTTTTTCCTGACTTGATGAAGCACAGTAAGGTTGTACCTTTATTTAAAGCGGGACTTAAATCTGATCCTACAAATTATAGGCCTATATCGATTCTACCGACTCTAAGTAAAATATATGAAAAAATAATTTTAAATCAGTTACTATTACATTTTAACTTAAATAGTTTATTGCACAAAAATCAATATGGTTTTACTAAGGGTCGATCCACAACGGATGCTGGTATAGGTCTTCTTTATAGTATATTTGAAGCATGGGAGGATTCGCAGGATGCCCTAGGGGTTTTTTGCGACCTCTCCAAGGCTTTTGACTGTGTTGAGCATGCTACATTAATCAGGAAATTGCACCACTATGGCATTAGGGACTCAGCACTCAACCTTTTGACATCTTACCTCAAAAATAGAACTCAAAGGGTTGACATTAATAGTAAAAGGTCCAATGGGACCAAAATAGAATTAGGCGTCCCACAGGGATCCATTTTAGGTCCATTCCTTTTTCTCATCTACATAAACGACTTACCTTATCTTGTTAAGGATAATGAGATAGTACTTTTTGCTGATGACACTTCACTTATTTTTAAAGTGAAGCGACAACAGTCAAATTATGACGAGGTAAATAGTGCTCTCTCAAAAATAGTACATTGGTTTAACGTTAATAACTTACTTCTAAATTCTAAGAAAACTAAATGTTTAAAATTTACTTTGCCCAATGTCAGGCAAGTTAAAACCAATATACTATTAAATGATGAGAAGATGGATTTGGTGGACACCACTGTATTCTTAGGCATTACACTAGATAGTAAACTACAGTGGGGTCCTCATATTGCTAATCTTGCAGATAGGCTCAGTTCTGCAGCATACGCAGTCAGAAAAATACGGGAAATTGCTGACAAAGACACAGCAAGACTAGTTTATTTCAGTTATTTTCATAGTAGAATGTCGTATGGCATCCTCTTATGGGGAAACGCTGCCGACATTAATACGATTTTTGTGCTGCAGAAGCGAGCTATACGTTCAATTTATAAAATGTCAGCTTTTGAATCTCTGAGAGAAAAGTTTAAAGAAATTGGTATTCTAACTGTTGCTTCTCAATACATTTTGGATAATGTTTTATATGTTAGAAAGAATCTTAGTAAATTTACAACCAAAAGTGACAGTCACGGAAGAAACACTAGAAATAAGTACAAACTAGAAATACCGGTGATCAGACTTAGTAAAGTTAGTAAATCTTTTAAAGGTCAATGTGTACGCCTTTACAATAAAATCCCAGAAAAAGTTCAAAATCTTTCCATTAATAAATTTAAAAAAGTAGTCAAGGAACGTTTGTGTGCCAAAGCCTATTATAAGGTCAATGATTTCATAAACGACGGCACATCTTGGGAGTAGGATGGCTGCTTGCAAGGCTACTTCTACATTATTTTATGACTTACAATTATGTATGTATGTTGACATTGTATAATTTTAAGTTACAGCATTGTAAACTTTATTTTAAAAGATTAATTTTTTCTCACTTTTTTTGGTAAATAAAGTGGGCCCCCTGCGAGTTTCTTACGCCGGTTCTTCTCGCCGGGTTAGTTCCCGAACCGGTGGTAGGCATCATGTAGACTTTCAGAAAATATTTGCAAAAATTTATTCTGAATAAAAAATTTTGAGTTTGAGTTTGAGTTTGAATAAGGATTATTGCCGTATTGGTTAAAATTGCTTCGAAAATTAGCCATTTAGCCAAGCCATTTAGCCAAGTTAAAAGTAAATGACAAAAAAATGTTATTGTGGGATATCCATAAGAGATAGACATATACAATCGCGGAGTTTTCTGTAGACCTTTTCATAGTGTACAATACTCAAGCCCAATTTCACCAAAGACTGTTAAAGTTAATGCTCTAATTAGTATCACGTTACCTCTTTCGTTTTTCGTATAAATGAAAAAGAAGATATGACATTTTAACAAGCTGTTAATATTAACAGACATTGGTGGAAAAAAATGAAATGAAATGAAAAATGAAATTAATTACTAATAAGTAATAAAATTAAAGTAAAATTAAAATATAAGGGCGGCTCCCATACAAAAACAAAAATTTTGGCCTAATTTTGCTCTATAATAGTGCCGAACCCTTCGTGCGCGAGTCCGACTCGCACTTGGCCGATTATTACTATTGTTTGAACCGATGTTTAAGTACACTAACATGATGTACTATCACTATCCTCGTTAGACCCGTAGGGTTACTCGCTAGTTCCCTTTCCCTCAACCTTCGATAGTTTGCCATCTTTGACAGCCGGCCTCTCTTATTATTATATAATATATATAATAATAAGAGGAAAATGAGCTTCCATTTGATATATAAAAGACCAATATACGTTATGGATGCAAAAATGTATCGGAATGGTACCTGTTCACACCTGGTTACAATAGAGTTGCGGCCGGGTGCCCAACGGCACACCAGATTTTTCTTAATCTTTATACTCATTGCCGTGAAATGAACGATGTTTGCTTTCAATACCCGATGATTACATTTTATCCCGCAAATTTAATTTTTTTTTAATTTTTTAAAAATATTTGCGGCCACATTTGGACTGGCACCCCAGTAGAAATATGTTCTCCTTATCATAAATATTTGTAAAAATGTGGTTTTAAGCGTGTACTCGATACCTGCACAGTTCTGCAGTGGGATCTTAGACTAATACAATATAGTATCGCTTGAGAAAGGCGCAGGCGGCCGCGAGACTTTCCAAGTTTCTCAAGCGATACTATGTATTACAATAATGAAGATAAAGATTAATATTATAATATTATTATGACACTGAAAATATGCTCGCCGCGCCGCTGGGTGTGATTCGGCTCATCCTTCGATCGCGGATTCTTAAAAATCATTGTTCTGGCGGCCACATGTGGCCGCTTGGAATTTGAAGCGCTAAATTGTTAAATTACCTAGCACGCATAGGGTTGTGTTCACTTAGATTTTTTAGGGTTCCGTACCCAAAGGGTAAAAACGGGACCCTATTACTGAGACTTCGATGTCTGTCCGTCTGTCTGTACGTCTGTCTGTCCGTCTGTCTGTCCGTCTGTCTGTCTGTCTCCAGGCTGTAAATCCAGATTGGTAATAGCTAGAGAGTTGAAATTTTCATAGATTGTGTATATTTGTTGCCGCTATAACAACAAATACTAAAAACAAAATAAATTTAATATTTAAGGGGGGCTCCCATACAACAAACGTGATTTTTTTGGCCTTTTTGGCTCTATATCTATAATGGCAACAGGTAGGTACTTGAATTTTTTTCAAGGTCCTTAGTTTTATGTGCACTTTAATATTTATTAA
This sequence comes from Polyommatus iphigenia, assembly GCA_963422495.1. Taxonomy (NCBI): domain Eukaryota; kingdom Metazoa; phylum Arthropoda; class Insecta; order Lepidoptera; family Lycaenidae; genus Polyommatus; species Polyommatus iphigenia. Next base: position 40,685,234 of record OY730182.1, read on the forward strand.
TAATATTAAAATAAAATAAAAAATTAAGGGGGTTCCCATACAAAAACACAATTTTTGGGCTAATTTTGCTCTATAATGGTACGGAACCCTTAGTACGCGAATCCGACTCGCACTTGGCCGATTATTTTTTAAATGTATTGTTTAAATTTATCTACCTTTCAATACTTTTTAGTTCATAAAGGATGTTATTATTGTTTTTACCTTGGAAGTCGGTTTTAATTTTTTGTTAAAAATAATAATACTTTTTGGCGGCTGGTTTTAGGTAGTTTATCAAAGGTTATTTCGTAAATATGGATTGGAGTAATGAAAAATGTTTACAAATGATAGAATTATACCATAACAAAAGATGTTTATGGGATCCAACTTTTGATGACTATAAAAATAAATTAACTACTTATCGTTGACGAATGAGCAATGAGCATTCGCTCGTTTGGTCTAAACGGAGCTATATGATTCTCACCTATAGAGCAAAAATTCTTATTCTTGATGTTCTTGTTGATTCGATTGTTGTAAACGATCTAAAGTATGTTGTAACGAATTATAGTTTACACTAAACGAATACGAAAGAATGTTCTTGTGCTGTTCTTGCTCTATGTTCTTTTGGTGTAAACCCACCTTAAAGTACCCTGCAAACGATCAAATTGTTTGTCAAATTTTACGTGTTTGTCAATTAATTTGATAGTGCACGTAATTTGATTGTTTGAAGCGTTTTTTTGAAACTACGTGTTTGACGTGTTTGAAGAAAATTTGGATTACGTAGCGTTTGACAAACGTGTTTGAACGTGTTCCGCTGTGTTTGTCAAACAAAATCTCATGATCTCAAACCGATTCTAGCTAATTGTTTGACAAATGTGTTTGATGTAGAGCTGTAAAAGTAACGAAAAAAAGCGTACCCGTATGTATTCGTTACTTTAACTGTTCGTACTCGTTACTATTGTATCGTTACTCGATACTCGATAGTTTTGAATTTTGATACCTCATACATAACAACCAAGTTTTGTTGATTATTGGGTTCCGTACGCAATGGTTAAAAACGGGACCCTATTACTGAGACGTCGATGTTTGTCCGTCAGTCTGTCTGTCTCCAGGCTGTATCTCAAGAACCGCTATAGCTAGACCTCTGAATTTTTTACAGATTGTGTGTTTCTGGTGCCACTATAACAACAAATACTAAAAATAAAATAAAGTTATTATTTTTTTTTTCAGTATTTAGTTATACAACAAACGTATTCTTTTTTTGGCCTTTTAGCTCATAATCCATAACGGCAACATGTAGACACTTGAAATTTTCACAAAATCCTGAGTTGTATATTATAATATATACTTTAATATTTAAGTATAAAATTAGAATAAAATAAATAATTAAATACCCCCATACAAAGAACACTATTTTTCCCTACTTTCACTCTATCACAATTCACAGTACGGAACCCTTCGTGCGCGAGTCCAACTCGCACTTGGACGATTTTTTGTATATTTCATAGGTTAATAGTTATTTAATTTAAGAGTAACATTGGCCTACAAAGAGAACAATCCATATATTTTAGGACCATCAAAACGAAATTTTAAATCTTTTCTATCTCTGTTAGCTACCACTTTCGCAGTGGAAATTGTTATTCGTCTAATCAAAATGAAGCCAATCACGAAAAATTTGAAAATTAAAAAAAAATTGTTTGATCGAACCCGGACTATAAAATCTTTTTTGAGTTTTTTCTAAAAAGTTAAACTAAACCTAGAATATTGCAAGCGTTAACGCTTATCATCAGCTGGTAAACGATATGCTCGTCGCGACATTTTAGTAAAAAAATACATATATTGAATTAAAGAAAATATAGCATATCTCCGAAAAATGCGAGTAACGAAGCGCATTCGTGAGTAACGTTTCGTTACTCGGTACTAGGTGGCGTACCCGTTACTCAGTACCGAATACATACGGTTTGCTACAGCTCTAGTTTGATGCACGTTTGATCGTCTACGCTGCTGTTTGATGAAAACGTAAATTACGTCAAACGTGTTTGTCAAACAAATTTGATCGTTTGCGGGGTACTTAAGAACGTGTTCCGCTGTATTTGTCAAACAAGATCTCATGATCTCAAACCGATTAGATAATTGTTTGACAAACTTGTTTGATGCACTTTTGTTCGTCTGCGCTGCAGTTTGATGAAAACGTAAATTACATCAAACATGTTTGTCAAACAAATTTGATCGTTAACAGGGTACTTAAGGGTGGGCTGCACCAGAGGCGTGGTTAAAGTTAAAGTTAAGCTTAAAGTTATGGTTATAGTTAAGGCTAAATTACCTTAGTAATCAATTTGCAGAGTTTTTTTTTCTTATTTTTCACGGAAAGGCGCGGATTCTTTAGTGTTAAGTTAATTTTTGTCGCGATTTTGTATTACTGAGAAGAAATACTGGCCATTAAATCATATGAATTATGCACATAAATAACATATATAATTACATCGGTATATTATAAAAGGTTGTTCACAAAGTTTTTAAGTAATCTGGCAGAAACATTTATTGTAACTCCCACTCTAGAATCACACTGTAAAATCAAGGTGTTGTTTTCAAAAATACCTCAATCTTAGGTAAGTGCTTACACTCACGTCACATTTACGCCAGGACTCAAGTTACGTGAAAACAAGGCGAGACGAGATAGCGATAATAAATTGAAATTTCTTTTTATTGCTTTTATTCGTCACCTCAGTTCTACTTAACTATACGTAATTTAATCTGATATATAAAATTCTCGTGTCACAATGTTAGTTACCGTACTCCTCCGAAACGGCTTTACTGATTTTTACCAAATTTTACATGCATATTCAGTGGGTCTGAGAATCGGCTACTGGGTACTTTTTATATTGATAAGTGCATTTGTTGAATAAATAATTGTAAATTATTACAACTCGAGACTGGCAGCGACCATTGTTTGTGCGACGGGATAGCGATGGACGTTGCCATGGTGACATACTTATTTAGTCACTTCAACAATATGGGCGAAAATCGAAATACTTTATATGGCAAAACAACGTTTGCCGGGACAGCTAGTAAGTAAGTATATAATTTTTAATTTTTATTAAAAAAAAGCTTAGCTGCGTTCTACATTTTTTGCAATGTCAAAATAAAATTAGTCAATTTTTCCGTTGTTATTTCTCACTCCTTCCATTATCTTCTTTCCAATTCTATTCAACTCTCTCGAAAATCCTTTTACGCCAGTAGAGTTAGATTTTTGTTGAAATTAATTATAGTCAGAAATTTTTTGCACCAGTGTTTAGAGGAGGTCACAAATAGCTTAAATTCAAAAACTCGACCAAATCCGACGAGTGCGTTTGCCGCCATATTGGTTTGAAGGTCCAATATTTTTTTAGCTATATCTCCTTTATTTTTATTATTATAAGAAAATAATAAGGATCAAATTTGTTGCAAATTTAATTTTCTACAACTTAAGTCCTTATAATTTTTATTGTGAAATCAATATTTATGGAAATAGCTGCAAAAAACAAGTCAAAGTATAATTTCGACCTGTTCAACCGGCATCGCGATTATTGTGAAATACAGAAAAAAGTACAAAAATAAACTTGTAGCTCATGAAATTAACCACAGTTAAAATTATCTTTAACAAAAAATTAAAACCGACTTCCAAGGTAAAAACAACAATAACATCCTTTTAATATGAACTAAAAAGTATTAAATAATTTTTCCTATCTAATAGTGCCTTTTTCCGAATTCGGCTAAACCTAAACTATTTCTGTACTATTGTATTGTGTAATTTTGAAGTCGGTGCCAGTTCCAAAAGTTTCAAATATTCTGTCAGAGAACTGAAGATTCAGCTGTATCTGGTACCGACTTCAAAATGATGAAGATTGAGTGCAGAAATAGTTGAGGTTTAGCCGAATTCGGAGAAAGGCACTAAATCTATAAGATAGGAAAAATTATTTAATCTTTATTATTTTGAAGTCGGTACCAGATACAGCTGAATCTTCAGTACTCTGACAGAATATTTGAAACTTTTGGAACTGGCACCGACTTCAAAATGATGAAGATTGAGTACAGAAATAGTTGAGATTTAGCCGAATTCGGAAAAAGGCACTATTAGATAGGAAAAATTATTTAATACTTTTTAGTTCATATTATATGTATGTTATTATTGTTTTTACATTGGAAGTCGGTTTTAATTTTTTGTTAAAAATAATAATTTCACTCTTTTAAGTTACCTAGTAAACCCTCGCGTACTATACGTAGAATAATACATCTGTATATTATTCTACGTATCTTATTACAGTCACAATTATTACAAAATATAATATCAGCTGCAGATTATTTTAAAACAATACATTTAAAAAAATCGAAGAGAACACGTGCTAAGTAGCCGGTCACCGGACTAGTCTCAATACTCAATAGGCTGGCACTCGCTCGACTTGTCAGTTGTCGACTTGTCGCACACGCAGCGCACATAGTACCTACCCGGCCTGCGCCGCCGCCGCGCCGCTCGCTTGACAACCCTGGCAGATTGAAGCGAGACGGCAGACAGTTATTGTACTATGAACGCTAAACGCAATGGCCTGATGTTACTTATACAGGGTGCAATTAAACCTTCCTGCCAAATTTTGATATATTGATCCTTGTTAAAAATAAAAATATACGTATTTTTTCTTTTATAGTCACTCAGTACTAAAATGTTGAGAAATAGCTTCCGAAAGTTATCCTAAAAAACACTACAATTAATGGACACAATGCGTCGGCCGCGCGTGACGTGCCCCCGCGCGCGCGCCTCATCCCGCGTCACCCCCTCTTATTCCCCCGCGCCGCGAGTGACCATTCTGCAACGATTTTAAATGGGATAAAATATGTAATTGAAAAAAAATAACACCCAATTTTTTTTGGTTAAATGGACTCTCCTAATGATACCTAAGCCCTGGAAAAAATTTGGCAGGAAGGTTTAATTGCACCCTGTATTATCGAAGCAACTTACTTCTCAGAAGTAATGTCAAATGTGTGCCTTACGCTCTGGAGTTAAGCTTGAATTTGTTATGTTCTATTTTGGTGACATTGGTGACCCTGACGTAGTAATGATGAGGATGATGATGAATGTAATTTGCATAGTAGCATATGCTTTCAGTTCTTAAAACAGCGTCTAAACCCCCAAACTTGTATCTATAAGGAATCCGGAGTTCTCTTAGTATCTTCGGAACCATAGTATACCTCGGTGCAAAATCTTGCGTTTTGGTAGCATATTATGCTTAGGATGCTTCCCATAAAACCAAAATCACCATATGTTTCCATATAAATTTCGAGGAGTTCCCTCGATTACTCATGGATCCCATCATCAGGTCACCACTTTGGTGAACATGGTACCAAATTGGAGTGAAACCTAATACAACAAAACAAAAATTTCGAAAATCGGTTCACAAACGGCGAAAAAAAAATCCACAGCCGAACATATAACCTCCTCGTTTTTTGGAAGTTGGTTAATTAAAACTTCGCTGTTTGTCCGTCTGTCTGTCTCCAGGCTTTAAGAACGGTGATAGGTAGAGACTTGAAATTTTCAGATATTATGTATGTTGTTTGATGTTTCCCTCTGTAACAACAAATACTAAAAACATATTAAGTACCTATATATTTTAATAATTGTTGGGTTCCCATATAACAAACAGGATTTTAGTGGATTTTTTTGCTCTTTATCAAAAATAGCAGCACTAAGACAATTAAAATATGCATTAAATATTTAATTGTATTTGTACTTTAATAATTAATAATAAAAATAAAATAAATATGTAGGGGGGGGGGGGCTCCCATACAAAAAGCACAAATTTTTGTCTATCTTTGCCTTATAATGGTACGGAACTCTTCATGAGCGAGTCCGACTCGCACTTGGCCAATTTTTTAATAATGATTCAGGTGTAGGTTGTGCCGTAATTGTTATAGGGTCTTATTTACGAGTGTGATCAGAAATATTCAGTTTTATCCAGTCGCTTGGGTCCCGGTACCTTTGCCATAGGTGTAGGAGCTTAAATATTGATTTCTAAAAAAAGTCAAAAGGATCAAATTTGTAGGAAATTTAATAATCTATCACCTACAACTTTGTTTCTATAATAATTTTCGCTCAATTTGATAATAATTGACATACAAGCGAAAATATACTTTGACTTGTTTTTTGGATTTATTTCCGTAAATATTGATTTCACAATAAAAATTATAAGGACTAAAGTTGTAGAAAATTAAATTTGCAACAAATTTGATCCTTATCATTTTCTTAAAAAAATAAAAAATAAAGGAGATATAGCTAAAAAAATATTGGACCTTCAAACCAATATAGCCGCTAACGCACCCGTCGGATTTGGTCGAGTTTTTGAATTTAAGCTATTTGTGACCTATTTCACCTATTTGTGACCTTCTAAACACTGGTATAAAAAAAATCTGACTATAATTAATTTCAGATTCCCATACAAGGCTGAACTAACTCTACTGGGCTATTTGACTGTATAAAAATACTTACTTGCGATTTGCAAAATTCATTCCGCAATTTATAACACTGCACATTACCGTTTACCGAAATTATCATTATGTACATTCAAATGATCTTATAATAGATAGCTCTGTACTTTCGGAGCCAATTCTATACGAAGAAAACAAAATATACTCATGATAAAATATATTATTATGAAGATATTTCGCACTCCTTAATTACATTATTTACGAGGTAATTATAATACTTAAAATTATTGCAATCATTGCAGTTACATAATAGTTATTATCAAGTTATAAATTGTACTAGTACTTTACAAGTAATTAATAATTTTAATAGTGGTTTCCATTGTAATAGCTTTTGTCATTATAGCATCGTTAATTAAAAATTTAAATTGATATTTCAATTGTAATTGTTCAAAATCCATATCCATAATATTAATATTATAAATGCGAGAATTTGTCTGTCTGTCTGTTACCTCTTCACGTCTAAACCGCTGAACCGATTTTGCTGAAATTTAGTATGCAGATACTAAAAGTCCCGGAGGACATAGGATATGTAGTATGTACCTTTTATACCGGAAAAATATTATGTCTCCGCGCGATAGTAGATTTTTGCCGGAGTAGAGTTGCGGGCGTCATCTATACTTATAAAATTACATGTCCTGCCTGACTGACTGACTGACTGATTCATCATCGCTGAGCAAAAACTGTTAAAGTTACAACCACGAAATTTGGTGAGTAGGATTGTTTTATTAAGTAGACACCCACTAAGGAAGGAATTTAGAAAATTTTACTCCGAAGGGGGTGAAATAGGGGTTGAAAGTTTGAATGAAAGTCCGTCATTTCTTGAGTTAGAAACATGAAACTTTATTTTTGGGTTACTAATTAAAAATGAATGGATACGTATTTAAGCGTTTTTTTAAATTCTACCCCCAAGGGGGTGAAATAGGGGTTGAAAGATTCAATGAAAGCCAGTTATTTCTTGAGTTAGAAACATGAAATTTTATGTTTGGGCTACTGATTAAAAATGATTCGATACGTGTTTAAGCGTTTTTGGAAATTCTACCCCCAAGGGGGTGAAATAGGGGTTGAAATTTTAAATGAAAGACCATCATTTCTTAAGTTAGAAACATGAAAGTTTATTTATGGACTGCTGATTAAAAATGAATGGATATGTATTTAAGCGTTTTTGGAAATTCTACCCCCAAGGGGGTGAAATTTGGGTTGAAAGTTTGAATGAGAGTCCGTCATTTCTTGAGTTAGAAACATGAAACTTTATTTTTGGGTTACTGATTAAAAATGAATGGATACGTATTTCAGCGTTTTTGGAAATTCTACCCCCAAGGGGGTGAAATAGGGGTTGAAAGTTTCAATGAAAGTCCGTTATTTCTTGAGTTAGAAACATGAAATTTTATGTTTGGGCTACTGATTAAAAATGATTCGATACGTGTTTAACCATTTTTGGAAATTCTACCCCCAAGGGGGTGAAATAGGGGTTGAAAGTTTAAATGAAAGTCCATCATTTCTTAAGTTAGAAACATGAAAGTTTATTTTTGGACTGCTGATTAAAAATGAATGGATAGATATTTAAGCGTTTTTGGAAATTCTAACCCCAAGGGGGTGAAATTGGGGTTGAAAGTTTGAATGAGAGTCCGTCATTTCTTGAGTTAGAAACATGAAAGTTTATTGACGTTTGCGTTTGACGTTTGCTTAAATAGGGTCCCGTTTTTACTCTTTGTATAAGGAACCACAAAAAGGGGAAAACTATCCATCTTTGTTATTATACTATGTTAACGCGTACGAAGTCGCGGGCAACAGCTAGTAATAATATAGTCTAGTATAATAATATATTAGGGTTTAACCATGGTTTAACAGCTAAAACGACCAGTTAAAGTCACGGATAACTTATACTGTACTGTATTCATTTGTGCGAGTGCAGGTGATTAGTGATTAGGAGAAAATAAAGGACTTGCACTAATCAGCCGCTGTCCACATTTGCTTTCTCCTGATTAGTAATAATCACCTGCAATTATCACCAATCAAAGTGAATTCAGGTCATAAGTAAGTATCTCAACATACTAGGCCGAGAATACCCGGCTGAAGTTCGGTACGATTACGCCATATTACGCCTGCAATGTATTTTAAATTACTAATGACTAATGAGTAATGAACTAATGACACACCGTGCGCAATTACGTTGCGTTATAGCGTAAGCGTAGCGCATTGCGTGCGTAGTCATGCCGAATTTCGGCCGTGTATTTTCGACCTAGTGTTTTAAGACACTAATAGCCTGAATTCACTTTGATTGATAAGTGCAGGTGATTGTTGCAGGTGATTAGCAACCAGGAGAAAGCAAGTGTGGACAGCGACTGATTAGTGCAAGTCCTTTACTTTCTACTAATCACTTATCACCTGCACTAATCACCTGCGCTTGCACTAATCAAAGTGAATACAGGCCCTTGCTCTCGATAGCATATTCGCGCGCAAAAGCAACTTTGGAATGATCGAGAGAAATGTCTAAATTGGCTGATAGATCGTTCAATTCCAGTGTCCATTGTTGTTGTTGTGTGCTGAATTGCCGATTGTCCATCTGGATCACGCCACTACGCGCCATCTGAGATAATAATAATCTTGGCCAATGTCAATGTAAAAGTTCGTGTTTATTAAGATATCGGCGACGCAAATGACGAAAGGCATTCGCAATATTATCATACACATTGCTCGCATCTCTAGACTTCTAGAGGTTCGCGCAGAATATTTTATACCGTCGGCACCGTAGCTTTTGCCCTGATAAAATTAGTCACAGATGATATAAACTACGTAAAAATTGGTGTCATAATAACGTATTTTTTTACTTTTGCCACAGGTTACTCAAAAGTTACGAAACTATACAGTGTACAATTTGTTATGGTTCTGTAGATTCAACATTTTTCGGTCCAACCTCTTTCTGTGTGTAACAACCGAGTATTGTTGTTTTGTCGTTGTAAAGCTAAAAGCCAATATATCAATAGTTTCGGAAAAGAGCTGCTGTGGAACTCCGCTGCTGTGGAAAATGTGAAAAATACTTTCCTATTGCCCCAGTCGGTCTTCGTACCAGATGACCTTTTCATTGTTCCACTTGCGATATAAAAGACCGTGCAGTGCGTTCAAAGATCGGAAACTAAGTAAGTACAATGGTACAATAATCGGCCAAGTGCGAGTCGGACTCGCGCACGAAGGGTTCCGTACCGATAAAGAGCAAAAATAGGCAAAAAATTGTGTTTTTTGTATGGGAGCCCCCCTCAATTTTTTATTTTATTTTAATATTATTAATATGAATTATTAAAGAACACATAAAATCAAGGATTTTCTGAAAATTTCAAGTGTCTAATAGTTACCATTATTCTGCCGTGCAATCACTAAAGCGCAGTAAGTGCAAAATCATGGTTCGGAGAAAAACGCATTTAAAGTTTAAAAATGTAAAAAAATATATTAAAATGTATTTGTTTTGTTCTTTGTCAACTTTATCTCAAAGGGAATAACGTAAACTTAATCCAAGACGTAATGAATGCCCTAAAAACCCCATGAATAATTTTTTACAGGCATTAATATTTTTGGGGCCCCTTTACTGCACAGAAAAAAAAGAGAATTACATATTAAAACGCAGTAAAAAAGGTGCATTACTGCACTTTAGTTAGTTTTGTGTTCTGGGACATAAAAGCAGTAGTGCATACAAATGAAACAACATAATAATTTAATTACGAAAATTTTATTTTTAATAATCAAATCGGATGCGTTTTTCATTTGAACCTCGTTCCTAAGCTAAAATTGTATTAAAAAATCTGCATTTTTGCATAAAAAAAACTAACAATTATTATCTTATCTGAGTACGTTAACATCGTTATTTTAAAATAATGCTTAAAACTTTACAGTTTTAAGCATTATTACAATATTATATTTTACAGTATAACACTAGGTATTTACATACCTAGTATTATATTTTAAAAAATACAATTTTTAAGTGAATTAGGAATACTAAGCACTTACATTATACAATTAATCAGTCCATAATTGGCACTGAAAGGAACACAAAAATCTATAAAATGGTGGAACTGAGAAATAAGTGGTATATTAATAAGTAACAAGACGTTTACGAATTAATCAGTCTTATCAGGGCATATAGCTTATGCTATAATATCTAAGCGCCTCTTTTTACTTTAAAATCTATCCAAGAACTCCTGCTCAATACAACTACATATTTTCTATAACATGTCAAGCAATAAATAATTTTTGTAACTTATCAATTGTCATTAATAAAAATTAAAACCGGCCAAAATTAAGCGATTACACTTATCGTTAATTAATATGGCGTCATTTTAAGTTTTAACCATTGTTGATTGTTGATTCACTATATCACCAATGGTTAAAATGACGCCATATTAATTAACGATCATTATAATTGAATATCAAAATGCGATTTACAATAGCCTGCAACTTGCAAGTATTTATATCTTTTTGTAAAAGATAGATGTACGAATTGCATACATACAATCTCTTTCAAAGAATACTATACAAATACTGCATTTTAGTAAGTAGTATAGATTATATCAATATAGCAATTAACTTTTTAAAATGCAGTATTATACCTGAATTTACTGCATTTTAATTAGTAATCACTAGTACTGATTAAATGCAGTAAAAACTGTTTGTATGGAGTTAACATATACTGCGTTTTAATCAGGTTTTCACGTGACTGTGTGTGTATACGGAACTATTTAAAAAACAGTATTTTATTTGTATTTACTGCGTTTTAATCTGGAATCACAAAAAAATCCTTGCGGCAAGTGATTTTACTGCGATTTATATAGCAATAATGTCTTTTTGGCGGTAAAATGGGATAGTTACTGCATTTTCAAAAAACTTTATGGTTAAAAATAAAATACTTCCATTTAACGTAGGATAATGTGAGTAAACCAGAAATAAAGAGAAAAAAAAATGTAGATTTAGAATATATCAAAAACGGAAAATCACAAAAATGCGCCTTACTGCGCTTTAGTAATTGCACGGCAGTATTGAAATCGAGCAAAAAAGGCCAAAAAAATCACGTTTGTTGTATGGGAGCCCCCCTTAATTATTAATTTTATTTTGTTTTTAGTATTTGTTGTTATAGCGGCAACCAAAATACACAATCTGTGAAAATTTCAGAAGTCTAGCTATAGCAGTTCTTGAGATACAGCCTGGAGACAGACAGACGGACAGACAAACGGACAGACAAACGGACAGACATCGAAGTCTCAGTAATGGGGTCCCGTTTTTACCCTTTGGGTACGGAACCCTAAAAATTAGATCTACTGGGCGTTTTAAAATACCTAAAATAAAATACTAAAATTTCAGTAAAATGTTACTAAGAAGTAATGTATGCTTGAATTACGGCTTAAAAACTATACTACGGCAATTTTAACGAATTTTTCCCAGTTACACAACGATAAATTTCCAATTTACTACAGGAGAATGTCCGATTTCTTTGGCTCGAAGTCACTGGAAAAATCTAGTTAGTTGAGATTATAGTATACATACATGCACATGTCAAAGGTTTCTTTCTTTCTTTCTTTTTCTTCTTTTTTGGCAACTTGACACAAAGGATGTGTATGTTGTGCCACAGACAAGGTAAAAAGGTAAGGAATATGGCGGGAAAACCATATTCCTCCTATTATAATTTTCATCATCGTTTTCATGTATCGTCAGGTCTAAAGTCTAGTCAAAGTCTAAGTAAAAGTCAATACAGTCACAGGAGTCAAGTCGGTCGATTCAGTAAAGTGGTAGACGCTTTACTGAAACTTTCGATGGAGTTTTGGAGGGAACACAAAATAGCACGTTTCTGGATATTACATCACTTTCCTACACTTGTGCATGAACATGAATATCTAATGGTTAATATTCTACCAATATTACACATTAAAAACCCAGCTAACACAATTTTAGGAAAATAATACAAAAACACAACAGCACTCTTTCACATGCCCGCCAAAAACTCGTTTTTGGCGGGCAAAAGGTTTCGCGGGACGCTCTATTTTTAAAATTTATGACCTACCTCCTGCTACTTTTGGACAAAAAAGAAAAGACGGGTTGCACTCCGGGAGTGCCAGCAGAAGTGAAAACTTGATTATTAACGTTGTGCATTTTTTTAACCCATTTTTTATGAAAATCGATTATTAAAAAATCGATTTTTTTAATTAATCGAAACCCTTACAATCGATTAAATTTTTAACCCATTTTTTATGAAAATCGATAAAAAAAAAAACAATCGATTGTTCGATTACCCATTTTTTATGAAAATCGATTATTAAAAAATCGATTTTTTTTATTAATCGAAACCCTTACAATCGATAAAATTTTTAACCCATTTTTTATGAAAATCGATAAAAAAAAATCGATCAGCACGAGAATCTGACGCGAGTTTCACAGTTTTTACCCATCCTACAAAAGTGCTCAACGCCGCTAAAGAAGTTTTCACTTCAAAAAGCTACAATCAATCACTCGTATCCATTAACGTATTTATTTGCAGGTTTTTTTTTTCATGGTATTATTTCACACATTCATTAGATTGTAAAAGGTCTTAGGGAACCCACGCCTTCTTCATGGTTTTATTTTATTTCTGTGTTAACCAAGCAAAGCTTTGCTAAAGGAATAGGTTTGAAAGATATTATAACCCGACTACACAATTATAATCTTACGCCGGTTATTCTCGCCGGGATAGTTCCCGAACCGGTGGTAGGCACCAGTAGCAACGACGTTCTGAAAGTATTTGATTCCAATCAATGAACAAATTTGAATCAAATACTTTCAGGATCGCTAGAACTTCAGTTCGTGACGAACAATAAATAATTACCTATGCGAAATGGTTGTAAGTAGGTATAATATCATCTTTATTAAATATTGACTATGATTTATTTTGAAAGAAAGCGTGGAGCCTTTATGTAATCTAGTTACTATCTTTTTGGACAAAGCAAACCCTTACATTTGATACCCATATCATGGGGGTGCTGCATTTCAAATAGCCTGTCCGCCATCTTGGAGAGGCCGCCATATTGGGTTTTTAATGACGTTTCTCAGCTAGTCATATTGTATTGTAATCAGAACTCAGAACGTGTGCAAAGTTTCATCCTAATAGTAGGGGAGGTCGCGCTCAGTTTAAAAAGTCATTTCATACCGAGCGAAAATCGTTACAATAATAGTATTCCACTAATACATAACAGCTTTGATCGTCAGCTGCTTCTGAAGTGGTGGAATAAAAATTGAGAGTACCTCAAAGTTGTTGTTGGGAATCGTATTGAATTGACATTAAAAAGATCCCAATTCGCACCCAATAAAGGTTCATATCTAGATTATACACGTTTAGGTCCGGTAGGTGTCGTTTTAGTTTTAGTATATAGCAACAGATGGCGCTTTTAAAGTAAAATTAATATCATTATTTTTCACAAACATTGACTATCGAATTAATTACTTTAAATTGCTATGTGAGACAATTTTATGGTTAATTCAAACGAAAATCGCCGTCACCTGAATGTTTGCAGGAGGAAATGTCGTCTATAGACGCGACGCCCTAGGATACATTGAGCGCGAAGTAGGGCTATATTGGTTATAACTTATATCGCTGGCTGACGGTTTTTCCACCGTCGTATTAGCGACTGACGGTTTTCTTTATTATATACAAAGTAGAAACATTCACCTGTAAAAATTTTGTACGGTATAAAATGACTTTATATTCAAAAATTTTTTCATGTTCAGTAACGCGACTGACGTTGAATCCCCCGTCTGCAATACGGCTGACGCTGATTTTTTGGTTAAATATGACCTCAATAATCATCCATTAAAGTTTCATTCGGTATAAAATCACTTTTCGCAACTATTTTTTTTACAACTTTGAAATACTCTCAGTTAACATTCCACCACGGGTGCGGCGACTGACGCTGATTATATTGATTGATAAATATTAAGCTACCGCTGGACAAAAATTTGGTCGGTATGAAATGACTTAGCAAACGACAGCACTACCTCCCCCTACTATAATCGAAACCGGAAAGTGGGGCATATTAAGATTCCAAGATTTTCTTACATACATAGTTAGTAAGTGAAGCTAATAAAAGCGCGTTAATTAAAAATCAACGAATTTTTAACGTTGTTTCAGTAGAGAATGCCACCGCAAGGGCAGCAGGCGGACTCGTGGGTCCTGTTCGAGTCGGACGCGGACAAAGCCGGAGAGCCGGTCGTCGTCCAGCCGAAGGCGGAGAAGCGGAAGTGGGAGATCGTGTGGCGGAACGTGATCCTGTTCGCGCTGCTGCACATCGGCGGGGTGTACGGCGCTTACCTGTTCCTGGCTAAGGCTATGTGGAGGACGTCCTTGTTTGGTGAGTTCTAAGTTTCTTCTTTCTTCCAACTTATCTTCTTATTAGTACGATGTTTTAAAATAAAGGTTCAGAGCCTGTAGCCAAAACTTTTTCTTTATAGCTTCTTTATAGAATCGCTAATCAAAATATATGGAATTGACATTAGACGAGTCGAACGTCAATATTAACGAACGCTTATGTCAATTCCATACATTTTGACCGACGATTCTATAAAGAAGCGATAAAGAAAACGTCTCGGCTACAGGCCCAGGTGAAGGATAAAAAACAATAATTATCACCTTGTTTGCAAAACATATTACACACTAGCTGTTGCACGCGACTTCGTCCGCGTGGACTTCAGTTTATAGCGCGCGATGTCAACAAAATTGGTGTCAAAAGCTTAAATACAAAAAAAACCCTGGTACCCCTTATATCAAAACACCCAAAAACAGCTGTGCAGTGTGCACATAATATTTCATTTTTTTAATTAAACTTTATTTATGCCAAATTTTAAAGCTTATTTAGCCCCCCAATTACACAAGTTTACTCATAGTAAACTATTTATCATTGATAGGTTTAAGGTTACGTCACTGCATAGCAGGGTGACCATATTTAAATTACAGATCCTGCCTTACTTTGGTCAAAAAACTGCCAAATCCTGCCAAAGCCTGTAGTAAAAAATGCCCAAATACTGCCATCCAATGCCATCTTTTTTTTACTGTTGTTTTAAAGTTTAAAGTTGCTTTAAATTTTTTATTAGATTAAACATTCGCATCGTCTTCTTCCATATCTTCATCTTTATACATAGATTTGCGATTCAAAATTTATTTTCAAGTAGGTTTGAAGGAAAATTTGCAATCACTATGCTCACCAATGCAACGTACATGCAACATGTTTGTTTATAAAATCGGCCAAGTGCGAGTCGGGCTCGCTCACGAAGGGTTCCGTACCGTTACAGAGAGAAATCAGAAAGTAGACAATAAATTGTGTTTTTTATGGAAATAAATATTTATTTTATTTAAATTTTATTATTAATAATTAAATTACAAATACAATTAAGGATTTTGTGAAAATTTAAAGCGCTTAGCTGTTGCCACTATAGATTACGAGCAAAAAAATCACGTTTGTTGTATGGGAGCCTCCCTTGAATATTAATTTTATTTAGATTTTAATATTTGTTGCTCCGGTTGCTTGGTTTAGCGGCACCGGAAATACATAATTCTCGTTCAGTTCTTGAGATACAGCCTGGAGACAGACAGATGGACAGACAGACATCGAAGTCTCATGAATAGGGTCCCGTTTTTACCCTTTGGGTACGGAACCCTAAAAACGGTTCCGAGTTTTTGTATTGATTTGGTAGAACATTCTTTCGCATGAAGCATTAGACATTGGTAAGCATAACAATCCCTTTGAAACATTTAAGATTAAACTGTCTATTAAAATTTCGCATTTTGCCTATTGCACCCCAAAAATTATCTACACTTAAAACAGAATTTGAATTACTACCACCAGATTCTAATAAATCACTGAGTTCTTTGATGCAAAAATAACATTTATTTTTCATACCCCAATCCTGCCAAAACCTGCCAAGTTTTTAAAACGTCAACGGATCATGCCATAGGCCAAAATAAGACGCCAATCCTGCCAAAATGGCAGGAACCTGCCACATATGGTCACCCTGCTGCATAGATAAAGTGCTGAGTTATATTTTGATAACGTAGAAAAGAATTAATAACAATCAAAAAGCGGTGCAATGTGATACCACCTCTCATAGAAAGACGTATGAGCAAGCGATAGCGCGATGTAGGAGACGCACGGCGCCATCTATTATAAATTTTTGGAACTAACTTAATTTGAACAAATTTACGCATTTTCACCCCCTTACAACCCCTTTGTCCAGTTAAAAAGTAGCCTATGTCCTTTCTCAGGCTTTAGACTATCTGTGTACAAAATTTCATTACAATCGGTTCAGTAGTTTTGGCGTGAAAGCGAGACAGACAGACAAACAGACAGACAGAGATACTTTCGCATTTATAATATTAGTATAGATTACACAATCGACGTCGGTAGAATAAAGAGAAGCATTCGATGCTTCTAAGCCTCTCTACTCGTTTGTGATCCTTTGTATTTGTATATCATGAAATTCCGCCGCATCTAAACTGGGAATCTGCTATAAGCTGTGACATAGTGTAGCAGCTGTAGCTTATTACTCATGAGTCATGACTTCATGAGTAATGTTATGCCCGATTTTACGAACTGTAACCCTAGAGCACTTTCGCCCTACGTCCGATCCAAATCCGATTCGTACCCGTAAAAACAGTCCGGATTTTGCTAGGTAGTTTTCCCACATTCCGAAAATAGATTCGGCATCCTAGCTAAATCTATTTGTTGTAACTAAGAACTACGTAAATCTGGTTTTCAAATTCAATCTCGTTCAAATATTAATGTTGTACAATTTCTGAATATAGTCAGGCAACCTCTCACACCGATTTAAATGGATTTCGTAGTATAAATCGATTGTAAACTAGTTAACATGAGCGCGGCGGTGAACAATCTGAGTACTAAAACCCACCACCTACTTATGAACTAAGATCATTATAGTTTCATAATCTCTTAAGTTAAACTTAAGAGATTATGAAACTAATCTTTATCAACATTATCTAGCGCTGCCGTAATGTAACTTGATGTTAACAAACAGTGGAAAACTAAATTGATTCATACTTATAAACTTAAACTAGATGAGGCCCGCAACTCCGTTGCGCCAAAATTAGTTTATCGCGCGGGAACCGTACATTTTCCCGGGACTCGAACTATCTCCATGCCAAATTTCAGCAAAATCGGTTTAGCGGTTTGAGCGTGAAGAGGTAACAGACAGACAGACACACTTTCGCATATTAAAGTATGGATAAGCGAGCTGATGATGATAATGATAAGACAATGTTCTCGATCAAGGTTTTAAAGTTTAAAAGTTGCCTTGATCGAGACCATATCAGTTTAAAGTTTGAACTGTTAAAGCTAAAGCTGCATAATCGATTTACTCGTTTCGCAACTACGTTGCTACTTGTTGCCTCTTTGTATAAAGTTTCGGCGGTTGAAAATCCTACTAAGATTATAAAGGCAATAGTTTGTATGTGTGGATGTTTGTTTTTAATGAAACATGGCAATAATAAAGCTTATACATCAGAATAACACATAGGCTACCATTTTAACCGACTTTCAAAAGGAGGAGGTGTTATGTTCATTTTTTAAATTTTTTTATGTTCAACGATTAATCCACTGTTTGTGAACCGATTTTCAAAAATTTTCTTTTGAAACGTATAAGGATGATGGATGTGATTTACAAAGATGCATTTTTTGTGATTTGTTTGGACAAGCGTCATGCATATCTATACAAAGGTGAAAAAAGTTACTCTTTCAGTGCTGCAACTTTCACAGCGAACTCTAAATAGGGAACTAAAAATAATAATATCTCTTAGTTAGTTAATGGAATCAGGCGTTACTTTGCGGAAATCCATAGCTTAAAATTTAGTTTGTTATTATTTTTAGCAATATTCCGCGAAATAAACTTCCACCTTTAAGTAAATGAGTGAGTGTACGCATAGGCATGCGTACAGCACCTCCCTCCACGCAAAGGCAGTGTGGGAGGAGGGAGGTGCTGTACGCATGCCTATGCGTACAGCACCTCCCTCCACGCATAGGCAGTGTGGGAGGAGGGAGGTGCTGTACGCATGCCTATGCGTACAGCACCTCCCTCCACGCATAGGCAGTGTGGGAGGAGGGAGGTGCTGTACGCATGCCTATGCGTACAGCACCTCCCTCCACGCATAGGCAGTGTGGGAGGAGGGAGGTGCTGTACGCATGCCTATGCGTACAGCACCTCCCTCCACGCATAGGCAGTGTGGGAGGAGGGAGGTGCTGTACGCATGCCTATGCGTACAGCACCTCCCTCCACGCATAGGCAGTGTGGGAGGAGGGAGGTGCTGTACGCATGCCTATGCGTACACTCACTTATTTACTTAAAGGTGGAAGTTTATTTCGCGGAATATTGCTAAAAATAATAACAAACTAAATTTTATTATCGCTTAGTTTTGTTACACCCTGTATATCTGCATATACAGGGTGTAACAAAACTGGGTTTGACTCTGCCCCACCCTGAGCGCAAGGCTGGCTACGCCCATGAGCCTTACCTCTCATTTCTTACAACCTTACTTACAACCCATTTTTCCAGTTAAAACTTAGCCTACCTTTGTCTTTTATCAATCTCTAGACTACTACTACTGTACAAAATTTCAAAACAAACAATCGGTTCAGTAGTTTTGGAGTGAAAGCGAGACAGACAGACAGACAGACAGAGATACTTTCGAATTTATAATAATATTAAGTATGGGTTAGACTTAGTATACTCGTACGTATAAGCTCTTTTCTTATTAATTATTTTTATTCTTTGGCTTTTAAGACAATATTTTGTGCATAAATAAATCTCAATAAAAAAAACAATTATATATAGGTAAATTGGTAGGTATGGTCATGTGGGTCAAGTGTACGCAGCGTGTAAGTGTGCGCATTGTAAATATCTCGAAAAATATATGACGCTGCGGAACGGCAACCCCCCTCTTCGATAACCCACAGGATGCCCTTGCGAAGCGCTCGTGTCCCAGCGGCTGCGCGCGCGCCGTTTTGGACTGACAGATAAATGAAGATTTTTGCTCAAATATTTACGATATTTTGTAAATTTTGATGCGTAATGTTTTGAAGTCGTGTATTTTTTTTCTAAATAAGCTTTTTGCTATCGAGTGCAACATAATATCAAGTTTGTTATTTGCCAGTGTTAAGGATATTCTGATGATGCAGGAACTAACAATATTCGTATAACCCTGTTCCTATGCTTTGGGTTAAGTGTGCGCAGAAGCCTTTTCCCTTATGTGGCGAACAATATTCTGAATCACCGACTGAAGATTGGATTGAATGAAGCCTTTGTGGAGTCTGGTGGCAAAAACAGTGCACGAGCTCCGCACACGGCACTTTTTTTTGTATTACAATTTATATGTATGACGAAGTAACTAAATATTTCTAAGTGAAAATTATTGTTTTCGTATTTTGAATTAAGACGATTCTGTTGATTACTTTAAGTAACTATAAGTAGTTACAAATTAAAATTATAAAAGAATATTCTTTTTGTTCTAAAATATATATATTTTGTTGTTGCGTACACTTACCCAAAGTGCTGCGTACACATACCCCGATACTGGGGTAAAAGTGCGCAAATGGAAGGGTTATTGTTTTCTAAAGTTTCTTAAAATATAAGCTATTGAAAAATACTATTGTTGTGTTTAAGTTGGTGACAAATAAACAGTCTTACAAATGAACACAGTTTTGTTTCATTGTACTAATAATATTTGAGTTTTTTAAAGCATCAAAGTTTAAATGCGCACACTTGACCCACATGACTCTAAGTATTTCATTTTTAGGGTTCCGTACCCAAAGGGTAAAAACGGGACCCTATTACTAAGACTTCGAGTTGTCTATCCGTCTGTCTGTCTGTCTGTCTGTCTGTCCGTCTGTCTCCAGGCTGTAACTCAATAACGGTAATAGCTAGAGAGTTGAAATTTTCAGAGATTATGTATATCTGTTGCCGCTATAACAACAAATACTAAAAACAAAAGAAAATTTATATTTAAAGGGGGCTCCCATACAAGAAACGTGATTTTTTTGGCTTTTTTTGCTCTATATCAATAATGGCAACAGGTAGGTACTTGATTTTTTCTCGAAGTCCTTAGTTATTCTCTTATATAATCTATGTCCTTAAGATATGTCTTCTTTAATGTTTAATAATAATATTAAAATAAAATAAAAAAATAAGGGCAGCTCCCATACAAAAAACACAATTTTTGGCCTGATTTTGCTCTATAATGGTACGGAACCCTTCGCGCGCGAGTCCGACTCGCACTTGGCCGATTATTATTTGTTTTCGAGTCTCGTCTCTTGTGAAGTAATTTCTTGTGAAAAAAATTACATAGGTACTCTTTGGTTTCTAAATTCATTTTGAATAATTATTGATTTTGAATTTCGAACGCCATTATTAATTATTTTTTTAAACATGATGACATCGCGTCTGTCAAAACATAGGATAAATGACTAGTAGATTGGATAGTACTAGTCATTGGAAAAAGCACAAAAACACCATATTTATTAATGTTGCTTTAAAAACTGACTGTTTTTCTTAAAAAACAGGCGTTCTTTTACTTTAAAAACAGGAAACTTTTAAAGCAACATTAATAAATATTGTGTTTTTGTGCTCTTTCCAATGACTGGTACTGTCCAATCTACTAGTCATTTACCTTAGGGCTCCATTCCACCGCGGCGCACGGAGAGGCTACGCACGTGCGTCAAGCTTCGCTTTGTAAGAAAATATATGTGACTGTGTCCACTGCAACTAGGGTTGCCAACCGTACTATAATATATAGTATTGTACTATATTTCGAGCCTGCGTACTATATACTGTTGAACTATTATATAGTACGCAAAAATACTTTATTTTCAACACTAAAATAATCTCATTCCTGCTCTCTATTCCCGCCACTTCGGCATTCACAGAAAGGGTATTTTCGGTTATGAATTTGAAATGGCGATAAGAGAGAAACAGAAGTAGTATCTCATTAATAAATAATAATAAAAAGAGCTTTTAATTTACATGAATCCCTCAAGCCCCAAGCGGTCGCATGCGACCGCGATAAAACTAGATCTTTCCAACAATCCGCGATCGAGGGATCTAAAAATTAAATGTAATGAAGCATAATATTATGAGTTATGACACTTTTATTTTAGACAAAACATTGTTAAAAAATGCAAGAAGTGCAAAAAATATAGTTTTTATATAAACAAGTAATACTTAAATATTTCATTGAACATTTTTTTAATTTTTCCATAAAATACTATAATTTTTGGAAGTGTACCATATTTTTTATAGTTTATTTTGAAAAATACTATATTTCGCCGGAGAAATGTTGGCAACCCTAACTGCAACCCATGCACACGCTACGCACGAATTGTGTCAAGTCAAAGAAATAAATCCATGCACGTCCACGCGTGTGCGTGGCCGTGCACAGCGTGCGCAACGGTGGAATGGAGCCTTTAATGTAAAGCGATTTAAGCGCCCCATTCAAGACAATCTATCTAAAGTAAAAAAAAGCATAAGAAAATAATAGTTAATATTATTATAACAATAAATTGTTGCAAATGAATAGTTAATTTTTACAATCAACAACAGCTAATTGTTACGATTATGACCCTGGCTAGTGGCTACGTAAGTTGCAATTTTTATCATTCACTCATAAAAACATAATTATTAGGTATATCAAATGGACAAAGTTATAGTTTTTTATTCAATTTTAAGACTTTTGAGAATTAATATACTCGTAAACGTAAATAACTTCATCTAAATGTACAAATCTAGATAATTTACAAACAGAATGTAACGATCGCTTTATTATGAATGGGGGCTTTATTTCATAGGCAGTATTAAGAGTATTTAATTTAATAGAACGGTCCACAATATCTATTAATGCTTTTTAACAAAATTTCAAGGAACTATGAATTAAATATTCCATAAAATATATCAAATAATAATCAAATAAGCAAGTTTTGGAGTAGATCGGACGAAAGAATCGCTTTAAGCTCCGTTTAGACCAAACGAGCGAATGCTCATTCTAGTAAAGCTCTTTTGATGTAAACTAACAACGAGCATTCTTTCGTTGTTCTAGTGTGTTCGCCACGTGTTCGGCGGTAAATAGGTAGAATGCTCTAAGAATCTCGTTCGTTTGGTGTAAACGACGCAAGAGCGCTCGAGCAATTGCCTAGAGCGTTCTTTCGTGTTCGGACGTGCTCGCTCTTCGAGGCGGTCTCTTCAAAGGGATTCTAGTGTTCTTGAAATATTTTACTTTTTGGCGGGTTTTTTAAATTATCGAGTATTCTTCTTTTATTAAATTCGTCACCCACCAACGTCTTTTCCTTCTTTTCTTTTTCATTAATTGCGTTATAACAATAAATACAGCACTTGAAATCACAATATCGCTATCACAGTCAGACATAGTGTAGTTGTTACGTAGTTTATATACTCTTTGAGTGTAGTGTTAACCCTACTACTTATCGTTGACGAATGAGCAATGAGCATTCGCTCGTTTGGTCTAAACGGAGCTATATGATTCTCATCTATAGAGCAAAAATTCTTATTCTTGATGTTCTTGTTGATTCGATTGGTGTAAACGATCTAAAGTATGTTGTAACGAATTATAGTTTACACTAAACGAATACGAAAGAATGTTCTTGTGCTGTTCTTGCTCTATGTTCTTTTGGTGTAAACCCACCTTTAGGAGACGAATTTCGAAAAATCCCTTATTGCACGCCTACGTCATACAGAGAACACTTCCCCCAAATTTCAAGTCTCTACGATCAGTGGTTTAGGCTGTAGCGTGATTCCATTTTCATGATATTCAGGACAAACCCTTTTATATATATAATGATAATATAGATGATATAGGTCTACCATCGCCTTATTCTCTTTTCTTTCTTTTTACGCTGCATAGCAGCTGCCGTCATCACAAGAAAAAAATGAATATCTACCTTTGACCAAATATTATATTATACTGATCCATAGCGACAAAGACGACCTTCTCACCGTATTACATAGACGACTGATACAAATTGATTGATCATGCTGCATCATGAAAAATGAGCGTTCTTCATGCAGCATGTAATTCACGTAAATGCATGGCCATGCTGAATTACCGTCTACGGAGTGTTTAAGATTGTGACATGAAAAGTAATTGACACATAGTTGGTGAATTTTTAACTTGATGGTTATAATCTGTCATAATTATTAAAAAATCTTAGACACTCCAGTATTCAACATAGATGGGTTTGAACCATATTGATTTTCTCACTGTTCTAAACTTAATGAGGTTAAAACCAACTCTGAAATTCATTGCTTTCTTCGCTATGTTTTAAATAATAGCTTGTATTATGACAATCAACCCCTCTTACTCATTATATCTTATGTAATGTATCACTGTCAAGGGTTTAGAAACCTACGTCAATTTTATGGTGGTGGCATGGGTTAAGGAGGGTTGTTTTGGATGAGAAAAACTCCTACTTACCACTTCCACCGCCAGAAAACTCCCCGTTTAGAAGAAATTCGCATTTGAAATTTTCGTAATCTTGAGATAAGGTCATCTGTTTTCTGGTGTTCACGAAGTGTTTTCAAGGCATCTCAAGGCTGTGATGAGTGGGGGACGATTATTTTATCATTCCAAACCTATATAATTCAAGGTTTCTTGATAAAAATTATATATATATATATATATATATATATATATATATATATATATATATATATATATATATATATATATATATATATATATATATATATATATATATATATATATATATATATATATATATATATATATATATATATATATATATATTAAAATTCACTACATAGTAATTGTGCGGGTTTTGCTAATAAATATTTGGCAGTTGGCTTCTTCTTCTTTTTTTTTTAATTGCCTGGGATGTTGACACTTGGCATTTCTTTGACGTTCCGTTATGGATTACAATTTATGGTAATTAATAGCAATGTTGGCCCAATACGACTTGGTTGGGTTAGGTTAGATGGCTAAGGCGGGAGCGTAGCGAAGCGAAGCTCCTCGCCTTAGCCATCGTGGTTATTTTTTGTGAACCACCCAGAAACAGGAGCCCCGCGTAGCGGGGCTTCGTTAACTTATTACTGATTCCTAAGCCTTTATCATTTATCTTTATCATAAAAAAAAAAACAAAACGTCAAAGTAATGTCAAGTGTAAACACGGTAGACGAAGAAGAAGTTTTTGTAATTTTTATGTACCTAGTGAATTTTGTTAAGTAGGTTTTTTGATAAACAAAATTGAAATTTTAATTTCTCCACTCACAACAGCCTAGCGAGAGGCATCACTCCGAAGAAACACTCCGCAAATTGTCGAGAATAGAATATGACGCAGCCTCAAAATTCCGAAAATTTCAAAGGTGAGTAGCTCCAAAACTGGGGAGCTTCTTGTTCTGGTGTTGGTACAAGGGGGTGGTTTACCCCTCCCCGCCCTCTCCATCCCTGCCCTTTCCCCAATTTTGACGTAGGTTTCTAAACCTTTACCACTGTCAATATATTATAATGTTTGTCTGTTACAGCTGTGGTACTATACCTGTGCTCGGGTCTGGGCATCACGGCGGGCGCTCACAGGTTATGGGCCCACAAGTCCTACAAGGCGCGTCTACCTCTGAGGCTACTTCTCACGTTATTCAACACTATAGCATTCCAGGTAAGATTTTATTTATTTATTTTTTCATTTATTAATGCTTTTTCCACAATGTTGGTTTTATTCTTTATATAGTAGAGGAGGGGAGGGTGCTATTATTGTAGTCACTCGAGCGTCATGGAGACCTAGTAGGTTTTGTACATTAGGTAAAGCTGATAAAAAGATAATAAGAGCGTTTTTTTATTTGAGCGGTAGGCTCAGAAACTGCAGCCATTTTAAAGTTTTGAAATAGAAAATATATTCAGAAAATTGCTTATTTAGGTAAATTATAAATATATTTTAGACAACAAGGACTAAATCATTTAGTTTAGAGCAAAATAAAATATCTGCGAAGCTTAGTTAAGAAAATATGAAGCTTTATTTTTTTTTATTTTAAAATGTTCCTACAGGCTTACCTAACCTTTGAATCGTCAGTGCTTTATATGGAAGCTTATTTGGGGTATACTAAACATCCCCTATCTTAATCTGACAGATCCGACGATATTTCAATATTAAAAAAAAAAAATTACCCACCACGTGAGAAATCTGATTTCTATACCATGATAACTAGACACATGTCGGAAGCCTATGCAAGCTTAATCTGACACGCTCGAGCTACTCCCGAAATCCCCTCTTCCCCTCCCCAACTATTACTTTTTATTTGTTCGTCTGTATATAAGCCTAGAATCGATTGGACCCATTTAGATGAAATTTGGCTCAATAATACGAGGATTCCCCAAAGGAATATGGGGAAACGTCGTAGGCTTATATCACCATTCAATTTTCGTTGGAGTTTCAAGGGTTGCGAAGTTAACAACATCAGTGGCCATGCCTGCAGATAGTTATATAATGATAGTTGTAAAGGTTAAAAGTTTTCGATACTCGTAAAATACAAATTAATTTAACGCGGTTTATTAAAATTTCGCGCCGGATTGCTCTACTTATTGCTCCAAATTGCTCAATTATGCCGACCTAAATGTAGAAAACGATTTTATATTAATCGGATTTGGTGGTTAAGTACATTATGCTGAACTCAAAAGCTCTTTAAATCAAAGATACTTGACATTTTTAACCGACTCCCAAAAAGGAGGAGGTTATATGTTCGGCTGTGTGTATATATATATATATACACACAGCCGAACCGAAATATATTATGATATTTAGACGAATTCTGAAAGAGGCACTATTAAAGAGAAGAATTATTAATACTTTTTAGTTATAAGAATTATTTAATACTTTTTAGTTCATATTATTACTTATTGTTTTTTACCTTGGAAGTCGGTTTTTAATTTTTTGTTAAAAATAATAATCATAATGCGAGTATTTTATACAAGTAACGATGTACTTAGGCTTGTCGACGTAAAGACGTCGAGTTGTTTTTGTAGTACTGTAAGGGCCCTTTCACACGACGTTTTTTACGCTCGTGTGTATCGATACAAATGCAAGTAGAACGCTCAGCAAACGCAAGGAAGCCGATACGTTTTAAAATTTATATCTGAAAAAACGCGATGAAAACGCGCGTCGTCAGTGCGTAAAAAATACGTCGTGACGTGCAGGGCCCTTAAATTAGGGCCCTTCAACGATTACACAGACAAACGATTTTGGAGACACATTTTTTTTAAATAATTAAAAATCGAATATCAGCAGTTGGTCTATGTTGTTGGCGCGAGTACTTTGCAAAATATAGAGACACTTGAAATTACTCGCGTCACAAACATTTAAAAATTCAAGTATTTAAAAAAAACAATCATGAATTGAAAATGAGAATGCAGACAGTGAATTAGCAAAAGAAAAACACATGCGTGTGACTGGCCCTATAACAGTACTTCTTTGACGTAAATGCTCTTTATGTGGTACTTTTTTGCGAACGTAGCGCGTAGCCTACTTTTGGTGTAGAAAACATACTTAACAGACGCTCTGTACATGACTCAGATAGCTAGAGGAAATTACTGGGGAAGAGACACCTTAAATAATTACAACATTCTTATGTACGAATCGACATTACCATTGAAGGCTAGTGAGGATGATATTCATTCATTCATCATTCGTTCAGGTCATTAGGTCATCTATTTGAATATATTATATAACTCAAAGGTGACTGACTGACTGACATAGTTATCTATCAGCGCACAGCCCAAACCACTGGATCGGGCTGAAATTTGCCATGCAGGTAGATATTAATATGACGTAGGCATCCGCTACGAAAGGATTTTATCAATTCTACCCCCAAGGAGTTAAAACAGGGGATGAAAGATTGTATAAAACTTTGTCAATTTTAAACGATCGGGCTGAGACTATGCATGCATAAAGCTACTTTTACGTAGGCATCCCCTAAGAAAGGATTTTAATAAATTCCACCCCTAAGGGGATAAAATAGGGGATGAAAGATTGTATAATACTTACAATAATAATACTTCTTAACGCGAGTGAAGCCGCGGGCAAAAGCTAGTCGTATCATAATTTGTGCGTGATTTAGATTTTAGGAGGATTGTTACGGCTTGCAAAAAATTTTTTCGTAATGATAATATTTTATGTAAGTACTTATACATAATATTTTATTAGAAAAGTCAAAATTCAATGCAATGGATAATATAATAGCATTGGACTAAAATAATAAGTACATAATAACAATCTATTTTGGGAATACCGAATTGGCCGATTCACGTGAATGCATTAATTTAAAATTTAGATTGTGCCTACACAGGTAAACTAAATTTAAAATCCATACTAATATTATAAAATATGCGAAAGTGTGTATCTGTCTGTTACCTATTAACGCTCAAACCGCTGAATCGATTTTGCTGAAAGGCATGGAGATACTTTGAGTCCCGGGAAAGGACATAGGATACTTTTGATCCTGGAAAAATGTAAGGTTTCGCGCGATAAACGAATTTTGGCGCAACGGAGTTGCGGGCGTAATCTAGTTTGGTATATTACTATTGTTTTTAGCAATATGATGAATAAATGAGTGAGTGTGCGCATAGGCATGCGTTATAGCACCTCTCACCTTTTCCATTCTGTCTTTGACGGATTCTGTTTACCAACTAATAATAATAGCTCCCACACCGGTTTCGGTGACGGTGGCCGGTATCCAGGCCAGCTACGCAGGAGTAATTTTATATTGCCCAAGTGTGTGCGCATTACACAAGAGCACTCTCTATTCCTTTTACTCTCATAACCCAGTGGGACGGACGACCGACACGACTGGCGAGAGATCAGGCGCAGGACCGACTTTTTACATGCCCATCCGACACATGGATCATCTTAGGGAGCATACACATACTACGTGACCTCCTTTTTGAGATTTTTTGACCCCCTCCCTCCCTCTGGTGACCACGCGTAGTGTATGCCAAGACAACCCCCCCCCCCCCCCCCCCCTTCAATTGTTCACGTGGTATTGACAAGAATAATTTTTAATCATTTTGTATGTAGAAAGAGTAGATAGCAAATGAAAATAATTTGACTCATATTTGTGTTTATTACAACAATGTCAATACTTGGATATGGCATACGCCATCAAAACTGTAGCAATGTTTTTGCATGCAAAATGTGAATCGAGAAAATATTGTCGCCCTTTTTGTCTTACAGTAATAGCATATATACTATGATATTATAAGTTTAAACACTTACGGATTTTGTCGCGGAGCGGAAAGTGCTCCGCGACAAAATCCGTAAGTGTTTAAACTTATAATATCATGAGTGATACTCGCGAAAACTTAAGAAATCATTAGCATATATACTACTTCTCTTTCACTCATTTTACGCTTTCAATGCATATTTTACGTAATCAATGCATTAAACACGTCCGACTGTCACCGCGTCCTATGGCACACTGCTCTCAGATGAGTGAGCTCACTCACTTCGAGGGTGACACATTTATGCGCTGACGATTGTATGGAATACCTTTTCTAAAGGTTATAATTCTATGGTTTATTAAGTAATTTATTACAAAAGACTCATTGCATGTTTATAATGATTATTACTACTTAATTAAATATGGGAATAAAAATAACGATCACCAAAAAGTACTTTGATACTCAATAGTTTGCCAAAAAGAAAATATACTTGACACCAATATTTATAATTATTAGGTACTACCAGAGACCAGCCACACATTAATTACATATGGGAATAAAAATGAATATCACCAAAAAATACTTTCATACCCAATAGTTTGCCAAAAAGAAATACTTGACACCAATATTTAAGATATACATACTATACAAGGTGTAACAAAACTAAGTGATAATACTTTAGGATGTCTACGTGTAGTGAGTTTACTGTGAAAGCAGCAGCGCTGAATGAGTAAAATTTTATTCACTTTTGTATGGGCAAGCGCCTCAGTGTAACGAGTTTCTCCATACTAAAGTGAAAAAAAAAATTGGTCTTTCAGCACCACTACTTCCACAGTGAACTCTATGTAAGGAACACATACACACCCTAAAGTATTATCACTTAGATTTATGTATAACTAGCTGTTGCCCGCGACTTCGTCCGCGTGGACTTCAGCTTATATCGCGCGGTAGTTCCCGTTTCTATGTAGGCTACATTACTGCAATTATTATTTATTATTTATTTATTTAAAAATTTCCACAACAAAGTTGCACCCGCCGGTTTCGCGGTACGATTACTTCAATTCAGAAAAATCTTCTTAAAACTTCAAAAAAACGTGAAAGAGATCCTTCATCCTTACCACCTCTTATAGAAACACGTTTGAGCAAGCGCTTGTGCGATGTAGGTGACGGCAGAGCGACATCTATTACGAATTTTTGGAACTAACTTAATTTGAACAAATTTACGCATAAACACCCCCTTACAACAGCTTTTTGCAGTTAAAAAGTAGCCTATGTCCTTTCTCAGGCTTTAGACTATCTGTGTACAAAAGTCATTACAATCATTTCAGTAGTTTTGGCGTGAAAGCGAGACAGACAGACATACAGAGATACTTTCGCATTTATAATATTAGTATAGATATACATATAATTATAATTTATGTAATAGTCTAAAATTACAATAAGACAATCAGAGAAATTAATTTCTAGGCAGATGGCGGACCTAAGTAATTTGGTCGCGTTTAAAGTTAAACCCAATCGACAGACCACAATTTTACATTGAATTGACATGATCTGACTACATGACGTTGGTCTGTCAACTACCTAGGAATCAATTTTCTCGATGGTACATACTAGCTATTTTAGTCACGAGTTCACGACTGTAGTTCAAATTCTAATCGAACACCAAATATTATAGAATCCTTCGATCGCGAATTCTTGGAAATCTATTGTTCTCGCGGCCACATGTGGCCGTTTGAAGCGTTAATGATCACCAAACTTGACAGCTTCACCAAACTTCAAAATGCCTGACAAGTGACAACAGTGCCCGTTTTTTTAAATGGCTGTTGGCTATAAAAATAGTGTGTCAGCTCCGACGCACGACTGGAGTTTACTCCTTAAGTACGAGTATAGCAATATAAATACATCGACACTGATAGAAACAAACAAGCCCAATAACATATAGTATATAGGTATAGTCGCCTATACAGCATACCATATGTACGTCTTAATCATAAAGTTAATATACCTATCGGAATATAATATAATATAATAATATAAAAAAAAACTAAAAAAAAATTAATAAAAAATTATATAATAATATAATTATATACTAACATAATTATATAATAATATAATATAATATTCCGATAGGTATATTACCTTTATGGTCTTAATACACTCACAGCCAAATTAGAAAGTTGCGCACAACATGCACACCAAAAACGTGACATGATTTTTCGTTACTTGTTAGTAGGTTTTACCCCTCGGATTTTTCTCATACCGGGCGCCTTATATATGAAAATCGATTCTTAAGGAGTCAACTCCAAAAAAATCGTATGACGTTTCTCTCGGCAAAATTGACTACGTGACAAAACTCTAGACCCCCTCCCTCCCTCTAGTGACCGAGCGTAGTATTTTGAAGACCCCCCTCCCCCCCCTAAATGGGTCACGTAGTATGGGTATGTTCCCTTACTTGTCAGACAATCAGGTGATCAGCCTGCATTGTCCTAACCAAACTTGGAAATAACATGTTTCCAACGCGGGAATCGAACCCACGACCTCCGAGTCAAGAGCCGCGCTCTATACCAACTAGACCACGGAGGCGTTCAACCAACTAAATAATATTATGTGAACAAAATTACATTTGCTACGCGTCTCATATCATTCTATCTCATATTATAGGAGTTAGGACGTTTTAGTTTAATGGTCTCTAATTCTTATCTAAACCTGAGGAGGTTTAGATTTAGTTTTAGGGGGGTTGCGTATACCTAATCATTGATGCAATAGCTACCTATATTATTATGTGTCCAAAATATTATAATGGAGTGAAACTTCAAACTCTCAACTCTACTGCATAATATACTCATAAGTCATAACATAAGCATAATAGAAGATCTATTTTATTGTGCAACTAGCTGTCCCGATGAACTTCCTGTCACTTTAAAACCTTCCGTGGACTTCTACGAATATTTTAAGACTAAAATCAGCTCAATCCGTTCAGCCGTTTCCGAGTTTTAGCGCGACTTACACATTTGAAAATTCATTTTTATATATAAGATATCACGCTTCAATTTTATTAAACAGTTTATTTGAAAATAAGATTGAAAAGTGGGCCCGCAGGGCTATCACGTAAAAATAGCGATCAACAATCCACTAGCAATAATCGCGCGAGCGATTGCTGGGTATAAAAACAATGGTGTCATGTATAGCGATCGATTGCAATCGTATTGTTTTGGCTGATACGTGATACGAAATTGCGATTTTGGAGCAATCATCGCGCAATAATTGATATCGCATTGCTCTCGCAAGATACGTGATACCGCTGCCGGTTAGTCATTACTCATGACTCATAAGTTCATTACATTTTTGGTTACGTTACATGAGGGCTGAGGCCCGCGCAGGCAAGTGTACGGGCAGCTCTGTATGTCTGTACGTTTTATCATTCGATTACACATTTTTGGAACGAAGTTCCTTATCGCGCGTTGCGAAAGGGGGCTAGACGGAAAAAGTTATAATGACACTTTTTTAGTACGGTCTGCGAAGTAGGGGCAGAGGGCGTTGATGAGGCGATGACATCAACTGGCGGGAAATTTGAAATTCTACCATTCCTCTATGGCAGGAATTTTTTTTAGCTGGGTGGGACTCTTCATTATTTATTTTTGTTTGTTTTTTTTTCTATATAACTTATTTCCATCCGGGTGTCCCTTGACACCTCTCAAGTTTTTAGTTTTAAGTGAAAGGTATATTATGTTTATATTAATCAGCCTTCCGACTCTCATGTCAGAGGGCAGGCGGGCCGGGCGGCGTGATTTGCACGAGCGTTACATAATTTCCGGCGCGCGCGTCCTCCCTCAATGTCACGCTTATCAGTGCGTGAGCCAATAAGTTTGTTTACCTATGTATCGGGCGCACGTGCTGTGGCGATGTAATGCGTCGCGCGATTGATAAAAGTTAGCGTCTAAACACACTAGGCTGAATTCGCCGGCGTAATTTACGTGGCCGAAATTACGTTCAGCCGCTTACGTCTGATGCGACACACTATAAATTACGCGAAGAGCCGAAATTTCGAGGCGTAATTTCCGTTGCGGAACGCGCGCGTAAGTGAGTATTTAAAATTCTCAGATGTAATGTGTGCGTTAACGCTTTGGAGATAAGGTTGGATTTCCTATGTTCGGTTTTGATAATTCCGTCGCGTATAGTGTGTTGCTATACAAAACATTACCGCCGAATCGCTGCCGAACTTTACGCTCGACTTGGCTCGACGTAAATTCGGCTCACGACGGAATTTCGGCATATTGTGTCGTCTGTCGCGTTCCGCCCATATTTTGTATGGATTTGAAACGCGGCGTAAACGCGGCGGAATTTACGTCGGCGTAATTCAGCCTAGTGTGTTTAGACCCTTAAACTGCATTCACAAGATACGATAGCAAAGTTACATGTCAAAAATGTATGAGATTTGATATAATATCGCGCCATTATATTTATTATATTGGGCGCTGTATTCAGAGAAGTTTAAAGGAACTTTTCGTCCAAATTCTTTTGAACGTAACTGAGATAATGTTGTTAGTAAGAAGTGTAAAACACGTGATAAATGCACATTCATTGACCATACCAAAATAAACTTGCGGTACTACGGAACCCAATATTGCGCGTGGCCTGATACGCACTTGGCCGGTTTTTTTCTTTGATGACTGGTAGTGGTGACTGATAAGAAAACATTTTTCTTCTTTTATTGAATAAATGGGAAGGTTATATTGTTTAAATTAATAATATTTTTACTATCTTACAATACATGAGCAGCTAGCTTACACACATACGTCTCTAGACGCACGCACACAAACACCGAGCCGAAATCTGCTGAACTGAAACGTGACGAGTGATAGGTTTTTTCGTTACGAATTTTTTTGATTCGATCGCCGCGTTTAAAACCCGCTATAAAAGCTATGCGATAGCTTAATTCCAATTTATAGTTTTATATAAATAATTGGATTGTACAAGAAAAGTGGGTAGCGAATTCGGGGTACAAGAGAGTAGAGGCGACTGTCGAACAGACGCTCGCTTGATGGTATAACTAAGGTGACCATACGTCCCGCTTTGGGCGGGACAGTCCCGCTTTGAGGCAGTCTGTCCCGCTGTCCCCCGCGAGGCCGAAATTGTCCCGCTTTTGCAAACAGATCAAACGACAATAATTTAAAATTATTTTTATGTTTGAAATGCCTGTGCAAGCTAATACTAAGAGCTCCGTGGTGCAATGCCTGGAAGTAACGCATACAGACAACAAACGTCTTCTGCCATATTTTGCTCGATATCAAATCTAGACGTTCCGCGAAGCTTCGCCCGCGTAAATTAAAAATTCCACCGAAAAATTAGCCCACAAAATAGCCTATAATCCTTCACGTGGTCAGTGGTTCTTTTTATCTGTGCCAAATAACAGAAATTGCTGCAGTAGTTCGTGAGACATTTTTTTTCAATTAATTTTTCCGGTTTTATCCACATTTTCCTCTGTTTCGTCGCTCCTATTTGTATTGGCATGATAAAATAAAGCCTATAGTAGTTCCTGAGATTAGCACACATGAATCACATATTTGGGGGGGTGGATACTGTATTTGTCCCGCTCTGACAAAAAAAAATAATGGTCACGTTAGGTATAACCCGCGCTGCTCCAGAGGAGTTACACTCACAGACTCTGTAACACAAGTCTACGAGTGTAAAGCTGTCACACCAAAGCCGTCGGCCCAGCGGCACAACCCGCCTGGCTTCCTCATTTTGAAACAAGCTTGCCGGTGTCACACCAAAGCCGCCGGCCCGGCGGCACAACCAGCCGGGTAAGGGGCTTAAACAAACCTGCCGGCGGCTTGCGCTCATTCAGTTGCCCGCTGCCCGAAGCCACCGGGCTTACCTGCCGGGTTCGCCGGCCAGTATTAACCCGCCGGGTTCGTGCCGCCGCGCCGGGCCGGCGGCTTTGGTGTGTAGACAGCTTTACGGGTATAACACGAGTTGTGTTCCTGCCCCCTGAATTTATAATCCCAAACCCCTCTACCTCCCTCGCTCGCTGTAACATAAGCTTTGTTTCACGCTGTTTTTAAGCAGGTACCAGGGCGTAGATCCCTAATGTAACACAATCTGTAATCAAGCATTATTGCTTAAATACACCCGATAGGAATTGCCCGAGTAGCCGCCTCTACACAGACAATTCTCGAGCAAGGATTACACATTACACAACCAACTCACAATAAGAATATACGAGAGTTATAACGTAGAACAATAGATATGATACCAATTAAACACCGCGATCCATTTGATGTTAAAAATGATCTAAACGCTCAAAATGCCTCCTATATTGAGCGTTTTGATCGTTTTTAACATCAAATGGAACGCGGTGAAAAATATTAGATCGCATTGACAGTATTGTGACGTCACAATCAAAATCGACCAGAATAATGTGCGAATCAAATTGACCGTCAAATTCAGTATCAAAACGAGAATAAACGATGCTAATATAAATTATGATTTATTGCAAATTGAACTTTATCTGATACATGAGAAGGTAAATGTTTCATTGTAGAAGTTGGAGCATCGTGATGCATATAACATTTATGTTGTGAAAGACATTTTGAAACGTGTTTGTACTTTGTAGAGAATAAAGTTTTAATTTTTCTTTAAATGAAGCGTAATGTTGCGTTTCGTTTCGTCGCGGTGTGCCCTGACCACATAAAAATATCGGTGTCATTTGCCGCTTACAATAAAGTTCCTATATTGTCATGTAACATAATTAATGCATGTACCATCGAGGAAATTGATTCCTTGGCAGTTGACAGACAAACGTTATTTGGTCGGATCATATCAAGTGAATGTTAAATGTGATCTGTCAGCTGGGTTTGACGTAACGCAACCAAACTACTTAGGCAGGGCTCGGAACCGGTTTTTTTTTAACCAGGTTAAAACGCTCTATAACCAGGTTTTTGGATAAGTGTTCGTTCGGAGCGAAATAGAGATGCGAGCGGTATTGCTTCTGAAATTAAGGGGCAGCTAGGGAATGCAAATCTCGCGAGATTGGGGATCAAGCGAGATCCCGCGAGTTTATGAATACAATACCGCGAGATCTCGCCAATTTCGAGATCTCGCGAGATTAGCAGTTTGGTAGTTTTTTTTGCAAATAATCACAATATTTGAATAAATTACGAAAAAAAAGTACTTAATAAATATTATAAGTATTATAAGATTAACATTCATTTTCACGAATTTTTTCAATAGAATTTTATGCATCAAACATTGTTTGACGTATCTGTCTATAATTTTTAAGTAGTAAACTTTGACATTACGTATCTACTAACTATCAAATAACAAATGAAAGAAACAACCAGTCTTCTCTTCCAATGTGCGCTTTTATAATTTTGGACGTGGCGGTAATATCGTGGACATCCGCGGTAAAACGATAATATAGGGAAGTAAAATGTATGGAAATATATGGAGACGCTTTTAAATAATTTCCATCGACGATAACTTTTTAACGTGCACGTTAGAGGACATCACGTGACGACGTCTACACTTCTGAACCGCACGAAACGTCCGTGGTGCGTAAAATCAAAAGGGCATTTAACATACCCAACGTTTTATCGTGGAAGCCGGCGTCCACGATAACGTGACGTCCAGAATTACTTATAAAAGCGCACGTTATCAAACACAAATCTTTTAGTAATAAAACAGTTCTTTTATAAGTAACAAAACAACGAGAAGTCAAAATTCAGGACCTTGTTGAAATTAATCACAGTGCACAGTTGCTTAGGCCAGCTCCTCTTTGTTTTTACTCCGTGCTCGCAACTCCGTCCGTGTCAGTCCGCGCTTCGAATAGGACGTTTTAATGTTCAAGTGCAATCTCGTCAAACTCGCGAGATCTCGCCTTTTTTTAATGACTCTTATCCGATTGTTTACGTTGAAAATTAACCAAATACACAATTTTAAAAAAAGAAAGTTTGCTTTGCTAAGCTAAATACAACTATAAGATTTTTGCAAAGTTTTTAGAGATTAACGCTCGTCGTAACCAAGATAAAAGGGTTTGGGTAGATTTAAGGGTTGTAACAAAAAGTGTGTTAAGCTTACTTATTGTGCGTATTTAATTATTTAGAGAAATGATAACTTTAAGTACTTAAAAACGTTTAAATATCTCCAAAAATGTGTAAAATAGACCGAAAATATTTTTCTATATTTGTTAAGAATTTATTTAAGTGACAGCTAAAACATTAAATGCATCGACAAATTAAAGACTTTTTCTAGTCTTTGAAATATATTTAAGCTTCCTACTTAAAGCCAGAAAAAAAATTGGGTGCTACAAATCTCACGTACATACTAAAGACGCATGCTGCGATCTATGTTTGGAAAATGCTTACCTGAATGCAAAAAATATCAGTTCTTAACCTAATTTGTATTTTTTTTCCTTTAAGTATGTTTTAGCAAATATAATTAATGAACAAAACTAAATAAAAAATCAATTTTATTCTGTAAAAACCTAACCAAAAGAAATAAAATACAGATTTTCTTCGAAATGTCCGTGAAAAGTTTGTGCTACATTTTCAGAAAATTTAATAAAGTAAGAGCTAAAAAGTTATACACATTAAGAAATAGAAGGCTTTGTTAAGCCTAAAAAATAATTTTATGCTTCCTATTTAAAACCAAAGAAAAATTGGAACGCCATTTACCTGGCGAGGCACACAACAAGCACATTTGGAGGTATGCTCATCTACATACAAAAATATTAATTTTGAATATAAATTATATATTTTTTTCAACTTATTTTCTTTCTTTGGAATATATTTTAATATTTTATTATTTTGCTATATATTTAAAAGAAAGAAATATGCAAATTTTCTTCAAAATTTTACAGTTTATGAGTTTACTTGAAGTGGAAGAGAATAATTTAAAAATCAAAAGCACAACTTTTCAATAGGTAAACTTTATTATTTATGTTATCAGCTACACATTCCTTTTTTTCTTTTCAATTTTCATCCACTATTGCAAAAATCGGAGGTTTGCACGATTTTTACGCTCTGGGAACTCCACTAAAAATTTACTTTTATCAATCTGACAAGGCTGTCCCTAAAATTAGCCTGGTCGATGTCTGTCAGTGCGAATATCGACGTAAAGGACATTAAAATAACATTCATATCAGCGCGCCTTGTACAGTGGCGGTCACGACGTTCGCCGCGTCCTTGATAGGGCGAAATTATATCTACATTTTATTTTATTAATGACCGAATCATTTAAAGCAGCGGTCGGCAACCTTTTGGCAGGCAAGGGCCACAAGGTGGCAAAACAAACTAAAGGCGGGCCGCAGACCTCATACTCGTATTAACCCTAGAAGCTCAATTATATACCTACACATAATATTGAAAGGAAATAAAATTTTATTAAAAATGGCTTAAACAGAGCCTACGTAGTTAAGTCGCGATAACTACTGGCAGTATTAAAAACATTGTTTTGTGTGTATCAAACACATAACTTATTTACAAAACATTCACGGGCCGCAAGTAAGACGTTCGCGGGCCGCATGTTGCCGACCGCTGATTTAAAGTAGTCGGTTATTTCCTTAGAAGTTAGAACTATAAAAAAGCTTTCCTTTTTGTAAAAAAATCATATCATTGTCATTGAAAATCACGAGATGTTCGAATTTTAAGTGTATTTTTATGGTGATATTATCAGGATTTTTTACAGAATT
This sequence comes from Polyommatus iphigenia, assembly GCA_963422495.1. Classification (NCBI taxonomy): domain Eukaryota; kingdom Metazoa; phylum Arthropoda; class Insecta; order Lepidoptera; family Lycaenidae; genus Polyommatus; species Polyommatus iphigenia. The sequence goes on from OY730182.1 coordinate 40,723,657, forward strand.
ACCATGCCATTTTTCAATATTATGTTCGTTTATTTTTTTACTTTGTTCCTTTTTGAGTCTACATTAATTTTGGTGTAAGAGAATTCTACATAATTTCTTCAGACTGGAAGCTTAAAAATCAGTCTTTTCGAACTGACCTGGCCTTAAAAGACATTTTGTTTCCAACACTTCATTTTACGTATTAACTAGCGACCTGCCCCGGCGTCGCACGGGTATAAAATATATAGCCACTGAAAAAATGATTAAAATCGATAGCCTATGATCCTTCACGTGGTTTACTTCTTATCTGTGCCAAATAACATAAAAATTGCTCAAGTAGTTCGCGAGATAAGCCCTTTCAAATAATTTCCCCCGTTTTTTCCACACATTCTCCTATTAGTCTTAGCGTGATAAAATATAACCTATAGCCATCCTCAATAAATGGGCTATCTAACACTGAAATAATTTTTCAAATCGGACCAGTAGTTCCTGAAATAAGCGCGTTCAGTTAGCCCTTTCAAATAATTTCTCCCGTTTTTTCCACATTTTCCTTTATTTCTTCGCTCCTATTAGTTTTAGCGTGATAAAATATAGCCTATAGCCTTCCTCGATAACTGGGCTATCTAACACTGAAAGAATCATCAAAATCCGTTGCGTAGTTTTAAAGATTAAAGGGAACAAATGGACACGAGGGAAAAAAAGCGACTTTATTTTTACCCGACTGCCAGGAGGGTTATGTGTTTAGCGCGTATCTTCTATGTATGTAATATTCTTTATTACCTCGTATCTTCAGAACGGCTAAACGGATTTTCACATTTGAGGTATCGTTAGATTTGCCTTAATAGCCCGAGTGTTCTTAGATAGGTGACATTAAGAAAAAACCAAAATGGCGGATGTTTGACGCCATACCGTGAGGTAAACAAAAATAAAAATTTACCAAGCATATCGAGTGGGGTATCAAATTAAGGATTTTAAGCACTGATTCTAAATATGTATATAACTTAAAGTTTTAATATTAAGTAGAACAATAAATCTACACTAATATTATAAAGAGGAAAGATTTGATTTTTTGTTTGTTTGGCTCCGAAACTACTGAACTGATTTGAAAAATTCTTTTAACATTGGAATTCTACATTATTTTTGCTGAACATAGGTTGAATTTTATTTTGGAAAAAAATAGGGTACCGTAAGATATTTGGGTTCTTCAGACGCAAGGTGTAAAAAATCAACCAGAAAAGTTACTTATTTTACGTACGCTGCCTAAACTATAAAAGATAGAACCATAAAATTCTAAGTAATTGTAGAACTTACAAATATCTACAAAAAAGTCCGCGACACACTATTCCTATCTATGTCGAGTGAGGCACAATAACCATTTTTTTATTTAAAAATCTTGAAATTTTTTTGGACTTCATTTAAACGCGTTTATTTTACTCATTCTTTTAATATTTATCAAAATAAAATATTCCATTACTAAGTACAGTTTATGTAGATAATATTTGGTCTTTGAATGAATAAAATTGGTCATTTGGTTTTGAAATTATGGCGAAATTAAAATATTACGATATTTGGCGTCACCTGCAAAACGGACATGCGCGTGCGGGAGGAAGACAATAATTGCAGGGTGCAGCCTGCGTATTATGACTGCGTCGTCGATGTTAGTGTCGGAGTCTGTGAATTGACCTGGGAATCATTTTGCTGACCGAGTCTTTCCTGGGTATGCTTTTTGCAGAGCTCACCGACATCCACGCGGGCGGAGCCGCGGCCGACCGCTAGTAATAAAATAAGAAAAAACCAAAATCCGCCTGCATGGATAAATCCAATATTAATTAAAAATTAACTAACATTACTGAAACAAGATGAAAATTCAATGACAAAGTTTTAAAAAAACAATGATTTGGTACTTAAAACTAGAAACATACATTGAAACAGTACCAAACCTATGTACCTATTATAACGTATTGTAGGTAGGTACACTTTTCTAAGTGTACCTACGATATATATGGTTATATCAGCACGGTAGTTTTTCAATTTTTGACGTGATAACGTCTTATAATTCGATATGGGGTGCGCGCCCGAAAAACATGACAGTTCATGCGGCGTTACCTCGCTGACAGCTCTGAGGCGTTCCATTTACACTCTCAAGTCTCTCAACAACCGTAAAGCCCACCTGGGCCGCGCTCTTTGTTTCGATTATATTACGTATTTCGATGACTTAGAGAATACTTTTGTATGAAGAAGTTTGGTTAGTTATGGCCTTTGATACATTGACCACACTCTGAATGAAAAATAAATAAACAATCTGTGAGCTATTAGTATTATTTCGGCTATTCAAAATTGTGCTCTATTTCCTACGTGTCAAGGTATGACTTAATATATGAAGAATAAAGTATTCGTTTATTTCTTCTGAACAAGTCACTAATTATAGTTTCCAAAATTTTATAATTGAGAAACTAATATCACATCGGACTAAATACTATATTATGATAGCTTGATAGATAGAAAATTTAACATATATTATAATGTAGTTCACACAAACATAAAATATGGATTGTATGTAAGGATATTACATTAATTTTACAAAGAGGTTAGGCCGGGCGCCATTTTTTTTGCACATTGACCTGCCAACTTTTTTGCATAGATTTTTTCCGGAACTAAGGGGTTAAGGCTATGACGTTGTCACGTTCAACTATCGTCAGTAAACCGACTTTACAGACAACCGATTTTTTTATTAGATTGATTGTCGAAATGGTTAGATGACTACAACCAATGATATTATATTTAAAAAAAACTCATTTAGCAGATATGTTACTACCGCGCGCGTTGTGAAGATTCAAATACGACCCAATTGGGTCGTCTTTTATTTAGTCTGTCTCTTTTATGTAAATGGCATTTCGTATCTTTTGTTTCACTTATCTGTCAAATTTGTCAATGTTGTTCGGAAGAGATTTAAGCCGGAAAATAGTATGAACGTAACAGATCTGTATAAGTAGAATATCATTGACTACAACTAAAAAGTCGCAAATTAAATAAATTAATTAAAAATCAAAAAACCCGACTGCAAAAAATGTTAACTAAAAAGAACGAAACAAGACCAGAGGTAATTCTGCTGGAGGCATCGAATCCATGTTTTAATTGATACGACTCTTGCTTACGAGTTTCATGCCAGGATAAATAGATTGTTGATCATAAAATATTATGCCTCCGACTGCATTTTATTATCCACTTTCTTCTTCTAGATTTTTCTATGTAACCTTCTATTTATCCTGGCATGAAACTCGTAAGCAAGAGTCGTATCAATTAAAACATGGATTCGATGCCTCCAGCAGAATTACCTAGGTCTTGTTTCGTTCTTTTTAGTTAACATTTTTTGCAGTCGGGTTTTTTGATTTTTAATTTATTTATTTTATATAATATGTATAGATTTACTAAAATAAACGTCAACTTTCCAGGAAAATTGACGTTTATTTTACCTTCCAGGGGGGGGGGGGAGGGGGGGGGCAAAATAATCAAAATAATATATGGAATTGACAAAAGCGTTCGCTATGACGTTGTATTGACGTTCGACTCGTCTTATGGCAATTCCATACATTTTGATCGGCCATTCTATAAAGAAGCTATAAAGAAAACGTCTTGGCAAGGGCCTGGTCTGTTTTTTCTTTTTAAGGTATAATTTTTTTTCTTTGCATGAAAATAAATCCTCCTTCACCCTTTCCAGGACTCCGTGTTGGACTGGGCCCGCGACCACCGCATGCACCACAAGTACTCGGAGACAGACGCGGACCCCCACAACGCGACCAGGGGGTTCTTCTTCTCCCACGTGGGCTGGTTGCTGGTGAGGAAGCATCCGGAGATCAAGGCCAAGGGCCATACTATCGACCTGAGCGATCTGAAGGCTGATCCCGTGCTGCGCTTCCAGAAGAAGTAAGTGTCGAATGTACTATTTGCGGAAAGAAAATTCTTAAAGCCGGCCGCACGTTATAAGAATTTCTGATCAGAAAATTTCGGACGCCCACCGACCGCCAACATCGCACACGGTCTATCAGAATACCTTCCGGCGAGTCCGAGTTTAGTACCTGACAAAATGTATAGAGTCAGCGCGATCCGAATTTCTGGTCAGAAAAATTTCTGCCATCCGATCGATCGATATTCGATATCGAGCAAAAAATTGCAAAAAACATCACATTTATTATATGAGAGCCCCCCATAAATATTATTTATTTTGTTCTTAGTATATTTTGTTACAACAGATATACATAATCTGTGAACATTTCAGAAGTTTAAATATAGCGGCTCTTGAGATACAGCCTAAAGTCAGACAGAAAGACAGACCGATGGACAGACATCGAAGTCTTAGTAATTATAGGATCATGTTTTTACCCTTTGGGTACGGATTACGGAACCCTTAAAAGTACAGTATTCAGGCAATAGGTATAATATTATGGTTATTACCTTTTTGCGATGCAAATAAGTAATCCATAATAATATAGGTCACAAGTGTTCTGTGTTGTACCTACTTTGAAAACTTTTTAATATTAATCATGTGTAGCACTCGTAACCTAGCTTGTATAGAAGTTGCTATACAGTTCGACAAGGCTATGAATATATCAATGATGTCAATGGGCGCTGCTGGTAAAGGAGAAAGTTGTCAAAAATGACGTTTTTGTATGATAGAAGCGTTAGTTCCTTTTCTCGCCACGTTCATAAGCAGCCTTGTCGAACTTTACACTAATGTTATAAACAGGTAAATAAGTTTTTAGGCGGTAAAATCCAGATTTACTAAAGTTAAAAAAAAAAAAATCAGTCAGAGTCTTTTTTACAAAATTTTCAATATTCACAAAAGTTTGTATGCGAAGAGTATAATGTACCCTGGTCCCTGACTTTATGGTCAGAGACTAAAAAAACATAATAATTTTACTGACATTCTTGTGCACCCGTGTTTCTTAGTAAGAATATAAGAACCTATAATTATTATAGTACGGGAGCCCTAGAACAAAATTTTTGCAGTGAAAACTTCTTTAGCGGCGTTGAGCACTTTTGTGGGATGGGTAAAAACTGTGAAACTCGCGTCAGATTCTCGTGCTGATCGAAAAACCTTGGAAAAACCGTAAGACGGTTGGAGAGTAGTGTTTTGTGTCGAACTCGAACTTGTACTCGAACTCGAACTTGAACTCGAACTCGAATTGATTGTAAGGGTTTCGATTAATTAAAAAAATCGATTTTTTAAAAATCGATTTAATAAAAAATGGGTTAAAAATTTAATCGCTTGTAAGGGTTTCGATTAATTTAAAAAATCGTTTTTTTAATAATCGATTTTCATAAAAAATGGGTTAAAAAAATGCACAACGTTAATAATCAAGTTTTCACTTCTGCCGGCACTCCCGGAGTGCAACCCGTCTTTTTTTTGATTACTAACAAGCTAATTTTTTGAGAGTTAAGCTTCATTTTGACAAGACACATTTTTATTTGCGAAAAATCTTGAAAGTGGTAGCTAACAGAAATAGAAAGGAGTTCATACTTTGAATTGATGATCATAAAATATGGATTATTCTATTTGTAGGACAATGTTACTCTTAAATTGAATAACTATTAACCTACCAATATACAAAAAGTCAGCTAGTTAGGGTTCCGTTTTCTATTTCTGTTAGCTACCACTTTCAAGGTTTTTCGCATCTAAACTGCGACTTTTCGCAAATAAAAATGTTGTTCGTCTTGTGAAAATGAAGCTACTCACAAAAAATTTGCTTGTTAGTACAAAATGTTCTAGAGCTCCCGTACTACTATGACATAAACCCATTTTGGCATATTTTCACCCGCTTCCACAAAAACTCATGTAACTCGGTTACTAAACATCATGACTGTACCTTTCCATGTGGACTGGCCCATATTATCACCCTGTCTGCTCTAATTCAATTAACGTCTTGAGATTCTTAGCACGTCCCGCGAATATAGATTGCCTAGTCGTATTATTGACGATATTTTCGCGAGGAATATTAATTTTATCAATAAGTTTAGGACGTGATAGAGGATCAAGCATAACACCTAATTTGATGGTATAATAGACTGTTGCTTCTTTATTTAAAATTACTAATTTTTCCCTTGTAATTTGAACAAAATCTGAAATTTACCCACTTCATCATTTGGCTAATATATGACTACACATAAAATCCACAGTTTTTTTTATTTCAAATCGTATTTCCAGCCTAAAAACTCCATTTATAAAAAAAAAAACTTTTTTTAACTGTTACTTAGCTAGTTCTTCCACTCACGTCTTCAATAATAATTATTGTAAAGCTAATTATTATGTCACGCAATAAAACTTAATTTATAACGACACTGTAATATGACCGAGTTTCGTTAGTCTATCATCTGTCTTCAAATCGATTTAAAAGTACAAATTGGGCATATTTACTAACCAAACTATATCGTTTCAGATACTACCTGTACCTGATGCCTCTCTGCTGCTTCATCCTGCCCACCTACATCCCAACTCTCTGGGGCGAATCCGTCTGGAACGCGTACTTCGTCTGCGCCATCTTCCGTTACGTCTACGTCCTTAACGTGACGTGGCTGGTGAACTCCGCCGCCCACCTGTGGGGCAGCAAGCCCTACGACAAGAACATCAACCCGGTCGAAACCAGGCCCGTCTCGCTGGTGGTTTTGGGCGAGGGTTTCCACAACTACCACCATACCTTCCCATGGGACTACAAAACAGCGGAGCTGGGTGACTACTCGCTCAACTTCTCCAAGTTCTTCATTGACGGCATGGCGAAGATCGGATGGGCATACGACTTGAAGACGGTATCTCCTGACATCATAGAGAAGAGAGTGAAAAGGACGGGAGACGGGTCGCACGAGCGGTTCCACGCCGAGGCCAAAGAAGAGAAGTCGTTGTAGAGTTTTAGAGATCATTCTGTAATCTCTTCGAGGATAATGGGCGTTACCACTATCCTCAGGGTGCGGCCAGACTACGACATACACAGAATAGGCAAAGTGTACAAGTAATTATTATTGTGAATATTTTAATAACACGAGTCAAAGCGGCTTTAGCCAAATTAATTATAGTTATGACACTTAGCGATGTTTATTGACAAAATTTTTGTTTTAGAACTTGGTCGTCGCGATTAGCGATGAACTTGGGTAGAGGTTCCAAAATCAAATTTTTCTTTGTAGTCTGAACGTACCGTTAGATTATAGAATTTCACCATATCAGGAACGCGTGAGGATCGATCGTGAGGGTACATTTAAAAAGGAAGCCAAAGCATCCATGAAGACTCACGATTTAGCGCGTCCTTAGTATATTATACGTAATAATTCTACAAGTTACCAATCATAGCGTTCGATTCGCGTTAGGTTTGCTGTGAGGCATCAATGTGAAATTCAAAATGGCCTCCTGCTGCAGTTTAATTTAATTTTGGTCCATTTTGGTATTTTTTTTGAAATCTCATTGCAGACTTCCGTCGAACACCCTCTATTTATTATCACGTGATCTTAGATTTAGTATGAAATTGTGATAATTCTTCGTATTTATCTATTTTAGGGGTCTATACAGACGAACTGCAATCCAGCAGTTTGAATGCAGTTGACACGACTGCAGTAGAACTGCAAACCATTAGACCAAACCATCAACTGCATTCAAACTGGACTTGAACTGCAATTTGCGGTTGGATTGCAGTTGAAATGCGGTCCGTCTGTATAGACCCTTAATGCCATCTTAATTAAGGTTTAAGAGGAATATTATATTTTATGTGAGAATGTAAAAATTATTCGACTCGAGGGTAAAAGTTGTAAAATTTTTATGACAATGCACAGCCATGACGCTATCAAAACAATAGAAATGAAATATAGTTTTCGTCTGGCAAAAATTTCGATTTTTTTATACTTGCAAAATAAAATATAATTATACTTAATGTTTTTTTAAACTTTACAAAATGAATACTAGCTAACTAGCCTCTGCTAGCTTTTCTACTTAAAGAAATTAAGTAGCAAAGTAGTTGTTATAGAAAAAATATGTTGTATATTCGTTGTGGAAAGTACCAAAACAGAGTAAAACTCCTGTACATATTATAAGAAAAAGAATAGCTAGGCACTTACAATGATGTGCCTAACAGCTATAAGTTATAACCTTCTTTTTGATGTCGGTTAAAGTGCTGTTCGCCGCAATATCGGTACATGGGCTGTGAGGATGTGAAATAATAATATTTATACTTTATGTTAATTGTTATTGACTACTTTGTTACACCGAAATTAATATCGTACGGTCCATTTTTGCAATTTTTTGTAACGAAATAAAAATATAAATGTAAGAAGATATTATATTTTTACAATTTTATTATATTATTTCAATTCATAAAAATGCTTGTTGCGGTATAAAATATACAACATACATGGTTATTTATATAATTTTAAATTATTTTAGAATAATAAAATTTTAACTTAATAAGCTGTTGTTTTTATAATTTTTTGCTCCGAATAAAAATGTACATCGTGTATTTCAGAATAATTATAAAAAACTAGATGACGCCCGCAACTCTGTTGCGCTAAAATTCGTTTATTGCGCGGGAACCGTACATTTTTCTGGGATAAAATGTATCCTATTCTCTTTCTCAGGACTCTAAAGTATATCTATACCAGACCTAACAAATTTCAGCAAAATCGGTTCAGCGGTTTGGGCGTGAAGAGGTTGTTACCTCTGTCTGTTGACAGACACAGGCACGAGACACACATATTTTATAATGGATGGATGGATATTATGGATTAAAGAAATGATAGTAATTCTGCCAACAAACACCAAAGCACACCTGGATTTGTTTCTTGTGAATCATTCATTTATTATGACCGTACATTTCACCACAAAAAAGGTATCCTAAGCAACACTTGCTGTCTTTTACCGTAGAGTTGTCCTATGTCCTTTTTTGAAGTAGCAGATTTCATCAAAATAGGTTTATCAGTGTGTGAAAATGGAACAAGCAGATACGTTTTCTCATATTTTATTGGTAAGTACGTAAATTCTCGTTCGTCGTGGGTTCGATAGCTGCGACATCACAAGAAAAATAAATTGTTTTAATTCTTTGTTTGTCACATTACGACAAGCCAAATCTTTTCAAACATATCTAATGTTATGAAGATTTAATATTGACATCGTTGTGTGTAGGTATATGACGGGCTATCGTTTCTAAAAGTTCAAGAGTCAAACCATTGAAATAGAGATTAAAGGTTTCATACGTGACAAGAAAGTGGAAATTCACGAAAACAGTCCAAAGTATCTTCGATGTTATGACGTGGAAAACTATTCGAACCTCATTTGCGATACGTCATCTACAGACGATGATACTACTGGTATGTTTTGGCTCGTGAACAAAATTATAACTTAATGTTTATTAAAATATGCAACTTAATCCGCATTAAAAACCGATCGAAAATTTTTACTAAATTAATATTATTCTGCATCGATATTGTTACTAAATTATTCTGCATCGATGTTCGATCTAGTTGCCCTTTTAAACTACAAAAGGTTTTCTAATTAAACATCCAAGTAACGTTCGAGTATAACAAATGAACAATATCTATACTAATAATATTATAAAGCTGAAGAGTTTGTTTGTTTCATCGCACTAATTTCAGGAACAGGTCCGATATGAAAAATGCGGCCAGCATTAATGTTGCAAAATTTTATGAATAAGCTGGTAGTTATTCATAAAAAAGGATGAATAAAGCAGTAGTAGACATTGAACTACTATCTCGTTTAGAGCCTACTGTCAAAACGCTAGCCTAGTATACACACACCGCTATCCTCCAATCGTGATATTATATTATAATGATTCCATGGATAGTGCTCCCGGGAAATGTGCTTTACGCTGCAGCTAATAGTGAACAATATCGCGTAACAACAGTTCCCACATTATAGCACGAAAGTAAAGGTCGTGAGACCCAAAATTATTTTTGATGATATCTTAAAAATTAAACAAAATACTAATATTTCCTTTAGCTATTATTTTATAAAGTGTGAGATTGTAGTAGTGCAAGTAATTTAATGATAGTAACTCAATAAGTGTAAACAAACAAACAAACAAATATACTTTGTTGTGCACAAAAATTACAAAAATACTTAAATATAAACAGCAATTATTGTTAATCAGACATGTACACAAAGGCGGCCTTATTACTTTAAAGCAATTTCTTCCAGGCAGCCTTTTAACATTCTTAACAGTAATACATCTAGGAAAAGGGTGATGTGCAAAAGTATTTAAATTAAAAATCTAACAAAAGCACTAAATTAAACAAAATACATAAACAATAAATTTGATTTAAGTACAGTAATAATATTATATAATAAAATAAACAAATAATATAATATATACTACTAAATACAATACAATACATACTATAAATACAATACATATTCTATAAAATATATTATACGTTACAAAGGACTATTAATTATCATTTATCATTGACAGATAAGTTAATATAGTGATTAAACAGCAATGACTTAAAATTATTTAAAGTTTTAGTCTGCCTAATATGAGCGGGTAAAGAATTCCAAAGTGAAATGGACGTAACGGTAAAGGAGGAATTAAAATATTTTGTATGATGGATAGGGATAGGACAAGGTTTGAACAGGAACGGAGCTCTTTTCTATCATAATTGTGAAATACAAAACAGTTTTTTAAGTACTAGGATAATGGGAATCAAATAGAATATTATAGAGCAGAGAGAGAATGCGAACATTGTGACGATGACGGATTGGAAGCCACTTAAGCTTGAGACGGTATTCGGTAAGGGTGCGTCCACATTTGTATTATTTGCGCGATCAGATCCCCGATCAGATCTCCGTCGCGTATCATCGAAGCATGTCAAAATGATACGCGTATCATGACACGCCCCGATCACAGTATAGCAATATATATATATATATATATATATATATATATATATATATATATATATGAGATCGTCCACACTATGATACGCATACTTGATACGGCGCGATGATCGCGACGGAGATCTGATCGCGCAAATGATACAAATATGGACGCACAGTATGGTCATATTTACGTAAACCAAAAATGCAATTTGTAGGCGTTCAAGTTTATTTAGTTGTTCTTCAGTAAGATTAGTAAAGCATGCGTCAGCGTAGTCTAGTAAAGAAAGGAAAAGAGATTGTGCTAATACTACTTTTGTTTGTGTGGGAAGAACATACCGGAGACGATTTAAAGAATGCCAAGTTGCGAATACTTTTCTACTAATTTCTTGAAGTTGAGGCTTCCAAGTTAAATTTTCATCGAAGCACACCCCTAGATTTTTAACGACCTTGCTGAAAGGGATTGTAACACCATTGATAAGGACGGGGGGTAGGGAATTGCAGTCAATCCTGGAGACCAGTCCCGGGCTGCCAGTTAAAATTAATTGAGTTTTGATGGGATTAATAGAAAGTCCGTGATTTTTACTCCATTCGCAGATCGTCAGCAAATTATTATTTAAAATTCCGATGGCAGAGTGAAGACCACCTACTTTTGACTGGACGTATATCTGCAAATCATCTGCATACAGGTAGTAAAAAGAAGAAATTGACGCTATAATAGAATTTATAAATAGTGAAAATAAAAGTGGTGACAATACTCCACCCTGTGGAATGCCGCCTGAGATATCACTCCAGTCTGAAAACCTATCTGATAGCTTGACTCTCTGTCGTCTTCCTGCAAGGTAGCTACGGAGCAAATCAATAAAACAAGTGGCGAAAGGTCACGAGTCTGCTTAAAATAATGTCGTGATCGATACGGTTAAAAGCATTACTAAAATCTAGTAATGTGAGAACTGTAAGCTTCGTCTGGTCCATTCCTAGTCGTATGTCATCTGCAACTTTTACCAAGGCGGTTGTCGTGCTATGACCAGTGCGAAAGCCAGATTGTAGCGGTGTGAGCAGATTATTGCGGTTGACATAATTTGTAAGCTGACAATGAATTATCTTCTCCAGCACTTTGGACAAATAGGGAAGGATTGAAATAGGACGGTAATCAGAAGGAGATTTGGGACAGGAAGATTTGGGTAAGGGGACAATATAAGCTGATTTCCAGGCATCAGGAAAGGAAGAGGATTCTAAACAGGAATTGAAAATGTGTGAATGAATTGGTAAAATTATGTCTAATATAGGAACGATCATACTACGACTGATGCCATCGTCACCGACTGTATTCGAAGATATAGACATAATATGCCTTTTAATCTCAGTCTCAGTAACAGGGGCAAGAAGGAAAGGCTCAAAATTAGGTGAGGGTAATGAGGATATGAATTGCAAGGTGCGTGATTTAATAATTGAATCAAGGTTGGAGGAAGAGTTAAAATGCTTATTTAATAGGTTAAGATCAATGGTATTACAATCCTATGATTCAGAATGGCCCACACCGAGAGATTTAAGAAATTTCCACGTTTTGGCTGGATCACCATTCTCAATTGAGCTGTGGATGTGACGTCGCTGGGCATCGTGACACATTGTGTTGCAGCGGTTATACGTATCTTAACATATTTATCACGAAACTCTTCGGTGTTTTTCTTCTTATATTTAGCCTTCGCTGCATGCTTAGTATTAATTAATGCTTTGAGCTCGTCTGACAACCAAGGAGCAGGAAGATGTTTCATCTTTACAGGCTTAATAGGGGCATGTTTGTCGTAAAGAGTTTGAATCGTAGCGTTGAATTTGGCGATTTTGTCATTAATGCACTGAGATTTTATTAATTCTGACCAGTCAATATTATGAGCTTCCTCCCTAAGGCTCTCAACATCCATAGCAGAAAAGTTGCGTTGCGTGAGAGTTTTTAATTTGGCTTTAGGGGGGCGAACATTGTAGGCAGCAAAAACGAGGTCGTGGTACGAAAATATTGCAGCCGAACACTGCCCATGCTTAGTGACAAGGTTAGGTGAAGATACAATGATAAGGTCAAGCAGGGAAGGACGGCAACCTGGGGAACAGTGAGTTGGATCTAAAGGTAGGATTTAAATTCTAAAGGTGTAACAGATATATTTTGTTGAAAAGCCCAGAAAGATTCATAATTTCGAAAAATCGTGTTTCCCGTTAGCCAAATATCAGACAAATATAATATTAGGTATACAATTATTAAATAAATCTCAATTTCATATGAGTCAATCGTCTTCCAGGCTGCCTAATGTTGCTGTGTTTTCTAATACTTATTAGAAAACACAGCAACATTTGGCAGCCCGCTCTTAAGTGTCACTAATTATAGGACAGATGATTAACGCTTACATCCACCTATAATTCCGATTTATGAGTAGTTAATACTATTATTTTCGCATGTACCCCCCATGAGAATACCGTCCACGCGCCAAAGTTTCCTTGTATGTGTCTCCGGAGGCGACTGATGGAGTGTTAATCTGGCACATTCTGGAAGCATCGCAGCCAAGTCGTTGAATCTGCCAATCAATCGGTGACGGTGGCCGGTTTCTATGAAGCCAGCTAGTTACGCAGGAGTGTTTTTTTTATAGTGCCGAAGTATGTGCGCAGTACACAAGAGCGCTCTCTCTTCCTTTATTCTCGACATAACCCAGTGGGACGGACGACCGACACAACTGGCGAGAGATCAGACGCAGGACTTACATGTCCATCCGAGTTCCGACGCATGGATCATCTTACTTATCGAACAATCAGGTGATCAGCCTGCATTGTCCGTGCCAACAACACGTTTCCAACGCGGGAATCGAACCCACGACTTGTCGTACGTGTACAGTTTATAAAATCAAAAAATGGGAACATTTTAAGACGATCGACGAAGGGATGGGACCTAAGAGCACCCCAGCAGGAGTGTACAGCTGGGGCCCAGCTGTACACGATCTAGATTACCTACGTAGTACCATAGAGTAGACTAAGGAAAATATATATTTTCTCTATGGTAGTACTAAGTACATACTTAAGTGGGCCTTAACTTTAAAAGTCATGAATGGTCTAGGCGTGAAGTTGGCTGGCTAATTCAACTAAATGGCTAAAACAAGGACATCAGCTAGCGGCAGTGTGGGTAAGTTGATCGCTAGTTAATTGGCATGACGTTATCTCCCTCGCTCTTCGTATACTTTATGCTGTCATAAAATATAATTTCTCTGTGAAGCCATAACATTTAACGCAGGATTAGCAATTACACAGATCGACGCAAGTGGCACTTTCCCAACGGAATGGCGATAGAGTTTCCATTTGAACGCTTTCTTGTAGAAAATATGTGTACATACAATGTGTTAAATAGTGATTGTGGCAAAGTGCGCCTATCCGGAAAGTGCGCCATACAGCTATTTTTCCATACTGCTAATTAGAGATTTCCTATCAGCAGTATGGAAAAATAGCTGTATGGCGCACTTGCTGGGTAGGCGCACTTTGCCACACTCACTAAACTAACTACTAGATGACACCAAATACTTGTATTTAAACCTCAGTTTAAATAGGTCTTTGGATGACACCCGCATCTCCGTTGCGCCAAAATTCGTTTATCGCGTGGGAACCGTACATTTTTCCGGGCTAAAAAGTATCCTATGTTATTCTAAGTATCTCCATACCTTTCATCATAATCGGCTTAGCGATTTGAGCGTGAAGAGGTAACAGACAGACAGCCACACTTTCACATTTATAATATTAGTATAGATTATTTGTGACGCAAAATGCGTCATGGAAATGTAAAAATTCAGTACTTATCAACCTTTTCCGCGGCTCCTCCTATGTAAACACTTGGGCGTCGAGATGGCGTCGGGTGAATGTTTTTAAAAGCCGCGTTGGTATCGAGTGTTATAAAACCTTCAAAACCCGTTTAGTAGATGTTGCATACACAAAAATCCATCGTTTCGAACTTTACTGGCAATACGATAGCGTTCAATTGTGACGGGAAACGGACATAGAAGGGAGGACAGGATTTTGAATGGCGTAATTTGGAATACCCTGAAAATCAAGCTCGTTAGTCCGGCAATGAATTAGCATGACAAAGCGTCAGGTGGCGACTGGATGGCGTGATGAAAGTTACCAGGTATTATACAACATGTAACAAAACTATGTGATAATAACTATGAATGATAATAGTTTAGGGTGTGTATGTATGTATAATGTTTAGGGTGTGTATGTGTACCTACCCTATACAGAGTTCGCTGTGAAAAAAGCACTGCTGAAAGAGATAGGGAAATTTGTATGGGAAAATGCATGGCACTCGGGCTCTTGCCTATACAAATCGCAGTCTAGGCACTTCATTATATTCTGAGGAAATTTTATCAATAGAAACTGAAACGTGAACTTGACTATTCTCGAGTAAAAATAAAATGGGTTTAATGATAAGTTATATTAGATAATATCATTATCTAACATACAAAAATTAGATAATATCGTTATCTAATATACAGTATATAAATTCTCGTGTCACAGTGCTTGTGCGCGAACTCCTCCAAAACGGCTCAACCGATTTGAATGAAACTTTGTATAGTACATTCGTTAGGTCTAATTCACGCAAAAACTACTTGACGAATCATTATGAAACTTTGTACACATACTCTTGGAGGTATCAGAAGTAACAATAGGATACAATAGGATATTTAAAAAAAATATTTTTTACGAAAAAAAAATGTTGGGGTGGACGTGGAAGAAGTCGCGGGCAACAGCTAGTGTATAATAGTGTGGCCTACCTTTATACATTTTATATTTACTATTTCTTTATTTACATTTTTAGATTTTATATTTACAAGCACATATACACTTACTAATCTATTTTTACAATTTTACTTATACATATTTTAATATATTATATATACACATATTTTACATATTTACCAAAATATATTTTATTTGTCAGTTAAATTAAGTGTATACCAGATCGTCGATATCGATACGGCAAATTATCGATAGCGGTTTATCGAGCAGTGCCTCGCACTATCACTATCGATAGATAATAATATAACCGGTCCCGCCGGAGCGGCGCGCGCGCATGATTTCTAGAACCTTACCAGTCGTTCCCCGATATTGACGCGGAGCGTACGTCACTCGCTCGTTCGCCGCAGCTTAAATATTTCGCTAATTCACTATTCTGTGCTTGAACTCATATAATTTAGTGCTTATATCATACTGTGCTTTTCATCTCCTATTCTGCACCTTCTTTCGAACTATAGATATGAACCTAGTATAATATGTGCTTGGACAATATAGTGTGCTGGATCAGTAAGTCTAGACTTTCATTTCATATGGAACTCATCTAGTGCATTTATCACCCTCATCACATAGCTACTAGCAGCTCATCTTATCCATAATAGTAAATAAACTTTTTAAATATGTTTCGGAACAAAAAAGATATTGAAAGTAAATAAGTACTAAAATATCACTGATAGGTTCGAATCCCGCCGACGGAACAAAAAAGTTTTCAATGTTCCCGGGTCTGGATGTGTATTAAATATGTGTATGATATAATAAAAATCTTAAATATATATGTATAGTATAAAAGTATTAAATATATATCCATTGTCTGGTACCTGTAACACAAGTCCTTTAGGTACTTAGCACGGGGCCAGACTGACGTGGTGTGAAGCGTCCATAAAATTAAAATAAATATAGCCTCATAACTGAATTTACAAACTGAATAATATTAAGTAACTTTGAGTAAGTTAATTACTTACTCAAAGTGATAAAGACAGGCTTGAATTTTTTCTACATTAAATGTAGTTAAAAAAAAATCGGCCAAGTGCGAGTCGGACTCGCGCACGAAGTGTTCTGTACGTATAGAGCAAAATTAGGTCAAAATTCGTTTTTTTTAGTGAGTTCCCCTCAATTTTTTATTTTATTCTAATATTATTATTAAAATTTATTCGTAGATTAAAATATATTAAATTACACATAAAACTAAGGATTGTGTGAAAAATTTAAGCACCTACCTGTTGCCATTATATAGAGCAAAAAAGGCCAAAAAATACATCTTTGTTGTATGGGAGCCCCCCTAAAATATTAATTTTATTTTGTTTTTAGCATTTGATGTTATAGCGGCAACAGATATGCCTACACAATATGTGAAAATTTCAACTCTCTAGCTATTACCGTTCTTGAGTTACAGCCTGGAGACAGACGGATAGACGGAGAGACAACGAAGTCTTAGTAATAGGGTACCGTTTTTACCCTTTGGGTACGGAACCCTTAAAAGTTAGTCACTGCCACTTTTAATAAGGTCAACGGATGGCATGAAAATAATTGATAGCGCCGTTTTAGTTCGGGCTGGCTTGGTTTTTATTTCGTTTCAGGTCTCAAAACACTTTTAGCTTGACCTTTTCTGAGCCTCGGCCTGAAATGAAAAATCATTATCTACCTGTGTAATCTAAATATTTACCCACAGTGTTCGCTTAGATTCTTTTACGCCTTAACTTATTTAAATGCAGTTTTCAGCTATAAATAAAGTGAATCAAGAATGTGACATTATATTACAATAATCAATTATATTAAAGAAATAATCTGAAAAACTCAATTCTCATTCAGAACAAAGTCTGCAAAAACTGCAGTCTGCACCCACCCCTATACAGTGACGACCATTAAACATAAAAATTAACCAACATATTATGGCCCAATTTCACCAACGTCAGCTGTTTGTGTTAACAGCTTGTTAAAATGTCATCTCTTCTCACTCATGCAAACGTAAGAGGTAACGTGATATCAAATCGAGCATTAACTTTAACAGTCGTTGGTGAAATTGAGCCTTAATGTAGTAGAAAATTGACGTCAATCGAATAGAATACTTATACTAATTATGAGGGTGTATGTTTGTAGTGGAGAGCCTATTGATCATGAAAAAATGGGTCGCCTCGTAATTTCATTCGCCAGTGTATGGCTGCTGTCATTTGCAGCGCTTGTTTGGGTACACTCAATTACTAAACAGCTGATACAGCGTGTTTCTGTTTAGCACACATTAATTGAGGTTGGAATTTGAGTTAATTCGTCATGTATCATTTGAAAATAAGAAATATAATATTCCTAAAATGAAACATCTTTACTGACTATCTTCACAGTTTGGTTTAGGTGTAGCTATAGAGCGGAGACCCTACAGTATAGGGTCTCCATTTAGGTAAAATCGGTGTTAAGAGAGCCCGCTCGTTAAATAAATATGATTTAAAGTAGTCTAAAATACTAATTACCTAAAAATTAATTTAAATGTTAACTTTGACAACTTATAGTACTGTTTTGAGAGACGAATGACTACTTATTAGAATAATTTTGATTAGCAAAAACATAAATTAACATTTAACACGCATATTCATAAAATACATTCATTTTAGAAATTATTTTACACCAGCTGAGCCCCAAGGTGTTACCTTTGGTTTTTAAGTGAAATATAATCAAAGACTATGAAAAGTGCCAATAATATACCATGTTGCAATTAACCATGGTATACCTTGGTGCAAAATGTTACTTTTTCTAACTCATGAAACCTTTCCATATAAATTTTTAAATCTCGATTACTTGTGGATTCCTTCATCAGGCTACCACTCTTATGAACATGGTACCATTTTGGGATGATACCCTATACACCAAAATAAAAATTTTGAAAATCGGTTCACAAACGGTGGAGTAATCGTTGAACATAAAAAAAAAGAACATAGCACCTCCTTCATTTTGGAAGTCGGTTAAAAATATAGCCTATGTGTTAATCCAGGGTGTCAGCTAACTTCCTTCTAAAATTTTGTTGAAATTCGCCGTTTAACAAACACACACTCACAAACTTTCGCATTTATAATAGTAATAGGATAGTAGGATAACATTTTTATTCGTCACATGTAAAAAAAATAGTTGTTGCTGTTTTTCTTGCTGAAAGTATTCCGAGTCCGAGTAATAAACGAATAACAAAAATAGCAAAAACTCCTGAAAAGGTATTTCAAGAGAGAATATTTTACTACATTTTGATCATCTAATTAATCTCGTAACCTAACTTTTTACACCCTGTAATTTAACGAGCTTTCACTCAAACTTCCATCGCGTAACAGAATCCTTCCATAACCATCGGTGGTCGCTCGTAATACTATTAAATCCTTACGAAAAATGAACGACACCTACATAGACAACGACACCGAGTACTCCTCGTATGGGGTCGGCCTGTCCTTCTACGAGGACAAAACTGTGGGGGAGGGAAGTACGACGGTGAAGATACTGCTGACCGGTTTCCTCGGGGTCTTCATGGTGTTCAGTCTGATCGGGAACATCTGCACCTGCGCGGTCATAGCGAGAGACAAGAACATGAGAACCCCGACTAACTGCTACCTCCTTAACCTCGCCATAACCGACCTGATGATAGCCCTATTCGTGCCGATAGAGATCTACCTCATCTGGGAACCGGACTTCTACCCCCTGGACGAGGAGGGCTGCCGGCTGCACTTCCTTCTCTGGGATCTGCTGAGCAACTGCAGCGTGCTCACGATTCTCGCCTTTACGATCGAGCGCTACCTGGTCATATCGAAGCCGTTCCTCCGACAGACTTTAGTTCTAAATTCGCGTGTATTCAAAATTGTGTCCGTGAACTGGGCGGTGGCGTGCCTGTTCGCGATACCCAACGCGTTCTACGTGTATCTAGTCGAGAAGAAGCAGAATGTGTACTGTTTCTTCACCGTTACGGACACGGAGAAGACTTATTTGGTGTGTATGGAGCTGCTGGTGTTCTACGTGCTGCCCATGACTGTTATTTTCGTCCTGTACGTGCTGATCGCGATGAAGCTTCGCTCCACGAAGTCGACCTCGCGCCAGAACCCCGTGCACGGAAAACAGAAACGCAATAAAGCGGTCAAGCTGCTCGGTCTGTATTTACGTTCGAGAGTAATTAGATTGTCTTGTTTTCTGTTCAGTGTTGTTTTGGTTAACACCTTCACTGCGGCAAGTAAAATCTTAAACCTTCGTCTGGTGCGGCGGCGGGCCAAAGTGTGCCCCCAATGATTTTTCCGCCAGTGCGGGGTAGGCCTTTTTCGACCCACCAGCACAAGGTTAGATTAAATTACTATAACTTTGCGAAAACATAATGTAGGTGTACAGTTTTTGGACTGTGGGAATAACCTTGAACCCAACTACTTTAGATTTGATTCGCCCCGGGATCTGCCAAACAGGAAATGAGAAATAAGCCAGGGAAAGTGGCGGGCCGATATCGACCTGAACCGCACTAGAAAGTATTTTTAGTAGAGATGGGAAAGACAAAAATAAGGGGATATCGAAAATATATATTTTCATTAATATATTTAAATTCCTGACTTTAAAACACAAAGCCCGATTTTGTTTGCACATTCTGCAGTATGTTTTAATTTTTTTTAATTTCTTTTTTGATTCGACACTCCTCATGGTTTCTCGCAGTTTTTCATATCACCCTGCACAATTTCGCCGTTTAACGCTTATCTCAAGGACATGATCTTTTGTTTCCTGCTATCGTGCGTTGTTAATTTTATAAAATGAATAAAACCGACTTTAAAATCGTACGTAATTGAGAATCAAAATTACCTATTTTAAACACTACTGAACCGATTTTGATGAAACTTTGCAGTATTCCCCAAGTTAAACAGTACCCAGTACAAAAAAAGTATTACTTTAATCGGCCTAGTAGTTCCGAAAATGTGCGAACACAAACATAAAAACATACATGAAA
This sequence comes from Polyommatus iphigenia, assembly GCA_963422495.1. Classification (NCBI taxonomy): domain Eukaryota; kingdom Metazoa; phylum Arthropoda; class Insecta; order Lepidoptera; family Lycaenidae; genus Polyommatus; species Polyommatus iphigenia. The sequence goes on from OY730182.1 coordinate 40,744,263, forward strand.
ATGTATGTCACTTTAGGACACATTTGTTCAGATGCTGATATAGACTAAATCATATCAAAACTAAGCAGTTCTGAAAATAATACATACAATATACAGGTCCAATTGATAACCTTTTTTTGAAGTCGGTTAAAAAACGCGACGTACGTCAGCTACGACTTACGATAGGCGAGGCGGACGCTCGGTGCGGTATCGGGTCGCTAACCGCCTGCTTGTATGGCGGGCCGCAATAGGCCCACTGCCGCACTGAGTTGATTTTTGACACCTCCAGTGCGTGGTAGGCCGATAACGACCTGCCATAATTTTTTTATAGGAAAGACCTATAATTTTGAACACAATCTCAAATATATATTTGCCTCTGTCGTACGAGTACCTTTACAAACACCTGAGATAATCGTTCCGCACCGAGTGACAGAACATAGTTTTCTTCGTCCGCACCAGCTGAAATTCCGCGCCTCCCCGCAGTGAACGTGTTAATTAATTTTAAACAATTTTGTATGAAAAAGCAACAATTCTATACAATCTTTAGCTTTTGAGTAAGTGGACATAAGTAGTTCTAAATTTTCTTACAAATCGTTTGTTTTACCTACTAATATAAAGCTGCGAGAAGGTTTCTGTTGACCGAGTAAGTTCTTATTGATCTTAGATAACCACAAAATGGCCAATGTCCCTATTCAGTAAATTCTAAGAGAAATAGATCTTAATCAGGAAAATAGGTACACCGGTTTTCACTCTCCTCAATTTTCATTAAATGGAAACATGTCGTGCGTTTGTTCATTGGTCTGTATTTTGCAGTAATTTTTAACTATAATTTGTAAAAACGACGCTGAAAAAGTATAAAACAAGATTTTCAGAATACTGAACTGAACAAAGTTGCTAATGTAATGCAAGTAAATGGACACAGTAGGCTCTACCAAGATGCCTTCGTTGTAAATTGACAATAATGTCATAATACAATACTATTTTCTGAAGTATGCAATATTCACTATGTAGAGGTAAATTTTCATGTTTGGAAAACCGCAGTCACACGTTGTCAAAGTGCTACGGTAGTCGGTAGGTAGGTATACGAGGGCTGCTATTTATGTATCCGGAATTAAAAAAAGAAACAAACATATATCATTTAATATGGTTTTATTGCTTTTCAAAATATTCGCCGCGATGATCGACACACTTTTGCATACGCTGGAACCAATTTTCATAGCACTTTTTCCATTCTGATTAAGGTATCTCCAAAACGTGCATTTTGAACGCATCAACAGCCTCTTCGCGGCTCGAAAAACGTTGACCACGTAATTTGTTCTTCGCGTATGGAAATAAAAAGAAATCGTTAGGTGCCAAATCAGGGCTGTACGGCGGATGACCAGTCAATTCGATCTTTTGACCCTCCAAAAACAGAGTTGTTTCAGCTGAGGTGTGACAGCTAGCATTGTCGTGATGTAATATGATTCTGCGTTGTCGGTTGTCCTTTCTTATTTCTTCAAAGACTTCTGGTAAACAAATGGTCGTATACCATTCAGAATTAACCGTTTTACGATTCTCTAATGGCACTGTAGCCACATGTCCATTAATTCCAAAAAAACAGGCGACCATTTGCTTCAAAGTAATTTTTGCACGAGTAACTTTTGTTGGTTTCGGCTCATCTTGGAACACCCACACCGTTGACTGTTGTTTAGTTTCGGGGTCATATGCATAGATCCAAGATTCATCACCTGTGTAGATATTATAAACGGCTTTTGACGTACCACGGTTGTATTTTTTTATCATTTTTTTGCACCAATCGACACGAGCCCGTTTTTGATCGATTGTCAAGTTGTGCGGAATCCAACGCGAACATATTTTTTTTACAGCCAAATGTTCGTGTAATATCTTATGTATGCTCGTCATACTTATGCCTAAGGACGCCTCTATCTCGCGATATGTAACATGACGATCACGCATTATTAGTTCCCGCACAGCATCTATATTTTGTGGGACAACAGCTGTTTTTGGGCGACCTTCTTTATTTTCATCCGTGAGCATAGACCGCCCACGATTAAACTCACTGTACCAGTGATAAACAGTGGTTTTTGATGGTGCTTCATCTCCAAAAGTTGCGGTGAGTTGAATAAAGCACTGTTGTTGATTTAGCCCACGCCGAAAATCGTAGTAAATCATTGCACGAAAATGTTCACGCGTTAAATCCATGGCAAATGAAGATACGCAATTTTCAAAATGACGCCACAATGGAAAAATAATTGACAGTCACATGAAACAAAATGTATTCTTCAACCAAAGAGTTCTATTTTCAAATGTTGTAATTACTTTTTAAATATTGTTCTTGTAAGTGGCCAGTTCCGGATACATAAATAGCAGCCCTCGTATGTAACGTATGACTACGCCTTTTAATAAAAACTAAAATATCTTTAACCACCACAACCAGACCAAGCGCTTTTATCTTTATTTTTTAAATAAAAAAGTACTTATAATCTATCTATCTATACTTATAATAAAATCGTAGAGGAAAATTTTTTGTACATTGAAAATAAACTTGAAAAAACGAGTCAGGGGTATGTTAGAGAAGTAATAGAATACATTTTAACTGTTTTTGAAATTTTTGTTTCTCTGTCTGTCTGTTTGTCTGTTTGTCTGTTTGTACAGGTTAATCTCTGAATCCGCTGGACCGATTTCAATGAAATTTGGCATGGTGATACCTTACATCCCTGGTCAACATCGTAGATACTTTTTTTTAACCGACTTCCGAAAAAGGAGGAGTTAATGTGTACTTTGCTGTTTGTGGTCAGATTTTCAAAATTCTTTTTTTGTTGTGTAGGTTGTTAATCCGAATTTGATACAATGTTTACAAAAAGGGTGACTTGATAATGATTTTCTCAGAGACTATAAAACGCGAGAGGAACGAAATACGCAGCCGTACATACGTAATACATGGTGGCGGAAAAGTATTTTTTTTTTGTATTTTTGTGAAAATATGGACGATTGTGACAGTTTTTTGCAAAATATGGACTTATCTTTGCAAAACCCTAAAATATGGAAAAATATGGAAAATAAAACTTGGTTTTTCACAGTCTAAACATGATAATTCGTGTAAAAAACACATTCTAGGTCGAAAATCGCGTAAAATAAAAATATATATTTACATATAAATCCGGGCCCTAGAAATCACTTTGTGTGTGTGTCGTTGTAAATTTCGAGGAGCTCCTTTAATTCCATTAAGTACTCCTATGAGCATTCATAATGGGAACTATTTCCCATTATGAAATTTCCACCTTCGCGATCAAAGTACTAACTAAACTACGAAAGTCACACTTTCTAAAATTCGAGGAGTTTCTTCAATACCCCATGGATACCATTATAAAATTTCCACTTTCACAAACATAGCATCAAATACAAATTATAGCCCTTAAATTAATAAAAGAATAATTTTACAAAGCAATCGCACAGAGATAGCGAAATAATTATTATCAAATTCGATTCTGATCCTTTTAATGCAAAATAATACAAAAAAAGTCAATAAAATCATCATTATGTGGTTATCGATGGTGTAATAATGGTGGTGATCATGATGATTGATATAATTGACATAGTGGCATGTGCCACCAGTATTTTAAACAACGCTGAACCCCCTACAGAGTATATAAAATATTATAATATTATCTTCTTATAAGGAATCAGGAGTTCCGTTCAGCAACGGAACCTGTGAAAGCCCTAATTCCCTGGGATATGCCTCGGTGCAAATCTTACTTTTTGGTGGCATGTTGTGTTAATTTTACTTAAAAAACCGGCCAAGTGCGTGTCGGGCCACGCGCAAGATAAGGTTCCGACTTCCGTAGTACCGCTAGTTTTTTTTTAATTTTTGTGTTTTACACTACTAACAACATCATCTCAGTTACTTTCAAAGGAATTTGAACGAAAAGTTTCTTTATATTTCGCCGAATACATTTTTTTTCGTTAATCGACTATTACTCAATAACTTATAAAGTCTTCTTAGCTGTGACAGTTTTCCTTTTAAATTCAGCAAATTTCCTACCCGCGTGAATTTTTTAACATTTCCAGAAGCAACCATTTAGCTGGTAGAAGGGGGGACACTGGACTCTAACGATTTTTTCCACTTTAAAACTTAATATTTCACAAACGGATCCATAAATCGAAAAATGATCTATGAATACTCATAATATTTTAAAAAAACCTATCCAACGACAACCCACACGATGGGGTGGACGCGAAAAAAAAATCATCTCCGCTTCATATATAGGGAAGGTACCATAAAAATATATTTTTTTAAGATTTCATGTACCATTTTGTCGGCGTCATTATTATGTGTATTTATGCCAAATTACAGCTTTGTAGGACCGCTGTCTCTGAGCAAAACCGCGGACAGACAGACAGACAGACAGACAGACAGAGTGACAGACAGACGGACAGACAGATGGACGGACAGACCGAAACTATAAGGGTTCCTTGCTGACTACGGAACCCTAAAAAGTGAAAATTACTGTAATGTTTTTGTTGTAAAGGAGTTCCGTCGATACCTCCTGATCCTGAGAAAATCATTATCAAGTCACCGTTTTTGTAAACATGGTATCAAATTCGGATTAACAACCTACACAACAAAAAAGAATTTTGAAAATCTGACCACAAACAGCAAAGTACACATTAACTCCTCCTTTTTCGGAAGTCGGTTAAAAAAAGTAGGTATCTAAGATGTTGACCAGGGATGTAAGGTATCACCATGCCAAATTTCATTGAAATCGGTCCAGCGGATTCAGAGATTAGCCTGTACAAACAGACAAACAGACAAACATACAGAGAAACAAAAATTTCAAAAACAGTTAAAATGTATTCTATTACTCCTCTAACATACCCCTGACTCGTTTTTTCAAGTTTATTTTCAATGTACAAAAATTTTACCGTTACGATTTTATTATAAGTATATAGATAGATAGATTATTAAAAGGATCAGAAACGAAATCTATATATATATAAAAATGGATTTTCAAATGTGTTAGTCGCGCTAAAACTCGAAAACGGCTGAACGGATTGGGCTGATTTTAGTCTTAAAATATTCATAGAAGTCCAGGGAAGGTTTTAAAGTGACACGAAGTTCACCGGGACAGCTAGTTGATAATAATTATTTCGCTATCTCTGTGCGATTGCTTTGTAAAATTATTCTTTTTTTAATTTAAGGGCTATAATTTGTATTTGATGATATGGTTGTGAAAGTGGAAATTTCATAATGGTATCCATGAGGTATTGAAGAAACTCCTCGAGTTTTAGAAAGTGTGACTTTCGTAGTTATGATCGCGAAGGTGGAAATTTCATAATGGGAACTATGAGTACTTAATGGAATTGAAGGAACTCCTCGAAATTTACAACGACACACAAAGTGATATTACCAATTCTAGCAAAGGTCAATCTTTAAAACTTATCCCTAATATTCGTAAACGATTATCCAAACACTGGATGGATATTGACCACTGCGTATCTCAATTTGTTACCGGCCATTGGAAATTTAAAGTAAAACTTTACGGATCTAAATTACTAGCATCAGTCGAGCATATAGGTAGAATATGTGCTCGGCTGAAGGTAGTATGTTTGAATAAACCACTCATCATGTTCTCTGGGAGAGTTTTTTCTGCCAAGACAAAAGAACTGCAATGCTAGACAACCTACAGTGTAAATCTAATGTCGCTATGGTGATTTCGTGGACAGCGCTATAGAAACTTCCGTGTCTTCAAACGTTTTTGTCACAATAATTATTATAGGCAACAGTCTAACACAACAAATTCCAATATTAATAATCTAGCTATAGCTTAGTAGTCACAATTACTATCATAGTTTATTTTCGTAGTGCTTCCCCTAAGTTATTTGACATTCGGTCACTGCAAACATTTTGCTGTCTCCGCTTTGAATAAGAAAGAGGAATTACAATAATTCTTCATACTTCTATTCTCTCATTAATTTCGTTGCGGGTCCCAAACCGGTTTGAGCAATGAGCATGTCCTTCGGGCTCCCTGAGATCATAATATCAAAGGGTTTTCGTGGTTGGATACCGCTGTCGATCCTGGTGACACAGGAGATACAGTGGTCAAGATGTGTGGTGGCCGGTGGGCCAACGCCCATAAAGAAATTATTCTGGTTTAATTGTAGGTTATTAATTTGAGAGTAAGAGGTAGGCTAAAGAGGGATAGACGCCTACATTAAATCCGGTCTTATGTAGTCTATCCTCTTTCTCCGTCACATGTTCCTTTCCCCTGTCCTGTGACCCCGAGCGGTCTTTATAGAAAGGAATTTTCAAAACGATAAGAATCTGTGGTTCAAGTTTCTTGGGTATTTGATGTAAATTAAAAATTTTGTTTGTAATATATCTATATTATATAATATTATAACACCCATCTACGACTATTTTATTTGCATCTGCAAATAAGGTAGATGGGTGTTAAATTTTCTAAATCTCTCTTATAATAACATACATTCACGCGGACGAAGTTGCGGGCAACAGCTAGTTGTGTATAATAATATAGGTAATATTATAAGTAATTTATTTTTATTCCAGTTGCCGTAGCCGCATCGTTTTTCATCTGCTGGTCGCCGTACTCTGCACTGCGCCTTATGATCGTATTACCTGGCTTAAGTTACGATCATTACTTTAATGTAAGTACCTACATGAACGAAAATACTTTGAAATTATATATTTTATACGCTCTCCCACTGCTGGGCAAAATTGCAAAGTCTTCAATTTATCTTGTGTTTCCATCGTTGGCAGCCTATTAAATTAGTTAGTAAGGATTTAGCATATCGCACCATCATTTTCTAGGCCTATAATGGTTAAGCAGATTAGATAGTATATAAGAACAATACTTTACCATTGCCCAGATTTCATCTTCATTCATCATCAAGAATTCAGATCCATAATCTTTATTAAAAATGCGAAAATATCTCCGTCTATCTGTCTCGCTTTCACGTCAAAACTACTGAACCGATTGTTTAAAATTTAGTTTGTTATTATTTTTAGCAATATTCCGCGAAATAAACTTCCACCTTTAAGTAAATGAGTGAGTGCACGCATAGGCATGCGTACAGCACCTCCCTCCTCCCACACTGCCTATGCGTACACTCGCATGCAAGAACTTGCAAACACCACCACCACACAAGCAATAATCCGTGCAAGGCCCCTCACCACCATGCAGGTTGAAAACCTCGACGCGCGTTTCGCTCCAACACCGGAGCATCCTCAGGATGTGGACTCTACGAACAACGTCCGTCAAGTGCCGCCACCGGCCAAAACACCGCCTTTTATACCCTATCGAGCCCCGCTACTATCCCCACTACCCCCACTACCCTCACCAGTACCCCCGAACATATTAATAAGCGGTGACGTAGTCAAGCAAGTTTGGTCATTCAACAATGCAAATCTGTTGTTTTTCTTTTCTTTTATGATCTCTAATTGTTCCAACACGCTCAGCCGAAAGCCTTTATCGCATTTATGTAAAACTTTATAGGAATGGCCATCGGGCACGGTATGATTACTATCTAAAAGATGTTTAGCAAAATGTAACTTATCAGGATGATCATTCCTATAAGCCGCGATATGTTCTTTATACCGAGTCTCAAAGCTGCGTCCAGTTTGACCCACATATAAACTATCGCATTCAGGACAATCGATCTTATAGACACCGGACTGATATTTTTCATCAATCCGGTCTTTATTATGACACAAATGATGTTTTAAAGTATTATTTGTCCTGAATGCGACATGCATATCGTTGTTTTTCATTATTTTGGATAAGCGTGCAGATACCTCTCCCATGTAGGTCAAACTGGACTTATATCTAACTATCTCCTTATCAATAGGACCTGCGTACAAAAACTTAACCAGTTCTTTCTTGTTTTTATTTTTCAAAACATTATTAATAATTTTTGGACTATATCCGTTGGATATCGCAATTTGGAAAATGATATTAAGTTCATTTTGATAATTATCTTTACTAAGAGGGATCGATAATAATCTATGAATGTAACTATGAAAGGCCGCGAGTTTGTGTTGCCAAGGATGACATGACGAAGCATGAATAGTAGTATTAGTATATGTCGGCTTGCGAAAGATTCCAAAACTGTGTTTATTGTTAACTCTAGAGATAGATAAATCGAGAAAATGTAGGGTGTTATTATCTTCACATTCTAATTTGAATTTAATTATATAATAAAATACGTCCAGTTGCCTCTGTGTACCCGTCCAACAAAGAAAACAATCATGTACGTATCTAAAGTAATATAAAATACTTTTATTAACGACGATATTTCTTTGTTCAAAATCGTCCATAAATATTTCGGCCATCAAAGGACTTAAAGGTGAACCCATAGCTAGACCGTCGTCTTGAACAAAGAATTCGCCGTTAAATCGAAAGTAGTTTTGTTCCATGCAGGTTTTAGTAAGAGTAAGCAATTCATTACTTTCACCAGGAGGTAAACGTTTTTCTAATGCATTCCTTAAAATACCCAATGTTTCCTTACGTGGAACATTAGTGAATAAACTATCGACATCAAGTGAAACTAATTTGCAACGAGGTGGCAAAGTCACATCTTTAATTTTGTTGACTAATTGTAGACTATTTTTTATGGCATAAGGTGGCCGAAATGAGATCTTTTCTTTTATTATGAAATTAAGTGACTTTGCCAGCTCGTATGCTGGTGCACCTATGTATGAGACAACTGGACGCATGGGAATATCAGTTTTGTGAATCTTTGGCAAGCCGTACAGTGATGGTGCGCGAGGATTCATTGGGATGAGTTTTTTCTTTGATGATTCAGTTTGAAACAAATATTGATTATTATTAATTGCTAATTTAAGCTTAGCTAAAAACTTGTTTGTTGGGTCAGAAGGAACCCTTAGAAATTGTTCACCCTGAATCACGTCATTAACTCTGTCCAAATAATCGTCGCGCTCCATTACTACTACTGTGTTACCCTTATCCGCTTTCGATATTACTAAGTTATTATTATCTATTGTTTGTTTTAATGACCTCAAAGCCACTCTTTCGGGGTTAAAAGAAGAACCGGAAGGAGTACCTTTGATTTCGTTGGCTAGTAGGCCCTTAACCATGTTATCTTTCTTATTAACTACGGCAGTTATTTCCGAATCCACCGCAAGCATTTCCAAAGCATTCTGATTAATATTAGGAGTGATATAATATTTAAGACCCTTTTCCAAAAGTGTCATCTCATCCTTGGCAAATTGTACGCTGGTTAAGTTTTTGACGCGAGGGTGGAATGAAAAAGGTTCAGACCTGGATTCTGTATGTGATTGGACAATCCTGTTTTTATTTACCAAAGTCTGAAGCTTTTTCTTTTGACTTAAATATTTAGCGTGCACTTCGATTGCTGCGAAATGGCGTGCCTTTTCGTCTAAGCGATCGAATTCGATATTATGTAATTTAAAAGAGAGCTCGGTATAAAGAACTTTGAGATGTAATTTTAAATTATCCCTATCGGTAAACCAGTGACGTGTCTCTTCGTTAAGCCAGATAGTCTCGGCTTTTTTGATAGCAATATTGGAGGCTCGGCTGTGCGTGTTGGTTCTTGCATTAATATAATTAGGAACAACATTTAGACGTTTGCATTGTTGATTGAACCAAACATTTTGAGCGGCTATACGATGTAATTTTGTTAACTTAATGTAGAGTCGTGCCTGATCGGTCATGCTCACCGATTTTAAATAGATAATGGAATCAGGCGTTACTTTGCGGAAATCCATAGCTTAAAATTTAGTTTATCATTATTTTTAGAAATATTCCGCGAAATAAACTTCCACCTTTAAGTAAATGAGTGAGTGCACGCATAGGCATGCGTACAGCACCTCCATCCTCCCACACTGCCTATGCGTACACTCGCATGCAAGAACTTGCAAACACCACCACCACACAAGCAATAATGTTGGCAAATCCGTGCAAGGCCCCTCACCACCATGCAGGTTGAAAAGCTCGACGCGCGTTTCGCTCCAACACCGGAGCATCCTCAGGATGTGGACTCTACGAACAACGTCCGTCAAGTGCCGCCACCGGCCAAAACACCGCCTTTTATACCCTATCGAGCCCCGCTACTATCCCCACTACCCCCACTACCCTCACCAGTACTCCCTTACATATTAATAAGCGGTGACGTAGTCAAGCAAGTTTGGTCATTCAACAATGCAAATCTGTTGTTTTTCTTTTCTTTTATGATCTCTAATTGTTCCATATTACATAAATGTGATAAAGGCTTTCGGCTGAGCGTGTTGGAACAATAATTAGAGATCATAAAAGAAAAGAAAAACAACAGATTTGCATTGTTGAATGACCAAACTTGCTTGACTACGTCACCGCTTATTAATATGTAAGGGGGTACTGGTGAGGGTAGTGGGGGTAGTGGGGATAGTAGCGGGGCTCGATAGGGTATAAAAGGCGGTGTTTTGGCCGGTGGCGGCACTTGACGGACGTTGTTCGTAGAGTCCACATCCTGAGGATGCTCCGGTGTTGGAGCGAAACGCGCGTCGAGGTTTTCAACCTGCATGTGAGGGGCCTTGCACGGATTTGCCAACATTATTGCTTGTGTGGTGGTGGTGTTTGCAAGTTCTTGCATGCGAGTGTACGCATAGGCAGTGTGGGAGGAGGGAGGTGCTGTACGCATGCCTATGCGTGCACTCACTCATTTACTTAAAGATGGAAGTTTATTTCGCGGAATATTGCTAAAAATAATAACAAACTAAATTTTAAGCTATGGATTTCCGCAAAGTAACGCCTGATTCCATTATCTATTTAAAATCGGTGAGCATGACCGATCAGGGACGACTCTACATTAAGTTAACAAAGTTACATCGTATAGCCGCTCAAAATGTTTGGTTCAATCAACAATGCAAACGTCTAAATGTTGTTCCTAATTATATTAATGTAAGAACCAACACGCACAGCCGAGCCTCCAATATTGCTATCAAAAAAGCCGAGACTATCTGGCTTAACGAAGAGACACGTCACTGGTTTACCGTTAGGGATAATTTAAAATTACATCTCAAAGTTCTTTATACCGAGCTCTCTTTTAAATTACATAATATCGAATTCGATCGCTTAGACGAAAAGGCACGCCATTTCGCAGCAATCGAAGTGCACGCTAAATATTTAAGTCAAAAGAAAAAGCTTCAGACTTTGGTAAATAAAAACAGGATTGTCCAATCACATACAGAATCCAGGTCTGAACCTTTTTCATTCCACCCTCGCGTCAAAAACTTAACCAGCGTACAATTTGCCAAGGATGAGATGACACTTTTGGAAAAGGGTCTTAAATATTATATCACTCCTAATATTAATCAGAATGCTTTGGAAATGCTTGCGGTGGATTCGGAAATAACTGCCGTAGTTAATAAGAAAGATAACATGGTTAAGGGCCTACTAGCCAACGAAATCAAAGGTACTCCTTCCGGTTCTTCTTTTAACCCCGAAAGAGTGGCTTTGAGGTCATTAAAACAAACAATAGATAATAATAACTTAGTAATATCGAAAGCGGATAAGGGTAACACAGTAGTAGTAATGGAGCGCGACGATTATTTGGACAGAGTTAATGACGTGATTCAGGGTGAACAATTTCTAAGGGTTCCTTCTGACCCAACAAACAAGTTTTTAGCTAAGCTTAAATTAGCAATTAATAATAATCAATATTTGTTTCAAACTGAATCATCAAAGAAAAAGCTCATCCCAATGAATCCTCGCGCACCATCACTGTACGGCTTGCCAAAGATTCACAAAACTGATATTCCCATGCGTCCAGTTGTCTCATACATAGGTGCACCAGCATACGAGCTGGCAAAGTCACTTAATTTCATAATAAAAGAAAAGATCTCATTTCGGCCACCTTATGCCATAAAAAATAGTCTACAATTAGTCAACAAAATTAAAGATGTGACTTTGCCACCTCGTTGCAAATTAGTTTCACTTGATGTCGATAGTTTATTCACTAATGTTCCACGTAAGGAAACATTGGGTATTTTAAGGAATGCATTAGAAAAACGTTTACCTCCTGGTGAAAGTAATGAATTGCTTACTCTTACTAAAACCTGCATGGAACAAAACTACTTTCGATTTAACGGCGAATTCTTTGTTCAAGACGACGGTCTAGCTATGGGTTCACCTTTAAGTCCTTTGATGGCCGAAATATTTATGGACGATTTTGAACAAAGAAATATCGTCGTTAATAAAAGTATTTTATATTACTTTAGATACGTAGATGATTGTTTTCTTTGTTGGACGGGTACACAGAGGCAACTGGACGTATTTGTTAAAGAACTAAATAAAAAACATATTAAAATTAAATTCAAATTAGAATGTGAAGATAATAACACCCTAAATTTTCTCGATTTATCTATCTCTAGAGTTAATAATAAACACAGTTTTGGAATCTTTCGCAAGCCGACATATACTAATACTACTATTCATGCTTCGTCATGTCATCCTTGGCAACACAAACTCGCAGCCTTTCATAGTTACATTCATAGATTATTATCGATCCCTCTTAGTAAAGATAATTATCGGATATAGTCCAAAAATTATTAATAATGTTTTGAAAAATAAAAACAAGAAAGAACTGGTTAAGTTTTTGTACGCAGGTCCTATTGATAAGGAGATAGTTAGATATAAGTCCAGTTTGACCTACATGGGAGAGGTATCTGCACGCTTATCCAAAATAATGAAAAACAACGATATGCATGTCGCATTCAGGACAAATAATACTTTAAAACATAATTTGTGTCATAATAAAGACCGGATTGATGAAAAATATCAGTCCGGTGTCTATAAGATCGATTGTCCTGAATGCGATAGTTTATATGTGGGTCAAACTGGACGCAGCTTTGAGACTCGGTATAAAGAACATATCGCGGCTTATAGGAATGGTCATCCTGATAAGTCACATTTTGCTAAACATCTTTTAGATAGTAATCATACCGTGCCCGATGGCCATTCCTATAAAGTTTTACATAAATGCGATAAAGGCTTTCGGCAGAGCGTGTTGGAACAATTAGAGATCATAAAAGAAAAGAAAAACAACAGATTTGCATTGTTGAATGACCAAACTTGCTTGACTACGTCACCGCTTATTAATATGTTCGGGGGTTCGGACGTTGTTCGTAGAGTCCACATCCTGAGGATGCTCCGGTGTTGGAGCGAAACGCGCGTCGAGGTTTTCAACCTGCATGGTGGTGAGGGGCCTTGCACGGATTTGCCAACATTATTGCTTGTGTGGTGGTGGTGTTTGCAAGTTCTTGCATGCGAGTGTACGCATAGGCAGTGTGGGAGGAGGGAGGTGCTGTACGCATGCCTATGCGTGCACTTACTCATTTACTTAACGGTGGAAGTTTATTTCGCGGAATATTGCTAAAAATAATAACAAATTAGATTTTAAGCTATGGATTTCCGCAAAGTAACGCCTGATTCCATTATCTATTTGAACCGATTGTAATGAAAAAAGTTTTACGAAGCTTTGAAATTTGACACCAATTTATTTATTTAAAACAATGAAATATGCATACCGCGGAAGTAATAATTACTCTGTTATCTGTCTGTCCGTCTGTCTGTCTCTCTACCTGTCTCGCTTTCACACGAAAACTACCAAACCAAATATGTTTGGTACACACATAGTCTTTAGTATCGACGGCTTGAATGTTTGTTGCTCACACAAAAACTACTAATAGATTTTGAGGAAATTTTTGCCTTAATGTAGGCTACATTTTATCCCGGCATTCCCGGAAACGGGAACCACCGTGCTCTGTAAACTGAAGTCCACGCGGACGGGGTCGCGGGCAAACGCTAGTTTTAGATAATTACTTAAAATAATATCAATAATACTCCCCACACCGGTTTCGGTGACGGTGGCCAGGTTCATTGAAACCAGGCCTGTTACGCAGGAGTAGTTTTATAGTACCCAAGTGTGTGCGCAGTACACAAGAGCACTCTCTATTCCTTTTACTCTCATAACCCTGTGGGACGGAAGACCGACACTACTGGCGAAAGATCAGGCGCAGGACCGACTTTTTACATGCCCATCCGACGCATGGATCATCTTACTTGTCAGACAATCAGGTGATCAGCCTGCATTGTCCTAACAAACTTGGAAATAACATATTTCCAACGCGGGAATCGAACCCACAACCTCCGGAGTCGAGAGCCACGCTCACTTCACCACGGTGGCCTCAATATCAAATTCCACTTCATTAAAGTGTAAACAAATCACAGTTAAACTCGATTTAAGACAACACAGACAGAAAAATAGTTTACTTACTTTAGTTTTAATACTAATAAAGAGATATTTGATCTCCCCGGTCCAGACCAAACGAATTAAAAGTTCCTCAGAACATTGCACCATTTTATTTACAAGATGAATCTGCACAATCACATCAAACAATCTGAAACTCAAATGCAATTCGAAACTTATAGATGTGAAATTTAAAACGAAATTCTTTTGCGATTTAGAGTTTTCCATTTCTAGACGGACTTTAAATCCGTTTAGCTCATTGTCAATGTGTTGGAAGTATTCTTTAATTTTAAGATACAAGTTGAAAGCCCGCTACATGAAGCGTAGCTAATCGTATGTATTTCTAGTACGGGTTCCGTACAATTAATATTTTAAGATACAAGTTGAAAGCCCGCTACATGAAGCGTAGCTAATCGTATGTATTTCTAGTACGGGTTCCGTACAATTAATATTTTAAGATACAAGTTGAAAGCCCGCTACATGAAGCGTAGCTAATCGTATGTATTTCTAGTACGGGTTCCGTACAATTAATATTTTAAGATACAAGTTGAAAGCCCGCTACATGAAGCGTAGCTAATCGTATGTATTTCTAGTACGGGTTCCGTACAATTAATATTTTAAGATACAAGTTGAAAGCCCGCTACATGAAGCGTAGCTACTCGTATGTATTTCTAGTACGGGTTCCGTAGAACAAAGTTTTTTTTTTATTATTATCACGCTAATTTTTTGTGAGTAGCTTCATTTTAATAAGACGAACAACAACTTTATTTGCGAAAAATCTTGAAAGTGGTAGCTAACAGAGATAGAAAGGATTTAATACTTTGATTTGATGGTCTTAAAATATAGATTGTTCTATTTGTAGGACAATGTTACTCTTAAATTAAGTAACAATTAACCTACCCATATACAAAAAATCAGCTGGTTAGGGTTTAGGGTTTTAGGGTTCCGTAGTCAACCAAGTTTTGTTGATTACAAAGAGAGAATATTATTATGGCGGCCTCCCCAAGAAGGTACCCCCAGGTCCCCATGTTATGGGTATCAAATGAAATGGTTTGCTGTCAGGAATACGAAAAAATAGTCACGTGACTTAAATCCAACATGGCGGACATCCAAGATGGCGGATTGGCTAAAGCGTGTTTTTTAGTTTTTAAAACTATTATTTTAATTTTCCAGCTGTGGCGTGTGGTGATCTACCTGAGCTCCATCAACATCTACATGTCGACGGCCGTCAACCCCATCCTCTACAGCCTCATGTCGCACAAGTTCAGAAACGCCTTCAGAGTAAGTTTGCGGAGCTTTCATTTTAATCACACCTCTAAATTAGCTATCGAGCTTCTTTATGATTCAAAAATTGAATTGAAATCTTGGCTATGTTCTTAGCTAGATCAAATATGTCTATTGCACTATCAGAGAAAGTGATTCATAATAATATGTAATATAATAATAACAAATCTATACTTTATAATATTATAAAGTGGAAGAGTTTGTTTGTTTGAACGCGCTAATCTGAGGAACTACTGGTCCGATTTGAAAAATTCTTTCAGTCTATCTAGATAGCCCATTTATCGAGGAAGGCTATATTTTATTATGCTAAGACTAATAGGAGCGAAGAAATAGAGGAAAATGCAGAAGTGAAAACTTGATTATTAACGTTGTGCATTATTTTTTTAACCCATTTTTTATGAAAATCGATTAAAAAAGGTATATATAAAAAAAAAAAAATTATAATAATTAAAAAAAAATAATAATAATAATAATAAAAAAATACGATCGTTTTAATTAATTAATCGAAACACTTACAATTGATTAAATTTTTAACCCATTTTTTATGAAAATCGAGATCGATGACCTTCATTAAAAAATCGATTTTTAAAAAATCGATTTTTTAAATTAAGGTCAATGTGTCCGAAGTCCGGTATAATACTTGTCGAATACTTTTCTAAAATTAAAGTTTAACATAATTTATTGACTTGAGATTCTCCTTTTAAAGTAACTTGTGTCATCGGAAATTATAGGCTATAATATATTAATTAGACCTATAATGATCTAAAAATAATCTTAATTGCCGTATTTTTTTACTTACGTAGTATTTTTTTTTAAACTCGGCGTGTAGACGGACTTTCCTTACAGTTTAAGGTAAGTCCGTCTAGCAGCAGTATAGCCCTAACTTGTGAAGTAAAATGCATGGCAACGGTTTCTAGCAAAGCCGCAAAACGGCCATTCAAATATGTGTTTAAGATGTCGGTAATAAGGTTCGCATTCCAGAGAAAATTAATTTTATATCATTTTAAGGCAAGTTCGGCATATCGTAAGTCTAAGTGGTTGCAAACATTTTTATTTCGCCGCTCAATTAAAATTTTAAGGGTTGTTGGTCCGGGAGGTAGGATTTTTTAAAGGAAATTTCCTGCTCTTAAAGGATCTTTTTTCAAATTTTGATTATTTGAAATAATTTTCGGTTTTTGGAATATTAAAAAAACCAAACCCTTCTTTTTTTACTTTATTGTTTATAACTTTTGCAATTTTTATCAGCCCCTCTTGTGTGCTCTTTTCGTGCAGTAAAATTTGGCCAATGCTATGATTTAGTAGTCCTAAGTGGAAATGCAAATTAACAATAAAGACATGTACATTTGAAAAGGTTGACAATATCTGATTCGAGGCAAGACCGGCATATGACGGCCTTTCCTTATGAAAACTAATCTTCTTCTCAATTACTGCAATTTTAGGTTAGACACATGTTGCAGGTGATAATAACGAAATTAAAGCGATATTAACGAATCGAACACCAGTAATAAGTAAAAGGATCACTAAATTACTTATGTAATCCAAGAAACTCCAAAAACTCCTTCGTATTTCCACTTTTTTTTTTTTGGCAGAGACTTACACTCTGACTGCGAGTACAAAACGGGAAAAGTTTTGAGATTATTTTTTTCGTAACAGGTAGTAAGTAGCGACATATCTGTTTCTTAGATCAAACTAACTTTGCAATATTGTTTTACCCAC
This sequence comes from Polyommatus iphigenia, assembly GCA_963422495.1. Lineage (NCBI taxonomy): Eukaryota > Metazoa > Arthropoda > Insecta > Lepidoptera > Lycaenidae > Polyommatus > Polyommatus iphigenia. The sequence goes on from OY730182.1 coordinate 40,761,528, forward strand.
TGAGCCATATGAAACTAGTCGTTCAAATATGGAAGTTATTGCCGCTAGACGGACTTACCTCCCAGACGGACTTCGACACATTGACCTTAAAAAAAAAACAATCGATTGTTCGATTAATCGGTTTCGATGTTACGAGTACAACACTACTCTCCAACCGTCCTAAGTTTTTTTTCTTGGTTTTTCGATCAGCATGAGAATCTGACGCGAGTTTCACAGTTTTTACCCATCCCACAAAAGTGCTCAACGCCGCTAAAGAAGTTTTCACTTCAAAAACGGAGGAAATTATTTAAAATAACTTATTATCTTAAGAAACTACTGGAGTAATTTTTATGTTATTTGGCACACATGAATAATAGACTACGTGAAGGCGACATAGGATTCTTTTTTTACGGACAAATGTACGGTTTCCGGGACATTCATAAATTACGCAGACGAAGCCGCGCGGAACATCTAGTTCTTTATATTTTCGCACATAAAAAATAAGAAACACATAAAACCGATAAAAATATAACCGTGGACCTACTTAATTTAGTCGGATTATGAAAAATCCAGCTAACAATTCGCAACTTTTTGAATTGACATAGTCTGGCAGCCCTGGCTAAGCTACGTAGGTCCATCTTTAGAGTTTAGACCAACCCAACCTATATTTTTCATATTCGTCCCATACATTTTTAATCCTTGTAAAGGTACCATTCGGATCTGCGAGGCAAGCGTACGGCGTCACGCGGATGCGACCGGTCGCTTGCTGCGGAGCAGCAAATAGCTTACCAATGTCCGCGACCGCGTAGCCGCGACCGACAAAAATTTAATTAAAATGATACTTTATTGACATGATTATAGCTATCATTTTTGTCTAAGTCACTAAGTAGTATTATAATAACCACGTGGCCAGCGTCGCTTGCCGCAGAGACCCGCGGCATGCAAGTGCGCCGCGTAAATAAGTACATTTGAACAAAATGCAACATTACTCGTATTAACTACGTAACTAGGTAGCATTTCAAACTATGTTGCGATCTACAATTTTGTGATATTGTGCGCAGACAGAAGCTTTGACCATTTTTCCACCATAACTACGAGTGTAAACAAAACAATAATTGTGAATCATTTTACAATATTATGGCAGTGAATTTAGTATTAAGGGAAGAAATTATCCAAAAACTGTTGGCAGATGAAGAGGATGACGAAATTATTTTGTATTTTTTATCATTTCCGGAAAAGAGGAGAAAGGTTGACCCTATTTTTACGTCGCGGGTCGAAGAGGGATGCTACCATATACTCATTGCACGTCACTTAATGTGTAATGAGGAAAAATTTAGAATGTATTGCAGATTAAGCCACGAGCAATTTTATTTTGTTCTAAGTTTAATAGATAACGACATTAAACCAAAAAGAAAAGGCACATCAATCATTAGCAGTTCCGAAAAGCTTTTTATTTGTTTAAGGTATGTACTCGTACAAAAAATTGTAACATTGAGAGTTTAAATTTGAAATATCCTGAATTGGACTCGAGTTTCTTAGGTAAGGGACTCCTAAGGATTGGGATTCTTGGGAATTGATCATGCCCGACTGTTCTAAAAGTCTAGGGGAAGATAGGCTGTGATTGTCCGCAACGTTAGCGCTATTATTACGAGTACTAAGGCTTTTGACTTCATATTCATTTAGTGTCTTGAAAAGGCTTGCCTTAGCCTCTACACGCAAATTTTGAGGGAGCTGTTTTAAGACGGAGGCCATATGGGTACAAAAAGAGTCAATCCCATCATTGTCTGATACGTTTTCTTTTAAAGCCCTTATTTCCGCCCGTCTTTCATCATCTCGACTTTTTAAATACTCTATTAGAGTTTCTTGTGAATTATTTTTAACCATTTTTTTAGCTTTTTTTTTTTATAAATCTAGTTTCACCCTTTCCTTCATTTGATAAATTTATAACGTCACTAATTTCTTGCTCATTTGTAACTAAAACTGCCTCAGTAGTCTCTTCCATTCCCAGATCTGCTTCGCTAACAGAATAAGTATCTTGGATAGTGCAAACAGTCGGCCTTTCTGTTGGTATGTTGTCGAGAAAACGGATTCTCTCTAATAGAGACCATTTGGCTATTTTTGGAGTCGCTGACCCAGTGTGCAATTTATTTTTACGCATATGTCGATTATATGAGTCCCGCATGTACTTCCAGCGTTTTTTGCATTCATCACCTGTAATAAATATATTTTTTGTTGTAGATTTTTAGCTACTGGAGAATCATATGCATCTCTGCACTATACCTATCGTATATCTGCTAGCTTGCTGCTGCGTCATATATTAGTAGAATTGTTAAAGATGTTCTTGCGAGCCTGCGCAAGAATTTAGTGCCAATTTTGTTACCAGAGCCTAGTAAAAATCAGTTAAAATTCGTGACGAAAGAATTTTGGAGCCGATGGAACTTTCCCAATTGTTTTGGAGCCAGCGATGGGAAACACGTGCGCATCAAGCTCCAAATAACAGCGGTTCTCTTTTTTTTAACTACAAGGATTATTATTCGCTTGTACTGCTGGCTGTCGTAGATGCGAACTACAAATTTATTGCTGTGGACGTAGGTTCTTATGGGAAAGAAGGTGATAGTGGTATTTTCCAAAAGTCATGCATAGGCAAAAAAATTGCCTCAAATCAATTTAATGCGCCAAGCCCCGCCACTTTACCGGGAATAGATACAGTAACTACGCACTTTTTGATAGGCGACGAAGCATACGCTCTCGATAAATATATGATGAAACCATATTGTAGAAATGACGCAAGAGTGAATCGAGATAAAGCCGTCTTTAACTACAGATTATGCCGTGCCAGAAGAGTGACAGAAAATGCTTTTGCTTTATAATCTCAGGTTTTCAGAATACCTTACAGACCGATACAAATCAGACCAGAGGTTACTGATGACCTTATTTTGACCGCTTGTTGCCTGCATAATTTATTGCGAAATGGTTATTTAGAAAGAAATAGTTGTCCATATTATAATTTTGACCCAACAATTCTCCCACCTAGAGAGAATATGCTACCCTTGAGACGGGTTGGTGGTTTTGCAAGTCTGGCGGCATTTGACATTCGGAACAAATTAAAATCGTTCTTTTCGAGTCCAGCTGGTCAACTTTCGTGGCAAGAAAATATTGTAAATAGAACAGAATAGTGCTCCAATGAAGTGATATTTTCAAAACAGTAACTATAAAAACTTATTAAAATATTATAAAGAAGTTTTTTTTTAACTAAAAATGTCGCTGTTCTTGAGATACGGCCTAGTGACAGGCAGATATGGAGAGATAATATATAGAATCCGCACCTTATAGGTACAAAAATTTAAAAATTATACCAATACTTACTAGATTTATTCATCGAATTGGCAATTTCTTGCCAAATGTTTTCTTTCACTATGTGGTCTTTGTATGAAGCGAGCCTTCCATCATATAACGGCGGGTTTTTGTGAACCAACTCTAATAATTTTTCGTCTTCAAATAATGTAAATCCCGACATAGTTATATGAAGATATAATAATAAAATATATTTTTAAACATTAACTAAGTATATTTATTTTTGCTTTATAGTTTTTTAATGGTTTTTTATTAATAACATAAAGCATAGTAATTCATCGGCTAATTATTAAGATGAAAGATGTCATAATCTTATTTATCAAAATTAAATTATGACGTCTACCTTTTTTTGGATGTAAAAAATGGCAAATGAATTTATTAAGTAACTACAAGAATAATATCGCATCCAAATATAATAGATATATAACTAGCGGAAAATAATATAACTAGCTGACCCCGCGAACTTGCGCTGTTTTAAGAAAGTCGATCCATGGGTTCTCTCACCGGTCGTGTCGGTCAGCCGTCCCTCCTGATGGGAGAGAGTGATGGAATATAGAGTGCACCATGTGTATTGTGCACACATTTGGGCACTCTTACAGAAGAATTTTTAAAATCAGTTCAGTAGTTTTTGAGCGTATTCAATACAAACTTTCCCTCTTTATAAAATTAGTATAGATATCAGTCATGACATGACTAATTATAGCAGGGTTTCGTAGTCATTTTATACTCGATAACGCCCGCAACATCCTGAACTATACATTTTTAATATAAAAATTAAAAATAGTATGCTATGTCCTATCCTGGGACTCAAAGAATCTCCTTATCCTGATCCTGTCTGTCTGTAGCTAGCTATAACCGCTCTAGTTAGACTTCTAAAATTTCACACACAAATTGTGCATTTCTGTTGCGCAGTGCGCTACAGCAACAACAAACGTCGGCCGATTTTATTGCCATTTGCGTAGGGAACCCCGAGTAAGGAAGCAAATTAACACAATATACACATATAAAATACTAGCTGTTGCCCGTGACTCCGTCCGCCGTGGACTTCAGTTTCGCATGGTGTTTCCCGTTTCCGTGGCAATGCCGGGAATCGGGATAAAATGAAGCCTATATTACTGCAAATTTTCCTCAGAATCCATCTAATAAACACAATTCCCAAAGCTTTGTATAACCTTTGACCTGTCCCCCGTTACCCCCCTTCCAACCCCCTTTTCCAGTTAAAAAGTAGATTAGGTCCTTTCTCAGGCTTCAGACTATCTGTGTACAAAATTTTATTACAATCGGCTCAGTTGTTTTGGCGTGAAAGCGTGATAGACAGACAGACAGATACTTTCGCATTTTATAATATTAGTATGGAAGTATAGATTACTATGAGAGAAGTAGATGTTATAATAATATTATAGTTCATACCTACATACTTTGATACCTCCATGGCTTATATTATACGAAAAAGTTTATTTTCGGTTTCGATATGATTAATAACCTATCGGCGTGTTTCTAGATAGAATATCTACCACAGCTGCCCTGCGGCTGTCGCGGTACTGCTATCGACGCGACAGGGTCGCGCTCATCGAAATTTGCCGCGCCACGCCCACCGGTCTTGTGTCGCGCGTCGCGGTAATCGGAATGTCGTCCATATAAACACATACAAAGCAGTGGCTTGGCGACAGTCTCGGGTCGCGGGTCGCGGACATCGGTATGCTATTTTACGCGGCGACCGGTCTCTCTGTCTCGCGACGCGGGTCGCCGTGATTGTTTAGTCCTCCATACAACTTCATAGTGAGTAGTGGCTGTTTGGGTTGCGGGTCGCGGCGACCCGCTGCATGCTGCCTTGATCCGAATCATACCTTAAGTCTACGAATAATAAAAACTTGTAAGTATTTTATGTATTATAATATATATTTTGTTGATCGACTAGGATAAAAAATAACATTATGTTGGCTGCTTTTAAAGGCTTTATCTGATAGTTTCCGAAAGAAGTTTCAAGGTACAAGTTGGAAGCCGGCTACATGAAGTTGCAGCAGACGACGTGTCGTCGCGACACTACTGGTTTCTATGTATTTTTATGAATATTGAATAGTGTCGCAGTTCGTGTCGCTAGCTGCGCAACGTATTTCATAGAAATACATAGAAACCAGTAGTGTCGCGACGACACGTCGTCTGCTGCAACTTCATGTAGTCGGCATCCAACTTGTACCTTTATTGTAACAATATACTAAGCCAGCAAACGTTGAAAGTGGTTGTGTCTCTATTAGTTGGGGTTATCAGATTAACTCGTGAGTATAAAGGCAGTCTTCCTGACATTAAGCATAATTGACGGAAAATCCTTTTGTATGCTCAGTGAACTAAATACATTTTAGCGACAGATAAACAGCTAATTTGATTTCACTTTTAATTTGATTTCACTACTACAAGCTACACTACACTCTACAGCAGAGGTTCCCAAACTTATTTTGTCTACCGCCCACTTTAAGAACAAATTAAATTTTAGCGCCCCCATTGTTTCTATAATTGACTGCGGACTGCACGGCGGCTTATGCAATATGCAGGATAGTAAATGGGCCCTTTAAGAAGCCTTAGTTGTTTATAGAAGTTAATTTATTTTTCAGGATCTACTAAAGCGAGGTCCCAGCAGAAGCCAGGCCACAGCTTCACATACGCGGAGAAGTGAATGTTGAAGAGAATATCGTCGAAAATATTAAAGAACATCAAGAACCTATTTACTTACCTTTTTTTCTTTCGCCAAACTACGAAGCAGTTTGTTGGCGACAAAATCTACCATATACTTTCAACGTTAAATATTAATTATTTGTATTCTGAAAAATTTTGGAAGTTTTAAATGCGTGCAAAGAATTATAAAAAATCACTAAATCAAAGTAAAGAGTAAAGTTGTTATTTATCAACTCCAAAGAATTAAATAAACAATTATTTGTTTATTATTTTTCGTTTCCCCGACCGCCTTATCATTGAGTTAACTTTATAGTTACATAAAAATATTATATGCTATGATAATAATAATAATCTGCGACAATTACTATATTAAAAGCTTTTTTCTTATGTTTAAATTAAATAAAACGCCTTAAAAATACCTGTTTTTTCGGTAACACCTTTTAAATGTAACAATATAATAATTATTTTCGTCAACGAAAGATCGATTCATTAATTCATTAGTAGCCTAAATATTGCTATTAATTGCTTGAATAATAGCAATTGAATCCAAAAGTGCCTGCAGCCTGATATAGTCTATATTAATAGAGAACAAAAATATAATTGTCAGAAATCCCTTATAAAACTATCTATTTCATACTAGTTTCTAGTGGTCAGTTTCATTAAAACTATCATTAACATACAATTATCAAAAATCAATAATAATCATTTAACCCACATTAGCAACTAATATTACGACATTGCGTCTTAACAAAACATACCCACATTACCAACTAATATTATGTCGCAATGAAAAACAATTTTCCAATACTAGCCGAATATTCTACGGAAAGTGGTTAAGGCCATCCCCCGAGCAAACGACCTTGACCATACATTTGCCGCGTTGCCGAGGTCGCACCAAAACCCTATTTTTTTACTTATAGTTCAAAATAAAAAAAAAATTTACCCGGGGAATATGAAGTTTATGATATTGTCGATCTAGTGGCGTGTGTTTCAAATAAAAGTAATTTGTAAATCCTAAGGAGATGCTGAATGTATGCTTGAATTTTAATAAATTGGTTTTACTTTGGAAGCTGATATCATGAGTATAATAAACAAATATAGAAAATTTAAAACGGGGAAAGTAATGTTGATATACTGAAGATTATTGCTGTATTTTTATTATAACTTTGTAGCTTTCAAATTATGAGTTTATGAGGCTTTAAATACGGTAAATTACGGAATCTCCGTAGGGAAGGCCCTATCCATATTAGCCTATCTTGCGTCTAATACCCTCTACCGATGGTCCGGCACGATTCGTCTAGGTTTATACTAATTTTATACAACTCATCAAATAATGCCTGGAAATATTATGCTCATAATTTCCGCACTTATTGTCTGTGATCGCAAAGGAATCAAAACAAAACACTAACCCCAAAACCTGAGCATATAATATATAAATAACTAGCGACCCGCCCCGGCTTCGCATCGGGTATAAAATATATATTCACTGAAAAAATGATTAAAATCGATTCAGCAGTTTTGACTAATTATAATAATAATAATAATATAATAATATCTATGGACGCTTCACACCACGTCAGTCTGGCCCCGTGCTAAGTACCTGAAGGACTTGTGTTACAGGTACCAGACAACGGAAATATATTTAATACTTTTATACTATACATATATTTAAGATTTTTATTATATCATACACATATTTAATACACATCCATGACCCAGGAACATTGAAAAACTTTTTGTTCCGTCGGCGGGATTCGAACCCGCGACCCCCGGCTTGAGTTGCCACACACTCTAACCATTAAGCCACGGAGGTCGTCAAATTGTATTCATTATTACTACCTGTGGCCCGCATTCCGCATACCGCATCATTGGTCGGTACCGCCGCAAAAGCTAATTCCCGCAATTTTTAAATCTGTAATATCTTCTAAAATATTCATTTAAATCGTATGCTGTAAAGGGCCAGATCTACATTAAATCAACAATGTATTTAAGTTATTTAATTGTATAAGGATTAATGCTGTATTTATTAAAATTGCTTCGAAAATTAGCCATTATTTGTCGTAAAAAGAAAATGACAAAAAATGTTATTGTGGGATATCCATAAGAGATAGACATATACTATCGCGGAGTTTTCTGTAGCCCTTTTCAATTTGTACAATACTTATGGTACATTATTTTGATAAATCTCGTATGGTTCAGCCTGCCTTTGCAATGTAAGCGGAAAAAAATGTAATTATTTACCAAATATAAACCCAACAATAACAGTATTTTTCCGCTATTTAATGATTGTTATTATACCTATAACCTTCCTCTTGAATCACTCTATCTATTAAAGAAAACCACATCAAAATCCGTTGCGTAGTTTTAAAGATTAAAGGGAACAAAGGGACATACGGAAAAAAAGACTGCCTGACTTTGTTTTATAATAATATAAATATGTATAGATATAGATTTATTGCTATGCATAAGGCTGTTTTGATATTTTAGAGAATAGTACTGCTGGCCGGGTTAGTTCCCGAACTGGTTTCCGACCGAGAACCCAAACCCGAACGTTCTAAAAGTGTCAATTTTTAACTGATTTAGAAATAAAACATTTTTCATTTTCATATTATTTTAATCATGCTACGAAACAATATTTTGGTTGTAAAGTCCGTAGCGGGTCTACGCGCTACGTAGTTCACGTAGAACTTCGACCAGCGTAACCTTGAACTCGATTGGGGCCCTAGGAAACCGTTTTGTGACTCAAACATAGGAATCGGGATGCCACGTCCTACTCTAACAAACGTGAAATGATGTTGTTGGAGTAGGCTGCAGGACGCGGCATTCTGATTCGATCGTTTGAGTCTCAAAACGGTTTCGTAGTACGACCACTGAATCGAGTTCGAGGTTACGCTGGTACTACGTGAACTACGTGGCAAAACTGTTTCTTTGTAGGCCTCCGTTATCAACATCTCGTTGCAAAATCTATGCGTATATGAAGTTCTCGATTCAGCACATTATATTGTTTAAAAATTCCAAAACTTCACAAATATAGCCACCGTAAGATCATCAATGTATCGAAGTATTGAAAACTGTTGTTCGAACTACCTACTTAATTCAATTATTAATCCTTCAAGCCCCATAAGAGCACTGGTGATCGCGACAACAATAGAATACAATAGCATTTCCAAGAATGATTGATAAGCGAAAAAAGATCGAAGGATTGATAAGCGAATTTCAGGAGTAGAGATCATGTCAATATAATGTACGTTAGTGCGAGAAGAAAGTTACATACAGTATAAAAGTGACAGTATAGTACAGTATTAAATAAAAGGAAAATTTGTAATTTATAGTTAATTAAAAATTAATTTTATCGTTACTTCACATCCCATTATATTGATCCAGTGATAAAAGCTGTGCGAATATATTACAAGTACAATCAAAAGACGGATTTGCGCTGCGGTGCCTTCATTTGCCTACATTTGCATTATTAAAAATTTCCCTCCAATGTCGCGCTCAGATAACACGATTATAATAAGGGAAAAGCACTAATGGCAGACACTTGGAAACATGACATATTTGAATATTATAAAATATACATTTATGAAAATAAAGGATTGATAACTTCTTCCATGTCTTCAGTAACTCTTACAAAATAAAACTATTATAATTATTCCCTGACAAATCAATTAAAAAATATATTATTGGTCTTTTTGTAAACTTAGTCATAAGAGCTAATAGATGACATAACAAAAAACAAACATCACTAACGGCCGTTCCCAATATTTGATTTATCTCTGGTTTTGCCCTACTAAAGATAGGAATACCTCACATTAGACATTAGAGACATATATTTTATGTCAATTCAATGTTAGCTGCGATCGGTCGTATGTCAAACCAGAGATAGATTGAATATTGGGAACGGCCGTAATAGTAGACACCAATATGAACTAATAGTTGACATAGAACATTACATTACATTTTACATTTTTCCTAATAATGAAATCTTTTGAAAAAACGGCAAATAAAGACCTAACTTTATTTGCCGTTTTTCAAAAGATTTCATTTACTTCATCATAGTAACTACATGCATCAGAAATATTATCCACGTTGTCTCCAGATTCTATCCATTCTTCTTCCATGCTGAAACTATCTTTCCAAATTTTACTTTTATTTTCATATTTTTTTCCTAGCTAATTTATTTTCAGTCTTTAGTCTCTATGCTTCTCTTGCCTCTTCTTTTTTCTTCTTTCTTTTCTCAGCTCTCCTTTTTCTTCTTTTTATTGCTAAAAAACTAAAGCAATCGATTTTTAGACCAGTACAAGGTCTAATATTACACACCATGTCCATTTTTAGGTACAGTAGTTCTAAGTTCTTAGTTTGTTAATCTATAATCTATAATAAGTTTATAAAATTACATGTCTTGACTGACTGACTGACTGACTGACTGATTCATCATCGCTGAGCAAAAACTGTTAAAGTTACAGCCACGAAATTTGGTGAGTAGGGTTGTTTTATTAAGTAGACACCCACTAAGGAAGGAATTCTAGAAATTTTACCCCGAAGGGGGTGAAATAGGGGTTAAAAGTTCGAATGAATGTCCGTCATTTCTTGAGTTAGAAACATGAAACTTTATTTTTGGGTTACTGATTAAAAATGAATGGATACGTATTTAAGCGATTTTGGAAATTCTACCCCCAAGGGGGTGAAATAGGGGTTGAAAGTTTGAATGAAAGTCCGTTATTTCTTGAGTTAGAAACATGAAATTTTATGTTTGGGCTACTGATTAAAAATGATTGGATACGTGTTTAAAGAAACACGAAAGTTTATTTTTGGACTGCTGATGTGTGAAGTTTATTTTTAGATAGGTATTTAAGCGTTTTTGGAAATTCCACCCCCAAGGGGGTGAAATTGTGGTTGAAAGTTTGAATGAAAGTCAGTCATTTCTTGAGTTAGAAACATGAAACTTAATTTTTGTGCTACTGATTAAAAATGAATGGATACGTATTTAAGCGTTTCTGGTAATTCTAGCCCCAAGGGGGTGAAATTGGGGTAGAAAGTTTCAATGAAAGTCCGTCATTTCTTGAGTTAGAAACATGAAAGTTTATTGACGTTTGCGTTTGACGTTTGCTTAAATAGGGTCCCGCTTTTACCCTTTGTATAAGGAACCACAAAAAGGGGAAAACTATCCATCTTTGTTATTATACTATGTTAACGCGGACGAAGTCGCGGGCAACAGCTAGTAGAATTATATTTTCAGAGAATAGTGATGATATTTGCAGTAGAATAAACTACAAAATAAATTTAGTATGTATTGCAAAACTAAAAGATGAAATCCATGTCATCTAGGTTTTTTACCTTTTCAAGAACTAATAGTAGACACCCTTTATATTGTTATGGAAAATGGATAAAAAATCATAAATAAACATTAATTATTAGTGTATACAAAATGACCATTAATCCAATGAAATCAATAGAAATTACAAAAAATCAAATAAATGTATTCAAAACTATACCTTGTGCGTTTTAAGATGATATGCGTGACACATAATAATTGACAATAATAGGGAAGTTACCTACAAAAATTAATCGATAATTTAAAAATATCGAATCACTTCGTAAAGGAATTGCAATCGAAATTATCGATTTCGTACTGATGTTTCAGTTCAGTTTGATGTGGCGCCGGCGATTTAAGATGGCCGCTCTTTTTATCGATTTGATTTCGATTCAACAGTGGCAATCTCTATTGACATAAGTTCCGTTTCATGCATCTGACATTTTTCAAATGTTTTCGTAACAATAATTTTATGCTCCTATTTCACAGTTAATATTTATAATTTTATATTAATAAGTTAGTATTTAGCAACTTTACATTTCTATTCATTTACAATTATAGGAAACATTTATTTTTGTAGATGGAATATAATTTATTACATTTTGATTTTCTTTGTTTTCTTGTAAAAAATTTCCTTAGCAAGGAATATGAGAACTGTCACCCATATCATCTTATAACGCACAAACATACGTGCAAAATTTCGCCTTCCTTAACTAGTGGAGGCAATGAAGGTTTTCACCTCCGATTTCGTTGAACCTCCATCGATTTTCATGAAAATTGGTGAGCAGGTGGGGGATACCCTAAGAAACAAAAGTGACATAGTGCCAACTTGCGCTTTTGCCCTGGGGGTGGATGCCAAACCTTCTCGGGGGGTGAATTTTTGTAAATAAAAATAACTCCAGGAATCAATAGACACATAAATTCTAAGCAAAATTTGTAATATAAAGTTTTTTTATTAAATCAATACTTTCGGAGTTATTAAAGATCAAAGATCATGTTTTTGCATGAGAAAAATACACGTCTTAAAGCGGTTTTTCATAATTAAATAAGAAACTATAGGTTTTTATGAAAAATGTGTAATTACCAAAATTAAAGCCAATAAAAAAACAAACTAATTTCTACCCTGAAGTACCTTCCTTTATTCATTCAAAGTGAGCTATAGGTGATTTGTATATATATTTTCTTTCGGCGAGTACCTAAGCCTAAGCATTCAAACTTAAATAACGGTAAACCGATGCATTTTATGACATGTACTTTCTTAAGACCTTTTAAAGTGCTTAGAAGTACCTTTCTAATAAGCATTTTAAAAAGTTAATAGCATCAAAATTGAACAAGTTATGATAAAAATAAGATGACCCTTACAAATTTTTTTGGAAAAATCTAAAAATAAAACTGTGACCATTTCTACAATAATTCAAATTTATGGTTATCCCCAAAGGATTTTCTTTATTTTAGCTTAAGTAATGACCTTAAAAAAATTTTCTTGGTTTAGAATGCTTCGTTTTGAAAAAAAGAATGATTTAGTGAAATCGAAATTATTCAAATTTTCGTAAATGTCATTTTGTTTTGAACATAACTTAAAAAATATTGAGCCTTTGTAAAAATAATAAAGATTGAAATTTGTGTTCATTTTTTAAGAAATCTTTTGATTTTCTTTTGATTTTTATAGGATGAAAAATAACTAAGATAGAGACGCTTAAAGCCTAATTTTTACCGCGAGAACCATGAAACCGGGACCTTTTAACCCTATTTTTTTTAAACCAAGGGCTCTAAATAGTATTTTTCAAGCCGATGTTAAAGTTCTTTAAATTACCTTTAAAATGATCCATAAATGAACCCGATAACTTAAAAAATAACAGAGCTATTGTGATATTAACGAAAAAAATTTTTTTTAAAACAATTTAGAAGCAGAGATTTGGGATGCAAATATTGTAGGAAACCCTGTCAATAGGTACATCTGTACTAATGCTAAAGTGTTTTTGTCTATCTGTTACCTCTTAACACCCAAACGGTTCAACCGATTTTGCTGAAATTTTGTATGAAAATACTTTAGTATGAGTCTCTGGAATGGATAATATGGACATAGGATACTTTTTATCCCGAAAAAATGTACGGTTCCAGCGCGATTGCAGGCTTCGTCTAATCCATACTAAATATACATTAATCTTTTCAAGTCTTTCAATATTCAGAAAGTAAGCGAAACGGTAAATATCCATTAGATAAGAGAGGGGCTTTTTATAATGATGTGCGTCTATTAAATATTTCAGTCTAGCAGATTCAGCCTTTGCGTAAATTTTTTGCACAGAGGGTAGTTTGAAATCGTTATTTGAATATTTGGGACTAAATAATATCAAAGTTTGAAATATAATATAAATAAAATTTAACTTAACTATGAAAAAATATTCGAACTCATATTTAAAGCTGATGAAAAACTTAAAATAAAAACTTAAAGCATTTTTCAGATATTTTTCATTATTCAGATATAGAGTAGTTTACAGGGGTGAAAAAATTTCGCAAAAAAAAAACTTAATAAGAAATTAATACTAATTAGTAAATAAACTAAAAAAATTGGGTTCAAAAACTTAAACCTAATAAGTTTTAAACCCAATTTTTACCGTTATTCTTCAATAATAAAACATTAAAAACAATTATTTTATCAAGTTAATCGCAATTAGTTAAGCCAGAATGGTTTTATCTGCATTTCTTCTATTTTCAACAAAAGGGGTGGATTTCACCCCTAAAATAAAACAAGCGCGATACGAGCGTATGTCACTTTTAAAGTAGAGGGCTTAACGTACTTAATCCCAAATTTTCATCCAAATCGATGGAGGTTCAACGAAATCGGAGGTTGCACCTGATTTTTGCCTTCAATTACTGTACTAAACCTTTTTGCTAAGAAATTGCCGAGCGCGTGTTGACGCGGTCATATTATTTACGAAAACTGATCCCATTTTAAAATTTTGTTCCCAAAGGCGTCCCGAATATATTTTTTCACATCAACAGATAGCTTGAGAAGTTTATAAAATGTACAGTGTTGAGAAATAATTAGAGTAATTCTTATTTTTATGGTATTTTTGTTGTAAGTGTCATCTATTAGTTCCGTGTCTAGCATTAGGTCTTTTCCCTTATTTGTATGTGAATCATAACCCGGGGCTTGATTCTCAAGTTTCGAATGTAAATTTTACCGCTGTTTGTATCACTCGCGCGCTACGAATAATAAAAACTAAGGAAATGTAACTCCCATACTATCACCGTTTTAAAGTTTCTTTCGAACTGTCATGTAACGTCAGCCTGATACTGATGAAGGCCACCTAAATATTGCAAATGTATTGAAAATGTGTACCAAACCTAGGTACACATTTTTGACAAGTATTGTAGAACATGTTTTTTGACGAAGTTACTTTTCCAAGTTTTTATTATTCGTAGCTCGCGCGTGATACAGTTTGTGCGTACCCAAGAGATGCGTCGAATTTCGTTTTGATGTCTGAGAATCGGGCCCCAAGGGAAATAATCATAGCAAGTGTGGATTTACCCTGGGGGTAAATTCAGAAGACGAAGAGTAAATAATTGGTTACACGCGCTTCTTTAACGTTTTAAAGACGAGGCGTAAAGTTTTAATCAAAATTATAATTAAACGAAAATATGAAACCCAGATTATTCCAAATTCATATGCACAGTCTGACAGAGGAATTGTCCGTATAATGTGAAGGACATAAGGACCACCGTCATATTATAATCTTCCAGGTACCTCTGAATGGAGCTTATAATTCGGGAATTTATTATACTCTTTTTGATTGGAATATATTATAATCTTTGTAAGACGTACGACATAAATTATTCTATTTTAGTAGAACCTTACACACTTCCAAGAATCGCCGATTTTCGTACTGATCACATAATATTATGTGGGCGCGCCTCCGTTCATCCACGGGGTTCATTAGTTTTAATGATTTGACAATGTTATACGATCACCTGGTTGTCTGACAAGAAAGATGATAAAATATGTGTCTGATAGTCAAGATTTTGGCTAGTCTATATTGCGTAATTTTCCCACTAACAAAATCTTTTAGCTAATTAATTTAATTTAATGTTTATAAAAGAGGTGTTTATGAAGGAGGAAATTCATGGATTTCCTAGCACATCAAAGTGTAACTACGCAACAAAAGGTCGAACTACGCAAGTTTCGCCGCTTGCCCCCCGCCTCCTCCCCCGCATTCAAAAAACAAAGGGAAAAAGGAGGTCCCTATAAAAGAGTGTCCTCTCTCCAAAAAGACCGAAAGTGCGATGATGACGGGCTTATAGAAATCGACAGGAAGAAGAAGAAACCCGTCCGCAACCATTGCGACACCGCACCCGAAGGACCCGAGCTGCTGTTGCGGCGTGAGACTCCCGCGACGCCGCTGTACGTGTCCAGGCTGCACTGGTCCACGACTTCGTCTTGAGGATCGAGCGCTTGGAGTCCCAATTTAGCTCCTTTGTGCTGAGAGTCCCGACGCATCATATACCAACCTTCGAGAAGGAGGAGTTCTGGCCGATTGGAGTCGTCTACAGGAGGTTCCGAGGACGACTTCCGAACACGTCGCGCCCCACGTCACAGAAAATACGTGTTTAGTGTGTGTTACTTTATGTATGTTAGTCTGTAAAGTATTTATAACATGGGCCAATATGCCCGCAATAAATATTAAATAAAGAAATAAATAATATCAGACATTGTTATGGATTCTCTGTAACGAAAATAAAATATTGTAATTTTTCATACGCTATAGAACATGGATATTAATTTATTATTTTTTATAAAGACTACAATTTCCATTAGCAGCCATATAAGTAATGATCAGGGCTGCAAACAATTTGTGCTGCTTGTTGACAAACTATACTCATTTATGTAAATGGTGTTCTTACAATATTATCCTTCCAGTGTTGTTGTGACGCATAAAGTGCGTACAGGGATGTTAAGGAGAGGTTGTTGAAGTCGGTACCAGATATAGCTGAATCTTCAGTTCTCTGACAGAATATTTTAAACTTTTGGAACTGGCACCGACTTCAAAATTATGAAGATTGAGTACAGAAATAGTTGAGGTTTAGCCGAATTCGGAAAAAAGGCACTATTAGATAGGAAAAAATATTTAATACTTTTTAGTTCATATTAATGTTATTATTGTTTTTACCTTGGAAGTCGGTTTTAATTTTTTGTTAAAAATATTAATTTCACTCTTGTTAGTTATACTAGTAGGTAAACCATCGCGTATATTTTACGTATCATTATTACAATTTGTTAAGAGTCACAACTCACACTCACAAAATATATTATCAGTGAAGTGAGCATGTGCTAGGTAATTTAACAATTTTAATGCTTCAAGCCCCAAGCGGTCACCGGCGACTGCGATAACAATAGAAAGGCTATTGTGTCTCGTTTTTCCACGATCGAAGGATCTATCAGATAATAAAAAATTGTATAAACTTGGAAAGACGCACGCGCCCGCGGCGCGCCGTCGCCTCTGCGGCGCCGACCGCCGTGTATAAACAGCCTATTGGTGTTAAACAGTACATAATTATTATTATTGTATGAATACCTATGCCTTTGCTTGTACTATTATCTATTCTGTGACATGAGACATTGGTGACCTTAACACGACGTGGTAATGATGATGATGATGATTTCGATGATGATGATGAATATGAATTGCATAGTAGCATATGCTTTCTGTTCTTAAAACAACGCCGAAACTCCCAAACGTGTATCTATAAGGAGTCAGGAGTTCTCTCAGCATCTTCGAAACCATGGTACACCTTGACCCAATATTTGACTTTTTGGTAGCATATTCTTAGTATACTTCGCATAAAATCAAAATCACCATATGTTTCCATATAAATTTTGAGGAGTTCCCTCGATTACTCATGGATCCCATCATCAGGTCACCACTTTTGTGAACATGGTACCAAATTGGAGTGAAACCTAATACAAAAAAACAAAAATTTCGAAAATCGGTTCACAAACGGCGGAGTAATCGTTGAACATACAAAAATAAAAAATATCCACAGCCTAATATATAACCTCCTCGTTTTTTGGAAGTCGGTTAAAAAGGTTATATCCATAATAATATACTTATACGGTACGTTTAATTGCAACTAGTGTTTATTATTATACTTGTGAAAGTGTGTCTGTCTGTCTGCAGTCTGTTTGTCTGTTACCTCTTACCACCCAAGCCGCTGAACCGATTTTGCTGAAATTTATTATGGCGATACCTACGGCGATACTTTGAGTCCCGGGAAGGACATTGTACTTTTGGACAGTTCCCGAGCAATAAACGAATTTTGGCGCAACGGATTAAAATGAATAATAATAAATACTACGAGTATTTATTGTGCCGTCGACGAGGCAACAGACTAGCGATGGGAGTGGTTTTTATTGAGATAATTAATATAATACAGTACAATAAAAGTAATTGCTAAGACCGTTGACTTCATAAGAGGCCATGGGCGGATCTATTCCATCGGGCACAGTCGCGCCGCGCATTCCATACGGATTTAATACAGAATTATGTGATTTATGGCGCTAACGATATTGTTTCGACATTGCATAATAAATCTTGATAGTGTAGTAAAGTAAAATTGAAATCTAAATATATATCTGTGAAAATAAGAGCATCCTGTACGCGGCGCGTTGCCGGCGATAGGCGCGAAGCGTGCGGCAGTACAGCGCTCCGCACTCCAACAAACAAGAAAAAATGTTTTCGAAAGGGGAAGTAATCGAAAATCATACTGACACGGAATTCATGGGTTTTAACAACATATTCCTGGACGACTCCGTTAAAGCTTCCATCGCAATATTCCTCAGCGTGTTCCTAGTGTTGACTGTCGTGGGCAACGTTTGTACGTGCGTCGTGATCGTTAAAAACAAGAGCATGAGGTCGCCCACCAACTACTACCTGCTCAACTTGGCGGTCAGCGACCTCGTCTTCTCGATGTTCATTCCCCTCGAGATCTACACCTACTGGATGTCGACAATCACCACGGACGCGAGCATCGGTCTTCTCTTCCACTTCTACATGTTCGAATTCCTGAGCGACTGCAGCGTGCTGACGATCCTGGCTTTTACCGTGGAACGGTATCTAGCAATAACCGAACCTTTATTCTGCCGAAATATGCTGTCGTCGCGAGTGTTCAAGATAATAGCAATCATTTGGACGGCATCTGCTTCTTTTTCGTGTTTGAATATCTATTTAGTTTATTAAATAAAGAAGAGAGATTGTGTTTCTTTTTACACGAAGTACTCTCGTGAGTTCCATAGACTCTATGTTGGTGTTTTGTTGACTGTGTTCTTCGTGTTACCGATGTGTGTGATAACTGTTCTTTTCGCGCTTATCGTGCAGCATTTGAACTCATCCAAGACTGTTTTAAGAACGAACGGTCCGCGTAACGTTAAGAACAAGAAAAGGGCTATACAAATGTTGGGTGAGTAAAAAACTATACATTTGTGGGGAAATAGTTAATCGAATAAGTGCAACATTATACAAGGTGTAACAATACTAAGTGATAATACTTTAGGGTGTGAATGGGTTGCCTAAATAGAGTTCGCTAGGAAAGTAGCAGTGCTGAAAGTAACTTATTTTTTTATTTTTGCATGGGAAAATTCATGACGGTCGGGCGCTTGCCCATACAAATCACAAAAAAATTGTTCTTTCAGCGCTGCTACTTTCACAGTGAACTCTATAATATAAGGGACACACTCACCGTATCTAAGTCTTAATATCACTTAGTTTGTGACAGCCTGTATATTAAAATATGATAGATTAACTTAATATAAAAGTAGACTTTACTCTTTAGAGCAAAATTGGTCTTGGTCTTGCTATTTTACAAGACCAAGACCTATTCTTCTTATCACTATTATCCACCTTGCTTGAAAATCTTTCTTTGAGGCTGCCAATAATATTCCCATTTTAGTTTTTTCGTCAAATGAATTAGCCTTGTAATATTATGGCTACATGCATCGCGTTGCGGTCTGAATTGACCCTTATGCTTAATCAAATAAAAATCTAGTAAATAGATGTTGAAACATTTTGGCTAAAATATATACCTCCTCACAAACCAAACTTCCGGGTTTCCTGAGAGAAGAGGTAACAGACAGACAGACAGACAGATTAATATTTATAATCTTAGTATGAATTACTTACGTAGAACGTAAGTGGGCATAAACTAGGTACTCACAGTCCACAGATAGCCTTGTTATCTCACGGAAAAACAAACAGCGGTATGGCCAAAGGAAAATAAATCTATACAAATCTCTACGGTACAGTTAAGCTCATAATCCTATGGAACACCTGAGTGAAATTCGCAATACTTAAATAAATTATTATGATTATATTATACCTACATCGTTATTTCAATTACAAAAGATAGAAAAAACCAATGTTTTTTCTATAAGTATATCAATGACTTACAATACATTACGTAATGTATTGTACATTACGTTAATATTGTTATGATTATATTAACAAAATGTGTATATACCTAATTATTATATCGTTTGCGTGGAGTAAACAGAAAATAAAGATATTATTTTCTTTTTACCAACCCTTAATGTAAAGGTAGCTAGAAGGATTTACATACAATTTACTGAAGTTATTTTATGTTTTCTCAGTGAAATTACAAAAACATCACGGCTTCAGTCTCGAAAAAAGCTTACAAGTGACGGCATAGTGCAGAATCTTATTATTTTATGCTCTTATATCGTCCTATGTACGTCACCAGGTCATATGACTCATCCATTTTGGACATGGGCCTGTAGTCTATATTTAAAATCTATACATTGGAACGCGCCGCCGCCGCTCCCGCCCCGCTGACCGCTGATTTCGAGACTGAAGCCTTATAGTGTCTAAAGTCTAAACACACAAGGCTGAATTACGCCGGCGTAAATTCCGCCGCAAATGTCAAACGCATACAAAATACGGACGGAACGCGACGGAATAGTGTGTCGTCTCTCGCGTTCCGCCCGTATTTTGTATGAGTTTGAAACGCGGCGTAAACGCGGCGGAATTTACGCCGGCGTAATTCAGCCTAGTGTGTTTCGACACATAGAGCTGGATACTTGATTCTACAGTATAATCAGGTATAATTATAAAATTTCATTAATTATTATGAGTACATTATTATCACAATAATCAGTTTTTTTACATAACTGTACTTTCCTATTTGACCTTAAAAACGCTTAATGTTCATCTTCAAAGGGTAATTAATTATAGTTTACGTTACCTTAATAATCAAAGTGTTGAAATAATTGTTTTTGTAAGCATCTAAATATATATTTTCAGCGGCCGTCGCTGCGTCGTTTTTCATATGCTGGTCGCCGTTCTTCATGCTACGAGCTATGCTACTGATGAAGTTGAACTATGAAAACCATAAGCGTGTGAGAATTAAAATATTATACCTAATGTCTGTATTATATTATATCCTAAAGTTTACGATATATAGTTTAAACGTTCAGACATTGAATAAAATTAAATACTGTTTAGGCGAATCGCAAGTTGCAGAGTACGGGACTCGGGACTGACTGTTCTAGAGCGATCGCGTTGAAGTCGTACACGACTGCAACACGACCGCATCATGCAGTCGACCATACTTCAACCTTTGTTGTTCGACCGCACGGTAAAACCACGTAAAACTCGACCGCAGAGCGACTGCTCCGACCGCTCTAGAACTGCAGATCACTGTGCGGCAATCGCATCTCGCAGTCGGTCTCGACTTCAACTCGCGGTCCGTCCACATGGCCAGTCTTAGTCCTTCCTACTGTCTTAAAAGCAAAAGGTGACTTAAAACATCTTTTTTAATCCTCTTTAGCACCACTTCGAACAACAAAAGGCGCCAATCGTTTTCAAAAGAGAAAAAACCCCAATATTGTTATTAATGTCTGCCTGTGCACTGATCTGGAAGTTCGCACTCCCTGATTACCTACTTTAAAATTGTATAATAAGCGTGTAGTTCGTCCTCAGATTTGGCGCGTGTTGATCTACCTCGGCTCCATCAACAGCTATATGTCGGCTGTCATCAATCAACCCCATACTCTACAGCCTCATGTCAAGAAAGTTCCGACAGGCTTTCAGAGTAAGTCACCGTTGTCTGAGTCAAAATTTAAAATCACGTGAAACTTTTATATTTGTCTGTGTATGTTTTTACTATTTTAATTTACTGAAAATGGTATTTTTTATAGACACTCGATAGCGCTGTTGTATCAAAGACACAACAGTGTTCTCTAAAATTGTATTTTATCTATACTAATATTATAACATAATTCGGAAGAGTTCGTTTGTTTGTTTGAACGTGCTAATCTCAGGAACTACTGGTCCGATTTGAAAAAAATTTTCAGTGTTAGATAGCACATTTATCGAGAAAGGCTATATTTTGTCACGCTAAGACTAATAGGAGCGAAGAAATACAGGAAAATGTGGAAGAAACGGGGGAAATTATTTCAAAGGGCTTATTTGAACGTGCTAATCTCAGGAACTACTGGTCCGATTTGAATAATTCTTTCAGTGTTAGATAGCCCATTTATCGAGGAAGGCTATAGGCTATATTTTATCACTCTAAGGCTAATACGAGCGAAGAAATAGAGGAAAATGTGGAAAAAACGGAGGAAATTATTTCAAAGGGCTTATCTCACGAACTACTGGAGCAATTTTTATGTTATTTGGCACAGATAAGAAGTAGACCACGTGAAGGATCATAGGCTATTTTTTGTGGACTAATTTGTCTGTAAAATATCTAATTCACGCGGGCGAAGCCGCGCGGAACGTCTAGTTAAATAATAAATAGAGTAAAATACAAATAATTTTATGTATAAAGACAAGCCCTTAAAATGCTAAACCATAAAATCTTTTTCATGTTTTGTTGGTGCTCTGTTGTAAGCAAAAATGTTATGTTCAACTTTATACCTAACAACAATTATTTTGTTCACGAAAAAATAATTTATTATTTTTTACAGAATTTGTTCAGAGGAAAAGCTGCGAGTAACGACGGAGCAGCCGCGAGGTCATTGACATCAAACAAAATTTAGGACCACAGAAGTAATTCAAATCTGAAATTATTACGACCGTGGGTGCCGAAGACGACATATTGTTTGAAGTCGTGACGAAGGGCAAGTGACGAGGCATGTGATGTGATGTGATGGCAGACTGAACCTAAAAAAGACAAAACACAGATAGATGAATAAATACCATAAATATTATACCCAATTTTATTATCATACTCATCCTCAAAAGCTATAAAACTGAACACGCAAATAAACATTTCTGGCTAAATAATTTCGTTCTAGGCTTATAGAGAAACGAAAAAAATACATTTCATATAAGCAATGGGCAAATTAAAGTGTATGCTTGAACCAATCTATGTATGAAAATTTTGGAAGCTTAAATCACTCTCCTCTGTTGGCAAAATAGGAATACCTTTTTTACAGAGGTCTTTTTGACTGATTATTCTGTTTTATAAAAGTTGACTAATCGTGTTATGCTATGGGTAATTCAAAGACAAAGACATGATGAATACTGACAATGAACTTTAATTTCTTAGCTTTAGCCATTGCTGAGATATTGAAATCCTCACTTACCTCCTGCGGCGCAGCGACCCAAATTAAATCTTGGCCTCTGACACAAGCTTTCAGCATTCAGCTCGCAACGCCACCTTTAAATCTTAACGATGTTGCTTAATATACCTGAATAACGAACAACTATCACAATATCTTCTTAAAAACAGTCACGTTATTACCCGACTGCTAGGAGGGTTTTTCTAAATTAGTAATGGAATTGGAAAAGGTAACAAAAATACCGCAGCCGTAAATCAAAAAACCCATTTTCCCCTGCTGAGGCGGTGGGAAGGTTTATAGTACTATAGATTTAAGAAATAGACCATTAACATCTGGGGGTCAAGTCGACCGAGACGGGAAATATTAGGGGCTTACGTAATAAATAGCCGCCAGATCGGTTTAGGGTATAACGAGGAACCCTTGTCTCAGTCGCACGTTTCAGCTCTAAGATTACGAAGACAATAATACAGAATATAAAGTCATATTGAAATTACTGTTTTTGCAAGTTACTATACACTTAGGCGCTTTGCAGACTACGGGGCGGGGCTGGCTTTTTGTCCGCGAACATGCCGCGCAGGCATTTTGCACTGTAGTTAAAGTTACAGTTATAGTTAAAGTAAGTTGGTGCAACCCACCCTTAATAATTAAGATTGTAAAAGTTCATCGTTCTAGTTAAGATATAAATTATAAAGTTATGCGTAAGTATTTTATAATTTGAAAACGGTTAGATAAATTACAAAATAATTAAGTTACTTAATCAAGAAATGTGTGTTTTTAATAGTTTATTAGAAACTTCCACTCCATAGCTTACGTCTCTAACACGATCCTATTAGCAAGATCATACTTTGCGTGGAACTAAATATTTAAATTTTCTGCTTTGTGCCGAAGGAAAGGCGAGGTTTATTAACATTTTGGTGCAAGCTTTACGTCACAGGATGATACAATTTGGAGAAATAAATAAAAGGTAATACGATGACAAAACAGAAAGTCCCTTTATTAAAAAGTAAGAGGAGATTTTTATCGCAGGTTGTATTTAAAGGTACGTGTATTCATCTTCTTGTCATCAAGGTTATCCATAATTTCCACCATGATTGTGAAGCTGTTGAACGTACAATCTATGACGATCATGTTTGTGGATGCATGGGACATTTGTTCATATTATACGTTCGTTTGTTTACCATTACGAGCCAATATGGAGAGGAACCAATATTGTGTACTAGATGCTTTCCGCAACTTGCGCGGAAAGGTTCATTATTCCAGAATGAAGACAACCCTTTGTTGAGACTTAAAACTCAAAGTATCTATTCACTTTTATCAACATCAGTTCAGCGGTCCTAGCAAGAAAATGACAGACATAATCTTTCGCATTAAAACAAGATTATTACAACATAACGTACTAAGGCTCTTTCACCAACGTCTGTTAGTGACTAACATCCTGTTTAAGGCATTTATTCTCTTTCATTCATATGAAAAACGAAAGAGGTAACGTGATACTAATTCGAGCAATGACATTAACAGTCGTTGGTGAAATTGGGCCTAAATCTGGTAGATCGTCTTCAATCCGACGTATAATTTTATCGTCGTGTTTTGCCGTACACCGAATTTTTTTATTCCCCTGTTTATGTCCCTCCGTCGCCATTAATTTGCGATTTGTCACCGGGACACCAGGTTTATGGAGGATGAACGATTATGACGGAAGTCGTAACACTTTGTTATTAGGCTTAACGTTTAAAAGTTATAAATAATATAGATTTGACTTGAATAGGATCATAAAATTGTAGACTGATTTTAACGAGATTAAAATTTTGACGGAGACAGAGTACATAATACAATCATGAAAGACTTATTATCATATTATATACTTCAAGGGAAGTAACGCACGCACATGGTATAAAACTGTACTATATTAAAAAATGTTTTAGTTGCAAGACCTTTACAATTATTTTGCTACCAAGGTCCAAGTATATTACCCTAATAAGTAGTCTCATATTATCACAAATACTGTACCTACTATATTATAGTATCTACGAATAATAAAAACTATTTATTATTCGTAGACTAGCATATCATAATAAACACAGTGCCACACTCAGAGACGAATATTATTTACCTAACTGTACCTATTTAATGAAGATTTTGACAAAAGCCTATCTTATTATTTATCTGTCAAACAGGAGATCGCAGACGGCACACTTTTTGTGTGATCGAGTCTGCGATCTCCCTAAATAGAAGTTTAATCTGCTTCACTCTGCATCCTCTATCGGT
Organism: Polyommatus iphigenia; assembly: GCA_963422495.1. NCBI lineage: Eukaryota > Metazoa > Arthropoda > Insecta > Lepidoptera > Lycaenidae > Polyommatus > Polyommatus iphigenia. The sequence continues at coordinate 40,786,685 of OY730182.1, forward strand.
TGTGTGATTTGTCACGGGGAGTGCTCTGAGAAATTGTTCGGAATCATACATCCGGCAATTTTTCGCCATCGTTCCACGCGAAAAATATACCATCGACCTCATTGCATCTTGATGAGTGGCAGTCTTCCACCGTGCGTTTTTCGCGTAACTTTCTGCCGCGCACTGTAAAACTCTGGAACAAACTGTCACCAGCAGTATTTCCGGACCAATACGACCTGCAAAACTTAAAGAAAAGAAAAGCCTATTCCCACTTAAGTGGCTGGCAATGCACCTGCAGCTCTTCTAATGTTGCGAGTGTCCATGGGCGACGGTAGTTGCTTTCCATCAGGTGACCAGTCTGCTAGTTTGCGCCCTTATTTTATAAAAAAAAATCATCAGCATTAAAAGTCTCCTTAAAACTACGGCCGCTAATAACAACGACTGAGATGTATAGTGTGCATAACGGATTACTATACCTACCATCTAAAAATGGTAATATTCTTTAAAAAAAAATATTCCACTGGCCTAAAACTAATAAAAGATAATATAGTCGATCTTTTTATGTGTCTTAGGAATTCACAGAAATATAATTTTTACCTACAGAATATTGTAATTACCTTCTGATTCAAATACCAATATATTGGTATCATATTTTGCCAAAAATATTGTACGAGAGTATAGATTAGCGAGGGATATTATATAATATTATCATCATGAGCTGAGTCGTCGTCTTTGATCGACCCGACTGTGCTTCGCCTACAAACTTAAATCTTGTGGAGTATTTAACAAGCGATAATTAAAAGTAAATCCGGTGGCGTAAACTTTGCTCACAGATAGACTTAAGAGGCCGGGTGCCATCGAAATTCTCATACATACGTAATACCAAAATCATTTTCTCATACGAAAATATTTAACATAATACTTGAGTTATTTTTCAGCTTAATATAGTAATTACAAAAGGAGGACAAATCCCTCTTTGAGCGCGTGTAAAGGCTTGTGTTCACGGTGGAACACACGGTTCGCGTGTAAAGTCCGCATTACCTGCTGCTTGGCCATTTGTGAGGGATATTCCGCTAGCCCAATGTGTCAGCAAAAAAAAACTGACTATAATTTAGGCGCAGCGCAGACGACAGACTATAGATTGCGCGTCGTGTGCGTTACTGCATATAATTGCATAGGTTCTATTTCCCACAGACTAAAAAGTGCGTCACAGATAGTCTGTCGTCTGCGCAGCGCCTTAGTGATAAGTTGAATAATCTGAACTTACCCTGTGTTCGAACTTACCCTGATTAACTATATAATTTCAATATGAGAAATCAAACATTTTCATGATCAAAGTTATGAAGTAATTAGTTGTAATTTGTAAAAAAATTGTAAAACTTTAAGCATACTCGTATTTATTTGGATCCGACGTCGGAAGGAAGCTATGATGGAAACGGACTGCGGGGCTAAAATGGTCGCATAGCAATTCCTCTCAATCAATTCACAAAATAAATTGTCAAAACTGTCAAAGTCACTAATGTCAAATTAGTACGAATTTAGACCAATTGAATTGGTCAAACTCACGAATGTCAAATTAGTACGAATGTAGACCAATTGAATTGGTCTAAATTTGACATTCGTGAGTTTGACAGTTTTGACAATTCATTTTGTGAATTGATTGAGTGGAATTGCTATGCGACCATTTAATAGCCCCGCTGCAAACTGAAATTATTGACTTGTTATTTTTTCCTGGAAACATTTTAGAAACATGTAGGGATGTAAGATAATCATCATACTTTAGTACTTAAATAATAGTATTTTATTAAAAAGATAAAACCGAATTCAGAATTGTACGTAATTAAGAATTGAAATTCGCTATCTCCAAAACTACTGAACCGATGTTGATGAAACTTGCAGTATTCGGTATTCCCTAAGTTGAACAATACCTAGTACAACATAAAATAATCACTTAAATCGGACTTGTAGCTCCGGAGATAAGCGAACACAAACATAAAAACATACATACATATACTTTGGCACATTTGTTCAGACGCTGATAATAAAGAGAAAATCGGGCAGTTCTGGAAATATTACATAGGTAATATTTCCAGAACTGCCCGACTACTAGTCGAATACGAGTATACGAGTACCTACTAGTCGAATTGATAACCACCTTTTTTTTAAGTCGGTTAATAAAATCGCACCTTGACAAGAATCTAATATTCCTACTGCTTTGTTAAAAATCGCAAAGAATCTGGTTGACAATAAAATCAAATCAAAATTATACTTGGATGATATTGGGCGTTTTCACACTGCGACGATAACGACACGACACGATACCACAGAATAGATAAGAGCCACCGCACATATAAAATTTCAAGTTGGCCGACTATCGTACAAACTAAATTGCGTAGTGTCACAATTTAATTGGACAACTATGTGTGTACGCTGCCAGCCGCTGACTTTTAGATTTGGTAACGGTGTTGCTAGCCTAGCAACGCGCGTGTTGAAATGCGTATAAAGCACGCTTTTATTGTGGCACTAATAAAACGAAGGCGAAAAGAAAGGAGAATATTTTGGGTGCATTCAATACTACAAAAGTGGCACTACGCAATTTAGTTTGTACGATAGTCGGCCAACTTGAAATTGTATAATATGTGCGGTGGCCCTCTATTCTGTGGTACCGTGTCGTGTCGTTATCGTGCAGTGTGCAAACGCCCATTTACAAGGAGTCGTGGATGTAAATTGTAATACAGTTGTCTCCCGACATTGTTATGATGTCACCATCAGATATTTTGGCGACGCTTCAAAACATCCATTGTAGTCTCCCAAAGAAGAAACCTTGCCTGGTTTGGAGACCGTTAAATTGTAAATTAGATTATGTAAAACCACTTTTTGGTCTGTAAAATAAGAAAGAAAAAAAATAAAAATATTATGTTAGTATCGACCGCTGGCTTGTAAAATGTAAACGCACTTCTATTGCAAGTTCAGCAAAGCTCGTGTCAATATAAATACCACGAGAATTCCGCCGAGATTAAAGATTTTCTAGGACGGTAAAAGAACACATAATTTACTTTGAGTTATAGTTCCTTTATTAAACTGTTTTTAAAATATCATTATAGAGCCAATTATTATATTAAGGATGTAGGTAGATAGTTACTTATACAAATATTTCGTCAGTTATTGTTTTACTACTTATATCACTTACAGGCCAAATATTAAGAAGAGAAGAATTATAATCATACACGATGTAACAAACTTATAAGTAAGTATAGAGTTCACTTTGAAAATTGTTGTTAAAAAAGTTGTATATTGTATTTTTCTGGAAATAAATTATTTGTATTTGTAAAAATAGCAGCGCTGAAAGACCAACATTTTTTGGGATTTGTATCAGCAAGCGGCCTCGCTTCATGAATTTTTCCATACAAAGGTGAAAAAAAAAGTTGCTCTTTCAGCGCTACTATTTTCACAGTGAACTCTATATTGGGGACTCATACACAATAATTACACACCCTAATATTGTATTTCATGCATTCCTTTTTTAACCGACTCCCAAAAAGGAGGAGGTTATTCGTATTGAGAAATTCGAATGCGTGGAATCAGTAGAAAATGTGACATTGGCGCACACGTTCGCTTTTTTCCTAAACGGAAAGAATTCCGCGCGTACGTTTCAAGACGAAGCGGCGCGTTTGCGCGTGAAAAATACGAATAGTCAGGGAGCCCTAGAATATTTTTTTTTATTACTAACAAGCTAATTTTTTGTGAGTAGCTTCATTTTGATAAGACGAACAACATTTTTATCTGCGAAAAATCTTGAAAGTGGTAGCTAACAGAGATAGAAAGGATTTCATACTTTGATTTGATGGTCCTAAAATATGGATTGTTCTATATTTTGTAGGACAATGTTACTATTAAATTATATAACTATTAACCTACCAATATACAAAAAATCAGCTGGTTATGGTTCCGTTTTAGGGTACCGTAGTCAACCAAGTTTTATGGATTACAGAACCCACCCTAACCATCTGATACCAATACCTACCGCCTGCCGCGCCGCCGTAACCGCCAAAGGCCTAATAAAATTGTTTTCACATTATCATAATTCTAGTAGACGGCACGAGTATCCACATAAACATGTTGTTTACTGTGGCACGAGGCAAGGGATGTTACCGTGGTGGTTTGTTTTGAAAACTTGGAATAATACTCCCGTTTTTCATCGTTTAAGAACATTGATGGGTATGTTCAAAAATACTAAACAGTATACAGCTGGCCAATGTTCATGACTATACTGTACTCGGCGAAACATGGCGGTAGTGGTCATTTGACTCCCTGTCTTAAACTTGTCATTTTCTATATAAACCGCGATTAACAATGAAGTGTCAGATGTTGTCAATCGCGGCTTTGTATAGAAAATGACAAGTTTTTGACAGGCGAGTCAATGACCGCTACAGCCATGTCTCACCGAGTACAGTATAGATCTGTCTAGAATCGGCATCATACAGTTATTATAGGTTACATTAGTTTCTGAATATAATATGCCTAATGTCACTGCTTTATGCTCCGTACTCACATACGGTTTTGCTCGACACTTTTACTCCAAGTCGAAGGAAATGACATATTTGACATATTTAATTCTATCGAGCCCGGCTCGAAGCGAGCCTTCGAGCCAGTTTTGCGGTCCACACAGTGGTTATTACTCGACTTGGAGTAAAACTGTCGAGCAAAACCGTATGTGAGTACGGAGCATTACAAGTCCTTGTTAGCATGTCATTATATCACACTTGTCTCACATGTGCCTGCCAGTGCCATACCAGTGACATATCAGTGGCACACCAGTGACACTGTGGCCTTCAGAAGTGGTTACGTTACTATTATTGACACCTTATTTGTTTAAATCGAATAGTAGTTTAACCAACTGCCCAAATATAATATTAAGTAATAGTACGAATGATTATGGTCAACTACGTATGGAGAGTTTTGTCCCTTTTGGTTTCGTCGTAGTTGAGTAAAAAGCCCGAAATGCTCGTGTTTGTTGAATGTTTGCAATTAGCCATGTCCACACTGTGCACTTTTGTCTTAAATTTTTGTCATCTTCTTTAATTCAATTTTCGTATTGGCATTTGGCGCATTCAATAATAATTGAATGGGTTAACGAACGCAACGCCAACATTGTCATTAAACAACAAAGCGAAAGTTTTGGATACGGTCAGAGGGCATGCGTCGCGGGAATGAATGCCTCACGTTCGCTTTTGACTGCGCTATAACGCTTGAACAAAAAAAGGCACAGTGTGGACATAGCTATTCGCATGGCCCCTGCACACTGCGCAGGCGCGGAACAGTCTAGTACTATAATAATATGGTGACGTACAAACGTAATTTGCTTAATCTTATATATAAAAATGGATTTTCAAATGTGTTAGTCGCGCTAAAACTCGAAAACGGCTGAACGGATTGGGCTGATTTTAGTCTTAAAATATTCGTACAAGTCCAGGGAAGGTTTTAAAGTGACACGAAGTTCACCGGGACAGCTAGTATAATATATAATATGTTATCATGGGGGCTTCTGATGGTAATGTCGACAGCCAGCTACATGGTGTTTTTAATAGTGTTTCAATAATGATTATTAAAATAATTGTTTTAACTTAATAGTAATATAATTGAGGCCATCGACTCAAGCGAAAAAATATGCAAGCGTCGCTGCTTGCCCCGCACCGCCCCCGCGGGTAAAGGTGAGGGGTGCAAAGGAGGGCCGCAAGGCTGAACACCTTCGACTCGACAGGGACGAGAGCAGGAGGTGCGATGAGGAGGGCTTCGTTCTGGTGGAGAGGAGGAAGAAGAGGAAGCCCACCGTCCGCAACCACCGCGGCACCGCACCTTATGTGCCCGAGCTGCGCCTGCGCAGCGAGGTGCCCGCGACGCCGCTCTACGTGTCGCGTCTGCACTGGTCCATCACGGTCGAAGACGTCGTAAACTACATCCGCGAGAAGACCACCTTCACCTTGAGGGTGGAGCGTCTGCACTCTCGCCACAAAGTGAATTTCAGTTCCTTTGTGGTGAGAGTGCCGACTCAAGTTTTATCCATCTTCGAGGTGGAGGAGTTCTGACCCGCCGGTGTAGTTTTCCGGAGGTTCCGGGGGAGGCTCCCGAACGAAGCGCGCATCACGTCGCCGAAAGAGACTTTACGTGATAAAGTGTAGTGTGATTGTGTGTGTGTGAATGTGTAAATAATATATATTAGGATAAAATTGTTAGGCGTGCATGCGTTGTCTGATTGCCATAACACAAATTTTTACTTAGCATGGGATTAGACGACGTGATGTACGCTACTTAGCTTTTATACTATTGTATTAATATTGTATGCTTAATAAAGAATTTTGAATTTTTGTTTTTTTTTTTAATTTTATTTAGATACGAAGTCTTCAGTCATTTAGTGTTAAGTTTCAGAGACCTGTAAAAATTCGCTCGGATACTCTGAACGTTTTACACAAATTAAGAGCCATAATTGAGAGCCGTTTTACGGAGGCGTTCAGATTACACCGCTAAAGTGCTTAAAACAGTTTTAAGGACTGTGACACACTACGTTTTGTACGTTTGTAGCTAAAACGTTTATTAGCCATGATTTTAAGTATGAATCTTAATAGCGTTCAAACTTATAATTTAAATTAGGTAAACGTTTAGAAAACTACGTCAAAATTGGGGAAAGGGTTAGGGGTAAACGGGGTAAGGGGTAGGGTAAGGGGTAAACCTCTAATTTTGTAAATGTACCCCATTTACAAAATTAGAGGTTTATACTTAAAGTAGTGGGAGCTATTCTTAAACTGTCTGAGAATTTAAGTTAGGGCAAAATCGATTTAATTTGAGGATGAGTTAATATGATAAACATTGAGTGTACTGACGTGGAAGCATCGTATTCAATTTTGGGTCAGCAGATTTTGGCATGACGTAAGAACAGAATACAGATAACATCATGATTGTACAGGTAAGAAATTTTTATTATTTACTTAAATAAAATGTACATTTTAAACGCTCTTTTTCAGAATGCCAATAAATAGCAATTTTATTTTACAGCACTCGTTATACTGTGCGCGAAAACTTCCCAAGGTTTTTGCTAGAATTCCCTCTTATTTTATGCTTCGAAATCTCTAATGTGTTACCAGCCGAATCTCTTTTTTATTTTTACTATATTCTGAATTCTGTTTTATCGTTCCGGAGTTGGGGACAAATTAATTGCCTTCTATTTTATGGGCAATAAAAAGATAATGCGTACCCCGGTGCAAGCAAATTTGAATAAGCCCCTAAATTTTCTTACGAAGTACTTATAAAAATATATTACGAGACTTTACAGTTTCTATAACACCCGTCTTCATACATATCGTGCTACTGCAAGAAAAGTAGATACAGAAAAATAATAAAGAAGCTAAAAATTATAACGATAACAATGTTTGTTAATAAAGTTGTCTGCAAGTTGTCCGCCTATAAATTCTTTACAAGTTGTCGCATATTATGCAAACAAAAAATAAGGCCTCACAGTCATTTCTACTCCTTAACATATTTCGCATAAATTAATATTTGTAGTACATATGTATATAAAAACAAACAAAATATATTAATTCACCAATGTACGAAGCCATAGTTCAAGGTTCTACGACAAGTGGTTCACAATAGACACCATCAACTCCGATCATTTGATTGTATTATTTATTAAACGGCGGGCACGCGTCTATTTGTATCATACCGACTCAATCTACTCCCATATTTTGTACTGCGTACAGCGTACTGCTGTTTGAATATTTATAGTGAAACGAATGTGTGGTTATAGTTTCCAATAAATCAAGTTGTACTGGTGTTATAAAATGTTATATTGAAGTCAAAACAACAACATCCTGTGCGTATGGCGAGTCAACACTGAGGAGACCACGCACGCGCCACTTCTTGTACCTGCGCTGACTACTGAAGAGCATTTCAAAAAAAGAATTTAAAAAAATGTTCAAGAACAGTACAGAAAATAGTTCGCAACGTGTTTCAAATATCGAACTCTACACTGCTCCTGAGGCATACAAGCTAAACGTGACGACGTCGGCGCTGCTGAGTGCGCTCCTAGTGCTGAGTGTCGTCGAGAATGTGTGCACCTGTGTTGTTGTTATACGGAACAAGAATATGCGGTCGCCCACCAACTACTATCTTCTGAATCTCGCATTCAGTGACTTAATATTCTGCAGTTTCATTCCCGTGGAGATATGCATATATTGCCTGCCGGAATTCTCACTGAGCGTCAAATTGCTCATCGCTCACTTTTTCTTCTACGAGTTTTTGGGGAATTTCAGCGTGTTATCGATACTCGCGTTCACCGTGGAGCGCTACTTGGCCATAGCTAAACCGTTTTCCGGACACAAATCGATGCTGACGTCTCGCATTTGCAAAGTTCTAACTACGATTTGGATTACTTCTCTGTCGTTTTCGAGTTTCAACACGTACTGGATTTATAAAGTGCAGAAAACGGACTACGCGGCTTGGTTCACGACGTTTTATAACGATTTCCACAAATATTATGTCGGTATTTTGCTGATAGTATTTTTCGTTTTGCCCATGTGTGTTATTGTGGTTCTTTTTGTGCTCATCGTGCTACATCTGAAGTCGTCAAAGCAAGTGCTGAGAGCGAACAGTTTGCAGACTATACGCAATAGAAAGCGAGCTACAAAAATGTTGGGTATGTTGCATTAGGTAATAGACCTATAGTTTTTTTTAGCAAGAAAATTATAGACTTAAACATTAGAGTTTGTTCATTGGATAATTAAAGACGTGAGTGGAAGAACCAGATACCTAACATTTTATAACATACGGACGATTATTACTCATTGTTACACTCATTTTTAACCGACTTCCAAAAAACGAGGAGGTTATATATTCGGCTGTGGATATTTTTATTTTTGTATGTTCAACGATTACTCCGCCGTTTGTGAACCGATTTTCGAAATTTTTGTTTTGTTATATTAAGTTTCACTCCAATTTGGTACCATGTTCACAAAAGTGGTGACCTAATGATGGGATCCATAAGTAATCGAGGGAACTCATAATTTTGAAGTCGGTGCCAGTTCCAAAAGTTTCAAATATTCTGACAGAGAACTGAAGATTCAGCTATCTGGTACCGACTTCAAAATAATGAAGATTGAGTACAGAAATAGTTGAGGTTTAGCCGAATTCGGAAAAAGGCACTATTAGATAGGAAAAATTATTTAATAAGTACTTTTTAGTTCATATTAATGTTATTATTGTTTTTACCTTGGAAGTCGGTTTTAATTTTTTGTTAAAAATAATTCCCATATAATTTAATCAAATTTTGTAACTTACCCACTTCATCATCTAGCTAATATAATATGTGGCTACACATAAAATCTAAATTTTTTTGGATTTCAAATCATTTTCCTGACTTACATTTATGCAAGAAAACGGCCTTTTTTAACTGTAACCTGCTTCTTCCACAAATGTTTTAAATTCTGAAGCCGTGATTTAATGTATTTTTATTTACAAATAGGGAATATAATATAATCTAAAACTCCTGGAAAAAATCAACTCATTCAAAATCGGACACTCGAGTGTCGAACAAAAAATGAAATTAAATAAATAACATTAACTCCACACTTTAATTTTTAACTTAATTACCCCAGAGTTCGATCTGCTTATAGTAATATAAGTAGATATATTACCTTAGCCTCCCTTTTGCATTTCCAGCAGCAGTAGCAGCCTTCTTCTTTATATGCTGGTCTCCGTACTTCACGCTGCGAGTGATGGCACTCATGGATTACAGTTACAAAGACCATATATGGGTAAGATTGCCATTTCCATGATTTTTGTTTTCCCGCTCAATAGTTTTAATTGATGTTGACATCCTTCAAGTCAAGCGCAATTGTTTTCGACCTTCCTATCTAATGCTGGCTTCTCACGGCGCGTAATATCACGAGACGCTCGAGCCGCGCCTTTGAAGTTACCGACTTCAATCGGATCGGATGCGCCTGCTCAAGTCAGCCCGCGCCACCTCGAGCCACCCCTTCACACGGCGCGTGGCTCGAGCTGGCGCGGCGCGGCTCGTGATATTACGCGCCGTGAGAAGCCAGCATAAAGTTCTCAAGGGCGATCATAGTGTGTTCATTTAAGTTTTTATGTCAAATGATATGAAATTGCTCGTCAAGCTTTTATAAAATCTCATACATACATGGGTAAGTCGTGTAACATGAAATCTATACTAATATTATAAATGCGAAAGTATCTCTGTCTGTCTGTCTGTCTGTCTGTCTCGTTTTCACGCCAAAACTACCGAACCGATTGTAATGAAATTTTGTACACAGATAGTCTAAAGCCTGAGAAAGGACAAAGGCTACTTTTTAACTGGAAAAAAGGGTTGTAAGTGGGTGAAAATGAGTAAATTTGTTCAAATCAAGTTACTTCCAAAAACTCATAACAGATGGCTCCAAGAGTCGCCTAGATCGCACAAGCGCTTGCTCATACGTATTGCTATAAGAGGTGCAGGTACCAATGGTACCTGCACCTGATACCGTACCATGTTGATTTAGGTTTTCGATTCTTTCGATTGGTTATACTTAGAGGTGGTACCATGTTGAGTTAGGTTTTTCGATTTTTTCGATTGTTATACACGTTATTATATAACTCACCTACCAACATAGATATCAGAAACAACAGCGCCAAAACTACTGAACCGATTGTAATGAAATTTTGTACACAGATAGTCTAAAGCCTGAAAAAGGACATAGACTACTTTTTAACTGGAAAAAGGGGTTGTAAGGGGGTGTTTATGCGTAAATTTGTTCAAATTAAGTTAGTTCCAAAAACTCATAACAGATGGCGCCAAGAGTCGCCTCGATCGCGCCATCGCTTGCTCATACGTATTTTTATAAGAGGTGGTATCATGTCGAATTAGGTTTTTCGATTTTTTCGATTGTTACACACGTTATTAATTAACTCACCTACCAACATAGATATCAGAAACAACAGCCTACCAATACCAAATAGTTTATGGGTAAAGCCATAGAGTACTGGTCTCTGGTAAAGTTAAAGTTGTGTAATGGGGGGCTAAATAAGCTTTAAAATTTGGTATAAAAAAGTTTAATTAAAAAAAAAAAAATAATATTATGTGCACACTGCACAGCTGTTTTGGGTATTTTGATTTGAGGGATACCAGGGTTTTCAAAAGCTTTTAAATTTGACACCAATTTTGTTGACACCGCGCGCTATAAACTAAAGTCCACGCGGACGAAGTCGCGGGCAACAGCTAGTATTTAATAACTTGTCAAATCACTTTGGGATGCCTTACGTCAAATACCATACATTTTTAAATCGCCTTTATTAGCTTGAGCTGTATGTATGCGGAATCTCTGAGCACGATTTTTACCTATCTCCAGAAGTCTTATTTACACTACTTGGGATAGATAAAAATCGTTCGAAACTTTGTATACGTTTTAAGACTTAATGACAAGGCAATACTTTGTTAAAATAAAAAAAAATATATTAAAAAGCGTGTTTTTTAGTTTTTAAAAACGATTTTATTATATTGTTGAAATGTAACTGTACAGCTGCTGTCGAAATTGTCAAATGCATTTTTTTAAAGGTTAAAAGTTAAAACACATAAAAATACAGGGTGCAATTAAACCTTCCTGCCAAATTTTTCCAGGGCTTAGGTATCATTAGAAGAGTCCATTTAACTAAAAAAAATTGGGTGCTATTTTTTTTCAATGACATATTTTATCCCATTTAAAATCGTTGCAGAATGGCCACTCGCGGCGCGGAGGAATTAGCGGGGGTGACGCGGGATGAGGCGCGCGCGCGGGGGCACGTTACGCGCGGCCGACGCATCGTGTCCATTAATTGTAGTGTTTTTAAGGATAACTTTCGGAAGCTATTTCTCAACATTTTAGTACTGAGTGACTATAAAAGAAAAAATACGTGTATTTTTATTTTTAACGAGGATCAATGTATCAAAATTTGGCAGGAAGGTTTAATTGCACCCTGTATAGGTGTTTTCCAGGTATGGCGGGGATCATGTACATGTGCTCCATCAACAGCTACATGTCAGCGGTCGTCAACCCCATACTCTACAGCCTCATGTCCAGGAAGTTCCGACAGGCTTTCAAAGTAAGTATACTGAACTTATTTAGCTTGTAATGAACAGGAACAAAAAGTATTTGACTAAAGGCCTCGCCTCGCATCGATAAAATACGTATATTGAACGAGCTTTTGCCCGCGGCTTCGCTCGCGTTAAGAAGTATCATTATATATTATACAAACTTTCATCCCCTATTTTAACACCTTGGGGTTGCAATTTATCAAAATCCTTTCTTAGCGGATGCCTACGTCATAAGTCATAACATCTACCGGCATGCAAAATTTCAGCCCGATCCGTCGAGTGGTTTGGGCTGTGCGTTGATAGATCACCATGTCAGTCAGTCACCTTTGAGTTTTATATATTATATATGTAGATGAATATAAATAAATATTATATACAAAATTAAATCAATATAAAGAAGCGTCGCACTCAATTTTTTATCGCTTTATGCATCATCAATTCGCGACTTTGAACAGTGACTGATACCTACTTTTTTATGAAAAAAGGGGGCAAACGAGCAAATGGGTCACCTGATGGAAAGCAACTTCCGTCGCCCATGGACACTCGCAACATCAGAAGAGCTGCAGGTGCGTTGCCAGCCTTTTAAGAGGGAATAGGGTAATAGGGGAGGGTAAGGAAGGGAATAGGGTAGGGAAGGGAATAGGGTAGGGGATTGGGCCTCCGGTAAACTCACTCGGCGAAACACAGCGCAAACGCTGTTTCACGTCGGTTTTCTGTGAGCCCGTGATATTTCTCCGGTCGAACCGGCCCATTCGTGCCGAAGCATGGCTCTACCGCGTGAAAAATAAAACTTTATAAGATCTTTTTACAATAGGAAAAATCACAAAAAACAACAATCATAGTTTTAACTTCTATACTTTGAAATACTTTATTTATACTAATATTTTAAACTTAGCTATAAAATAGAAAGTTTTTGTGGCAATAAGGAAAAACGACCAGAGGCGGACAGTTGAAACAAGAATATTGGGATTTGGGGTGTAAAATAAATAGGGAAAACCAATAAAAATGTTTACGGAAGGAAGCATCTTTTTGAAGGTTTAAGATATTTTTCTTTCAGAATAATCCAACTTTAATGATAGTCAATAAACTTCAGCATTATTGGTTTTGTTTAGTAAATGAAAATATTGTATATAGGAGAAGGTGGTAATGTGTCCCCCCACTTTGTTTATCAATCATTATTTAAAAAATATAGGAGTCAAAAACCTAAAAAATACATTATGGTACTTCTTATTCATTTGTTTAAACATGTCTTATCAGGGAATAAATAAAACTCGTGCAGGATAATCGAAAATTTTAATTATTCTTAATCAATCACATTGGTATTTTGAGATCAAGTGATGTTAATGTGACCCCCCGGGGATGTCACATTAAATTAAATGTATTGCACAAGTGAAACTTAACGGCAAAAATCACAAATGTAATAGTCACCTTTGCATTGGAGCCTCCACAGGCTACACATCCCATTAGTCAAAAATTTGATACTGTACCCATGGCTCTCCAGCTCTGTCATTGAAACCACATTACGGCCAATGTGAAGGGGCCAAATTACAGTTATTGCTAATATTTAAACAAACGTACCAAAAATATTTATTAAATGTATAATTTTATATTTACCTTTTAAATTCCGTAGGAGAATAGTTTGATGTATCCGATGTTTGAACACAAAAGCCAAATATTTCTGTTTCCTAACAACTATCGAAATAAAATCACACACATTTAAAAGTTTCGCCGTTCGCAAGTTTAAAGTCGATCGAATGACAATCGAACTTGACAGCCTCTGTTGGATTTGTACGGTGCTAAATTAGTAGGATGCCGCGAGCATCCCGTTTCACCAAAATTATACTGGATAGCGTTGTTAAAACATTAAAATATTGAAGGGGGCAATATATTATGTGCAGGGGCCACATTACCACCTTTTCCCTGTACTTATTCAATTCTTTTTTTTGCGCTTGAGAGGGTCATCACTAGATGACTCGTTTTCGATCGATTATAGCTCCGTATAATAATTCCGTACAAGAAATATCCTATGTCTTTTCCGGGACTCGAAATATCTTCATACCGAATTTCAGCAAAATCGGTTTAGCGGTTTAGGCATGAAAAGGTAATAGACAGATAGACACTGTAGCATTTATAATATTAGTATATGAAACTATGAATATAAAGAAATAATAATTGTTTTCCAGAAATTACTCGGGGTAAGAGCGACATCGGCCAAGAGCAAATCGCACAGCTCAAGGGAGAACTCACATGTGTGAAAATAGATAGCGTTGAAAATACTGGATCGGAGAAAATGATGCACGTGATTTAGAGATTTGAAATATTATGAAACTGGTTTGGAATTATAATGATAGAAGAAGACAGAAATCAAGACGCAAAACACGAAAGTGAAAATGCGTGAAACAAAATAAAAAATGTGAAACAGAAGATTACTATTATTATAAGAAAAATATTCGCTCCAAGACGTGATGATAATATTATGATGATGAAGAAAACGGAATAAAGAATATTTAAAAATGTTAAAAAGCTTTATTCTTTTAAAGCAGATAAAAGCGACTAACTACAAGTATTTTGGGAATGGAAAAATCTATATATAACACTAATTAATTATGGATACTAATTAAACAAGCTTCTTTTTAATAGCATTATTCGCTTCAGAAAATATAAGTTACCTTCTAAATTACTAAGTGGCCCACAACCAACGCGCGTCTGAATAATTGTATCTCAGCCACTAGTTACCTTCTATGTAGGCCACAGTAAATATAACTTAGCATGGTGATTATTTTTTAGCATCTAAATTTATGGGATGCATTCAAATAGTTAACATCTAAAATATTAATATATGGCACCAAAATAGTAATACTATTAGCTTCTAATAGTATAATTTAGTATGTTTAAAATATAAGTTAACCTACATTAATCGATTGTTAAATTTACCTAAAATTATCATCAAATAGTATACTAAAGCCACTATTATTACATTATGAACTATTGAGGACAGACAAATAAAACACTTTATTTATAATAATCAATTTGTGTATTGAAATACAAACATTTATAGTATTAATTAAAAAAAGTTAAACTTAGCGCGCATAATTTCGAAATTAAAAGAAAAAGAAACATTACTGGATTATTAATGCCGCTCGCGCTTTAGTTGGCCTTCCACGCTTTCTTTTTAGTCCAATCGGCTGTGCTTTTGCCTCTAATGGTGGCATTATGAATTTCAGTCTGATTGCTAGGCCTATCAGATGCTTGCAGAGGTATTTGCGATAAAAATCAGGACAATCACAGCAACCAGTAATCCAGTCAGTCTGATTGTTTGGTAGCGTTACTTTCCAAAATGAAAAAAACGATTTTTTATATTCATCAAAATGCCTGAATTTTTTCTCAGTTTGATTATTTTTGGGCGAGTCTTTGCCAGGAATGAAATATGTGTTGCTGTCTGGCGTTGATTGTACAACTCTAATTTTGGTATCAGTTTTAGCCCATTGATATCCGGTTGTCCAATCACATAACTGCAATTCAGGTTGTGTCGCAAAGGTGTCTTCTGTCGCTTGTTGTGACCAGCTAGTAATCATTTCCTCTGCCACCATTAAGAAACGGGCCAACGGTATACGCTCGCGGAGGGTGTTGTGGTCTTTTATAACTCTGTTAAAGGACTCGAGTGCGTTGTTGGTCGCTGGTGATACTGGTGCTGCACCCAGATACCAGTTTGGATTTTTTAACAGCCATTCTTTTTTAAAATAAGTGACAAATGTTTTTTGATCTTTCCATTTCTCCAAAAATAACTCCGAAGCAGCAGAAAACACTTCAAGAGATGTAGCTGATTGAAGTGCATCAATATCTTCCAATATATGTTTTCGAATATTCTTTTTTGTCGTTTGGTCCAATTTAGTGACCATTTTCTTCTTAGCGTGAGCCCAGCACATTTTCACAATCGTTTCTTCTCCAAACACTTCACGAAATGCGTTTTGTATACTTTTCGCAGCGTCGCAAATTAGGATTTTCGGTTCAAAAGTATAAGAAAAAATGGACAAAAGATTGCTCTTTAATCCTTGAAACATCGTTTTAAAATCAGCCTTACGTTCATTTGTAGATATTGTCAGGCAAATCGGGTGAAATTTTCTGTTTTTATCAGTAGTTCCCACTATCAATACCGGGAACCCCTGCCAAATCAACTTATATGTTGCATCTGCATGCAAAATATCAGCGACAATACATTGTTTCAACAAGTTCTTTGTAGATAATACGATGCGAAAACTAGGCGGATCACTATCGAAAATATAATAGGCTATTACAAAAACTTCGTCCACGTTATCTGGCACATCAGTGTGTTTAATTATCCATTTTTCCAATTCTCCTAAAGAAATAGTGGAGGGTCCATATTTGATACGCCGGCGATCTGCTAAATAGTTATAAAGCTGCCTTTTTGTAGGTATTTTAAGTTTAGAGTTTTTTTTCAAACACTCTAAGATTGATTTCGGCTTTAGGTGTAGGTCATACAGTTTGTTGATTTCAGATTTCGTTTCGTCACAAATACCATAACTGTAGTTACTCTTAATAGAATCGTGATCATGTGCGCAATCTGTGCGATAAAGTAACACTGCTTCTGTATCCGCCTCAAATAGCAAATATATTTCTGCGGCACACTGTACTCCTTTACGTGGTACTTTGTTGCATCTATAAAATCGTTTTTTCCCGTCCATGGAGTCGTGTGTAGTGCGTACTGCCCACGTATTCTCTGCACTCACGGCTTCATTGGCGGTACTCACACTCGAAAATTTACTTTTAAATATCCAATTCCTAGATTCACCTCGCTTTTTTTTCGACGGTTGACCTTCTCCTTCCGATTCCTCATCAGAACAGTACAGAGGTACTTCGTTTTCACTATTAGATGTCATAACTATTTAAAACTTTTCGAAAACTTTAATTAATTAATGACAGATGAAACAATTGCAATACGAACGCACGAACGACAATAAACAAACATGGTGAATGAATGAACAAGAAACGAATGGCGCTCTCTGATTGGTGCAATCGGCCGGTTGCTGTCATGTCGCGCATTCGCGCCGGTGGCTATTTTCACGATAAAAGAATATGAAGTATTATTTTACATGTTAAGTTATATTATATGTTGTTATCTATTGAAGCTCGAATATAATTTTTTTGAGGAGTTTGTATTGAAGCTGTAAAACGTAAATTGGTGACGAGTCAGAAATTTCGTGGCCGAGTTAGTAAATTAGTTGGTAATGTATAAATCAGTAGGACAAGTAAAAATAATTGTTGATTTTGCCTTGACGCTTTCTTTAAGATTTTTAGTTGGCGTTGTAAAGAAGATGAATTACTTCATTAGAGGCTATCTCATTTTCCCGATGCTTAGTTATTTAATGAGAAGTTTGACCAAGTGGCCAAAAAATAATTCTGCGGTCGTATTTATTATTTCTCATTAATTATATATTATTAATTACAACATTTTGTGAAGCCTTAGCCTTTACTAACTTAAAGTTCCTTAGAGTTTTCATCGCTAAAATGTTGTATAACAAAGAAATTTTCGAACACGTTCTTATTTGGCACATGTTAAGACTACCAAATTTCATCATATTGTGTATTTTATTAATAAATAAAACAGTGTGTATTTTTGTAATAAAAACCTGCTACCAATATTTAATAGCACTTAGTAAGGGACAAACTTCTTACGTTTCTTGCTAGACTTGTTAAAAAAGTTTAAGAGCTGAAGTTTTGTAATTATAAGCCCATCCAACTAGTTCTGACTTCTGAGCGGAGTAATGAAATCGAGCTATGAAATATTTCCTGTAAAAGTAACTAGATGTTGCACCTGCTTAATATCTAACTTTTTTTACAAAAGGGGCTAAGACTTTTACAAATTGACACCCGTATGCTGTAGTTCTTAAAAAACCTACTTACTGAGAAGGATGCATGTATAATCTGTATGACAATGGCTGTGATTGGTGGAAAAACAAGTCAAGATGTGCTGTTAATAATTGGTGGACAGAATCGCTTAATACTCAGTTCAATAGCTATCTTGTATCAGTGTATCCGAGTGCCTTTTCCGCCATATACAGCGAATATAGGCAATCTTTAAAAAATCTTGCTTAACATTTTTGTCACTTACTCGGCAATAGTGAATTCCTTGAATTTCCTACATTTAATAATTTACTGAAGAAATAATTAAAATACAACATTGGCTAAATATTATGAAGGGGCGGAAAACTCATTTGTTGCTGAGTCGTCGATAAATGAAATATTTTCCGTGTTTTTTTCATCTGTATTCTGCGCCCGACGATGTCCTCGAGATTCCACTGTGACACGTGGACAACGCCACGTTAGCCGCATGCATCCCGACCGCTGGGCAAAGCAACTGAATGGGTACCCGAAGACGGATGACGCAACCGTGGCCGGCCAAGAAAGAGATGGCGCGACGAGCTGGAGGCATACCAGCCGGGCTGGCCAACGGTGGAGCAGGAGCGAGAAAAATGGAAGACCCTGGGGGAGGCCTTTGCCCAGCAGTGGGACCGCATAGACTAATTAAAAAAAAACTGTCCCACTGCTGGGGAAAGGCCTCACCCAAAGACATCATCTTTCTCTTTCCTGCAAAACAAAAAAAAAAAAAATACAAATAAGTAATAAAATAAAAATATAATTTAATAAGTATATTGTTGTCTGTTATGTGCATTATTGACAGGGTGAACTAGTATTACTTACGTCTAATGCTAAGTACTCACATACGGTTTTGCTCAATCGAGCAATAACGTCGAACAAAACCCGCGGCTCGGGCTTTCGTCTAGTGTCTACACATTCAGCATTGCTCGATAGTTTTAATCATCGATAATATATTTCATTCCATCAATCCGGCTCGATCCGGTTCCATCAATCCTTCGAGCGGGTCGATGCGAGCCTTCGAGCTGTCAGTTTTGCGGTCCACACAGTAATTATTACTCGATTTGGAGTAAAACTATCGAGCAAAACCGTATGTGAGTACTTAGCATTACACAAAGGCTTTTTCATTATAGTCCGCGCGGAACTAGTTAACTAGGCGGCGCGCGGCGCGGCCAACTAGTTCCGCGCGGACTATAGCACCCAATTGATCATACACTTGAAGAATATATTGTTATTACTTGTAGTCGCTAATGACCTTCGATGTTTTAAGCGACTTAAAATAAAAAAAAAAATAAAAAACGGTTATTAAATATTTTATGCCGTTCTTCCTAAATAGTCCGAAGTAAAAAATTCGCAATATAGAGTGTGCAATAAGAGTAAAACGCGGATTGCAAATTCCGCTTAAAAGTTGGCCCGCGTTTCCACGAGTTATAAGCTTCACTATTTCGTATTATCTTATATCCCAGGGAAATTTACTGTTATTCAGACAAGCGACAATTTATATTGTTCAACAATAATTGCGCTGTTCCTCTGTCTGTCACCTATGTTATTACGTATTGTGTTGGGTAATAAAACTTAATTTAAAATTAAAATGCAGTGCTCGCATACATTTAAAGAAGTCATGAATTAATGTATTTCTCGTAATTTTTATTATCTTTTGAGAAATAAAGAATCATGAAACTAGTGTCTGACCGAAGCTTCGGCTTCGGCTTCGGCCGCCTTCGGCCAAAAAAACCACCTTCGGCGAAACCTTCGGCTTCGGCCTAAAACCCGGCCGAAGCCGAAGCTTTGCCGAAGGTCCGAGCAACTATTGAAATTGAAAAATTGAACGAACTGTAAACTGTTAGGTACGAAAGAATGAGTGAGTCGTGCCTCGTGAGATAGCGACGGACCGGTCGTATATGCAGAGCCCACTGGGAGTAACTGTCAAATACAATAAACAAACACTATAAATCATTTCAATCATAAAGAATTTTTTTTTTTTTATAATAGTTCAGTCAATAAAGTAGTTGTAGAATGCGTGAGCGGGAACCTAAGAGATTTCTGCTGGAACTTATTCAGGGTGCTTAGGGATATAACATACTAAAAGTCCTGAAGTCTAGGAGGTGAGCCGGAGTGAGGGGAGAGTGCCAAAAGTCTCAATTTTTGGTTTTTGGCTAATTAATAACTAAAAAACGATGCGTTGTAGCAAAAAATATTCTACGATGAAAAAAAACTTATTAAATTCTCTATAATTTTGATTTTACATAATATACTTTTTTTCCGAATTCTCATCCGTTTTCGAACTACACATTTGAGTCATTCCTTAAACTTAATTAATTATTTGTAGTCCACAAATTATTAAGTAATAAATAAATCACGAAATCACAAACTTTTATTACCATCTCTAAATCAACTTCTCTATGAGACAGTCAATATAGAGGTAAAATATTGAAGTTTTGAAATACTTAATTTTAATATTAACGAGCATTTGCCCGCGGCTTCGCTCGCGTTTAGAAGTATATACAATATCTCGCGTTTAGATATATATACAAACTTTTACCCCCTATTTTAACCCCTTGGGGGTAGTATCGATCAAAATCCTTTCTTAGCTGATGCCTACGACATAAAATCTACCTGCACGCCAAATTTCATCCCGATCCGTTCAGTGGTTTGGGCTGTGCGTTGATAGATCACCATGTCAGTCAGTCTTTATTCCTTTGAGTTTTATATATTTAAATTGTAGCTTGTAAACAATATTGAACATAACTGTATTTAAAAAAAAGATAAAACCGACTGCAAAATTATACGTAATTATTAGAGATGTGCCGATCATGACTTTGGCCGACTAGCCGACTAGCCGATTAGTCGGCTGCAAAGAAGCCGACTAATCCAATCATGGTTGCGGAAGTTTCCGTAACACTTTTTACTGCTGTTTCGCGGGTAAGTCGCAACACGCCGCCTGCAAACGTGTCGAATCATGTTTAATGTTTACTTCGCATACGTTACTTTATTTTGTTTCTATGATACAGTAATTGATGGTTTTCTGGAATATTTAATTTCATGTACTTAATAATACATACTTAATTAAACACTTTTTGTTAAAATTATATATACAAAAGTAATATCTTTACTAGCAAGTAGCAAGTGATTTCAGAAACACATCATTTAATTTTATAATATGTTACACTGATTGAGTGTGATATGAACAAATTATAAAGGTTTTTCTTTAATGTAATTTCAATAATAGCAAAAAATTAAAAGGCCGAATAGTCGGCGCTTTTGGCCGACTATTCGCCGACTAGTCGCCGACTACTAAAGTTGCCGGATAGTCTTCTTTACCGACTAGTCGGCGACTAGTCGGCACATCTCTAGTAATTATTGATAATTAAAACTCCGCATCTCCAAAACTACTGAACCGATTTTGTTGAAACTTGCACTATTCCCTAAGTTGAACAGTACCTAGTACAACAAAAAAAGAATTACTGAAATCGAAATGGTAGTTCCAGATATATGCAAACACAAACATAAAAACATACATACATACACTTGTAATTTGGCAAATTTGTTATGTAACATATACGAAAATTGGGCAGTTCTGGAAATTATTTGTTATTACATACATACGCGTCGAATTGATAACCTCCTTTTTTTGAAGTCGGCTAAAAATTAAAAACTGAGAGTCGAGCGATTAAGATTATAAACCTTCGGCTTCGGCTTCGGCTTCGGCCGAAGGTTGTGGCGATTGCCGATTAATCGGCTTCGGCTTCGGCTTTGGCCAAAAATAGACCTTCGGTCGGACACTACGTGAAACCTAAACTTAACTCACGTTTGCAGACAGTGGATGAAGTGGGTTATCCACCCGCAAAGAAATTAATCAGAAGAAAATAGGAGGAGTAGGAAGAACTTCAGGGCTTAATTCTTTTCAATTGTTGTTTAAAATGCTAATCCGATGAAGCTAAGTGCCAGTCTAGATTCAATTAGCTTCACGTGATCTAATGACCTAATCCTTTCCACTGTAATGGAAAACCAACAGAGGTTTTATGAAAGCTGGGGTTTATATAGCTCACCGAGTGCATACAATGTGAATCTGGTAATTTCGAGAAGCGCTCACTAACATACGGTGTTTTTATTTAATTGTAATTTAATGTACGAAAATTAATTTCCATATGGAACCTTTTTAACCGACTTCAAAAAGTAGGTTTTTCAAGTTTTTTAAGTTCTTAAACATTTCTTGGTTGTGGCGCTTGTCACGTTTTTGGGTAGTGTTTGGCCTTAATTTTAATATTAAATTAAATAATATTTTTTTTTCTTTTTAATTTATTTTAAATAACGCATGACACGTAGGTCCGTCTACTGCCTATGAATCATTTTCTTCGATAGTACACACAAAAAACTCTCTTCAAGTAATAATTAAAAAACGCAATTAACGTTTAACTATATTAATCTACTTAACGTATGCAAAGTTATTTTAATTTGTAACATTTCTTAAATAAATTGGTGCCTAAGCTTACGTTCACGAGCAGAACGTTCGTTTAATACAGGTATAAAGAGAATACAGAGCTCTCTTGCGGCAATGTACTGGCAGCGAGTTCAGAAGCTGGCTCCTACACTAATACTCTGTGTAAAGCTTACTCTACACCTGGCAATTTTCAGCTATACTATACTGAAGCTAGAGAAGAACACGATGAAGTGGCAGCGCCCGAGACGTTGCAATATATCGTAACGAAAAAGTCGTAAGGCCCTTTGAAAAGGTTCCATATACGGGTTGGCCGGTCGAATCCGGTCGAACTGACTGTAGCCCAATGTCACTGGACTTGACTCGACGTGCACACAGAATGCGTAAAACGAGACCAGTCAGATCGGCCTGCGATCTGTTCGATCTGATTCGATAAGCCTCCCCGTATACGGGGACCTTAAGGGGGCGACTAATCAAAAAAGATGATCTTATTATTCATTTTTATAAGTATAAAAAGTTTTATAAGTAGGTTACTATCAAGTATAGTAACCTACGAATTGTTTCATTTTTTAAATTTAGATACTACATAATGTTTACGAGGGTCCGTACTAGCGAAAACACGATATATCTTAAAATTTTCTCGAGAGAAGGAAATGACAAAGATGCATCTAAATTTCACGAATATTTATTTTCTTTTCAAAACGGTGCATTCAACTGAGTCAATAATTTAATAAATAATATAAAATTATATTACCAAGGGACTTAGGGAGGGAAAGATATTTTTAAAACGTTGTATATTTATCGTGTTATTTGGAAAAAACTAACTTGGCGCCGATTCCGCGTCGTCCTTTTTCACCTGGCTTATTTATGTAATTGTGAAGAGAGAATGTTTGACTTTTGCTTCATTCGCCCTCTTAAGCGAAAATTAAATTATTCAAGTTACTATGTTATAATGAGAATAGCACCTATCGATGAATCGCATTTCTCGTAATACTCGGCATATATAGCCGATGGCGCGATAGTGTAACGCAGGCTTTACACTCTAATTGCTTAAAGCTTCGAAACAAGACTTAGTTTAATTAAAACTATAACATAATTAAATGTACCCTCAATATTCTCTCGCCAGACTCTAGTCCGAACGATTTTGTATAAAATGTACTTTATATTGAATTCAAAATGAAAAATAGTATTTTTATCACTCTAAAATATAAATCTAGAATATTAATAAAATCTGTTTTATCATAATAATATTATACCTACCCGCCTTTTATTTTGTGACATCTATACGAAGTATTAAGGCGAATATGGCCTACAATGGACAACATTTTTAAATGTGAATCACTTTTGCATCTTAATTTATAACGGAAAAGCGGATTTTCCTGTATACGAAAATAAACTACAATAATATCAATAAATCATACTACAATAATATTATAAAGAGAGTATAAATCATCCATTGATTCTGCTACCCTAGTCCCCACCTACGCGAGGAAAATAAAAGCAGCCATTAAGAATGGGATATCTATGTTATCCTAGTACCGATCAAGATCTCGGGATTACGAAGATGGATCGCAATAAACGGCATTATAATATGCTGTAATTATTACTTCTATTAAATACCAATCCAATATACTGAACCTTCTTTTCTGCGAGCTAAGAAAGGACTTGCGTCGCAGAAGAATTTTAACATTATTACTACATAAGTAGTTTTTTTATTCCAAAAAATATACCTACTAAAAAAAGCTTTGAAGTAGACCGACAAAGCTTTAAATGAACGTGTCGAAAAAAGGAACTAACGCCGCCATCATACAAAAACCCCATTTTTGACATGTTTTTGACAGTTCTCCTTTACCGGCAGCGCCCCCCCGCCCACGTTCATTTAAGTATTTTAAAGGCTTGTCGATCTTTATAGCAGTTTGAACTTATGTCAGTTCAAAACTCTTGCACACGTTTCAAGTATTAATGATGATTGTTCATGTTTTCACTTACGAGTAAGCTTAACAAAAGCTCGAATACGTGGAGCAAATTGTACATAATATTATTTTCATTTCTTTGAGTTTGCTTCAAAGCAAACTCAAGAATTAAGAAGATCATGAGCTCAGTAAAATATATACCTTAATATTTACAGTAAGCTAATAAGAGCGAAATAATCTAAATATATAAAACTCAAAGGTGACTGACATGGTGATCTATCAAGGCACAGGCCAAACCACTGGACGGATCGGGCTGAAATTTGGCATGCAGGTAGATGTTATGACGTAGGCATCCGCTAAGAAAGGATTCTACCCCTAAGGGGTTAAAATAGGGGATGAAAGTTTGTATATGATAATACTTCTTAACGCGAGTGAAGCCGCGGGCAATAGCTCGTTATGTATAAAATATATCTGTACTAATACTGGGATGAAGTATATAATAATAAATAACTTAATTGAAGACATGAGTGGAAGAAGCACGTTACAGTTAAAAAATTGCCGTTTTTTTTTGCATAAATGAAGGCTTTAGGACCAGGAAAATGATTTGGAATAAAAAATGTGGATTTTATGTACAGGCAGATAATATAAAGTAGGTAAATTACTGTAAGGTTTGTTCAAATTATAAGGTAATAAATGAGTAATTGTCCGTATGTATGTTAGCTATCTGGTTCTTCCACTCACGTCTTTAAAAGTCATTTAGGTATTTATCAAACTAATAGTAGGGGAGGTAGTGCTAGCGTTTGCTAAGTCATTTCATACCGACCTAATTTTTGTCCAGCGGTAGCTTAATATTTATCAATCAATATAATCAGCGTCAGTCGCCGCACCCGTGGTGGAATGTTAACTGAGAGTATTACAAAGTTGTAAAAAAAATAGTTGCGAAAAGTGATTTTATACCGAATGAAACTTTGATGGATGATTATTGAGGTCATGTTTAACCAAAAAATCACTGTCAGCCGTATTGCAGACGGGGGATTCAACGTCAGTCGCGTTACTGAACATGTAAAAATTTTTTGAATATATCATTTTATACCGTACAAAATTTATACAGGTGAATGTTTATACTTTGTAAATAATAAAGAAAACCGTCAGTCGCTAATACGATGGTGGAAAAACCGTCAGCCAGCGATATAAGTTATGACCAATATAGCCCTACTTCGCGCTCAATGTATCCTAGGCTCATGTATAAAATGTCGCGTAGACGACATTTCCACCTGCAAACATTCAGCTAACGGCGATTTTCGTTTGAATGAACCATAAAATTATCTCACATAGCAATTTTAAGTAATTAATTCGATAGTCAATATTTGTGAAGAAGAATTATATACATTTTACTTTAAAAGTGCCATCTGTTGTTATATACTAAAACTAAAACAACACCTAGCGAACCTAAACGTGTATAATCTAGATATAAACCTTTATTGGGTGCGAATTGGGATCTTTTTAATGTCAATTCAATACGATTCCCAACAACAACTTTGAGATGCTCTCAATTTTTATTCCACAGATTATGAAGTGGCTGACGATCAAAGCTGTTATGTATTAGTGGAATACTATTATTGTAACAATTTTCGCTCGGTATGAAATGACTTTTTAAACTGAGCGCGACCTCCCCTACTATAATGGAGCGCATCAATTGCATCGGTATTCGGACGTATTACAGGGAACGGCCCCGTCAGTATATTTAGTTGTATTTATTAGTATCGTAAATTCGCAAAACCAAATAAAATCAGATTCAATACAGAAAAGAAAAAGAAAAAACTGGCTTCAAAATTGTACATAATAAAAAATTCCCTATCTCAAAAACCACTAAACTGATTTAAATAAAACTTGCAGTTTTCCCTAATTTGAACAATACATAGTGCGACAAAAAAGAATCACTTAAATCAGACTTGTAATTCCGGAGATAAACATAAAAACATACATACGTACATACATGTATACACTCTTGAAGGCACATTTGTTCAGACGCTGATATACACTAATCACTAACATAATATTGTACGAAAGCCGGGCAGTTCTGGAAATATTGCATAGTTACATACCCGGGGTATGATATTGATAATGTGAGGGAATTGATAACCTCCTTTTTTGAAGTCGGTTAAAAATAAGTAATTTCGCTCATAACGCTTACGACCCGATGTCAGTTATTAAGGTGGACTCAAATAAATTTTTGCTGACAGAATAAACAGGAAATATTTTTACTATAATTATGTTCCGAAGCTATCGGACCGATTTTGACGAAAAACACATGTACCGAAATAACAGGAAAAAAACAAGCCGTTTTTATCGCAAATAACTCTATTAAAAGTTATTTTCGACAAAGGTTGACTCCGGAGAAAAATCCGGGATTCAAACCCGCGACACCCAGCTTAAGCGTCACGCACTCAACCACTACGCTACAGAGGTATGTTGAAATTATCTCTTTGTTTGCTACGAGGAAACTATCCTCTTCCTACTTACAAGGATAGTGGATTTTGTAGAGTAAGAGCCGGCGACAGCCAGACTTTCACCATTTTATAAAAGCTGAAAGTTCTTGTGTATGAAAGTGTCTTATCTAGACTTTGAGGTGGTCTGGTAGTGGGAAGCAACTGCCATAAATGTCCGTCAGTAAGAGACGAGATTTCTTCAGTTATTCTGGAGAAAATAAAATAAAAAGTCAGCTTTATATTTTATCGAAGGTTAAGTAGACTATCAGAACTGGATACCTGCTAAAGTAACAGCCTCCTAAAGTAACCGAAGCTCCAAAATTGCTGGTCACTCTTACCACTAAGGGTCTATACAGACGGACCGCATTTCAACTGCAATCCAACCGCAAATTGCAGTTCAAGTGCAGTTTGAATGCAGTTGATGGTTTGGTCTAATGGTTTGCAGTTCTACTGCAGTCGTGTCAACTGCATTCAAACTGCTGGATTGCAGTTCGTCTGTATAGACCCTAAGTGTCGGTCGGAAAGTCGAGCTATCGCTGGCTCTTGGCTCATCACAATATAGCTCATTTGGGAGTTGTATCGTAACAACGCGTACTTAAATATAATGACCAGTTGTATGTGTTGCGAAGGCTCTCAAATTAGGGATAATATTAGGGACCTATCAGACAGAGAGCGGTCACGCGGTCAAGAGTTCAAGCGGTCAATTTTGCGTTCTTTGTGTTGTATTACGTTATATTATAGAGATACTGACACAGGGGGCATTCTGACCGCGTCAGAATTGCTCCTGTGTGACTGATCACTCCAACGCAGAACGCTTGAACGCGTGACCGCTCTCTGTCTGATAGGTCCCTTAGGTCTATTGAGTCCCGAGGCGCTGATACAAATTTATTGAGATCGTGTCTAAACTAGCGACCGAGAATCTATCTATCGCATAAACATACATACATACAACCCTACAAAGACGGACAGAGAACTCTGTTGATCAAATTTGGCGTGGTAGTAGCGGCCAAAGATTAAAATATAGGCTACTTTTATAAAATTTACTCGTATAGTGTTACTCTGAGGTGCGTGAAGAAACTAGTAAACAATAATAATGATTGACAACTTTGTTTGAGTTAGCTACATTAAGACCGCAAAGTATTTTTTATTAGCAAATTAAGTATTAAAACGAGGTCACTTTTACATATTGAACTAACAAAAATAGCTCACTGACGACAGGTCACATCATTAATTTTAACGACCCACTATTCAGAAAAATATTTCAATGCCCTTTGATATTACCAAGATTTTAACGTTTAAAGAGTTTAAAGTAGGTCATACACGCAAGGGTGTACCTGACAGGTTTACCTGTGCAGTTACGGCTTTTAGACAAAGTTGAGGCAAAACCTGCACAGTTCTGTAACATACACGCTCCTGTTTACCCGAATAGTTGACCTGTTCAGGCAAACCTGTCAGGTACACGTCCTTGCGTGTATGGCCTGCTTAACGTTTTGAGGCCTAAGGGTGCGTCCACATTTGTATCATTTGCGCGATCAGATCCCCGATCAGATCTCCGTCGCGTATCATCGAAGCGTGTCAAAATGATACGCGTATCATGATACGCCCCGATCGCTATTAACCGCGTATCTAATACATGCCGTATCAAATACTCGCATGATCGGCAGAATGATCTAAGGGTGCGTCCACATTTGTATCATTTGCGCGATCAGATCTCCGATCAGATCTCCGTCGCGATCATCGCACCGTATCAAGTATGAGTATCATTCTTGTATAATATTTCCATACTAATATTATAAATGCGAAAGTGTGTCTGTCTGTCTGTCTGTTACCTCTTCACGCTTGAACCGCTAAACCGATTTTTTTAAATTTGGCATAGAGATACTTTGAGTCCCGAGAAAGGACAAAGGCTAGTTTTTATCCCGGAAAAATGTACAGTTCTACCGCGATAAACGAACTTTGTCGAAACGGAGTTGCGGGCGTCATCAAGTTTATATATAAAAGCTTAGGTTTAAAATAAAAGGACAATAATTTGACTATAAAGAGTCTTTTAAATATGCTTAATTATTTTAAATTATTCAAAGACGTATTTTTGCACAAATAATAATAAAACACCTTTAGCTGCATTTTCAAAATAAAAATAAAGTATACATTGTTTTCATGCATAATAAAAACGTTTTTCTTACATATTTTATAAATTTTATTTAATTTTAATTATCAAATTAATGTTTTTATTTTAGGAACGTAATTTAATTTAAGACGTAAAATGTCGGTTGTGTTTATGAAAATCTTAATTTTATGTTTTTTTTTATAATTATGTAACGTCATATTTTTCATTTCTTAAAAAAGGGTAAAAAATATGTAAATTTATTATCATGAGTAAAATGTAATGTGATATATTTTTGTTTGTAGTTTATGTTATAATATCCAATGTTGTGTAATCAAGCGCCAGCTCGTTGACAACTGATATTTATTTCTTTTAAATCACAAAAGAACTTCTTATCACATGGTTCTAAGAGACGATGCGATGAAGTACGTTGTTAGGTGCAGGTAGATAGTAGACTTCCTTGGAGGAGGCCAAACAGTCAGACGTGGCCCCGTCATCCCGACTTAGCTGGGAAGATCGGAGTGACCTGAAAATAGTGTTTTTTTAATGGGAGCCCCCCTTACATATTAACTTTATTTAAATTTTATTATTAATTATTAAAGTAGAAATATAGTTAAGGATTTTGTGAAAATTTCAAGTGCCTAACTGATTACCATTATTGATTACGAGCTAAAAAGGCCAAAGAAATCACGTTTCTTGTATGGGAGCCCCCCTTAAATATTGACTTTATTTTATTTTTAGTATTTGTTGTTACGAGGGCAACAGATACACAATCTGTGAAAATTTCAGAAGTCTAGCTATAGCCGTTCTTGAGTTACAGCCTGGAGACAGACAGACGGACGGACAGACAACGAAGTCTTAGTAATATGGTCCCGTTTTTACCCTTTGGGTACGGAACCCTAAAAAACGAGTTAGCCACGACGCGCTAAGTGTTCCGCGCATCGCGTCGTAGTGTCAGTGTGGGCCTAACAACCACTCACTGAAACCTTTAAAGTTTAGAGTTTAGAGGCATTCGTTGGCAGGGTTGCGGTTCTGTATTCCGCGTATCCCGTGGCTCTGTCTGAAGCGGAAAAGCAGGAACACCGTTGGGGTTATGCCCGGGCGCGGCCCTCTGCCTCCGGGGAGTCCCACATATCCCGATGCCGCCCCCGGACTGCCGGGGATGCGTAAAGTGCTCCAAGGCTTTAAATGAACGTAGACGGGGGCACTGCTGGTAAAAGAGAACTGTCAAAAATGACGCTTTTGTATGATGGCAGCGTTATGCCTCATACATACGTAACGATTTATCGTAGCGATAAATCTGTGCAGACCAGTTTGCGCAGTTTTATCGATCGTGTGTATGAAAAATAGTTGTCGATAATCGTTCGTCGGTGGCAGTTGCAATTTCTATCAGATAAATCATTGTCGATTACATTTGCACAGTTTTATCGTTGCGTGTGGACGGCGATCGCTCAGTTCGGCAGTACCTACTTCACGGATCTTGCTAGTGTGCGCACGTGCACATCGCTTTTACAGAAACATGTTGGAAGACGAAAGAGTTGGACACCGCGAACTACTTCAAGATTTTATAGAAAGCTACAGAAACCTAATCTTTCATGAGGACTTATAGCTTCTCTCATAACAGTGTCTTGTTTCTTCATTAGTGGAGAAACTAAAGCCAGCAGATTTAAATATGCCTCTTCATTCATCCTTAAATAGTTATGCCAATCTTGTGGAGCGAATTTCAACTCACATAACAAGTTGGTATGAGAAAATTGTTCCTTTTCATGAGCCAGTCCTTACACCATAGACTCCGCTCCTTTATTATTTGTGTATGTTCAACGATTACTCCGCCGTTTGTGAACCGATTTTCAATTTTTTTCTTTTGTTGTATAGAGTTCAACTCCAATTTAGTACCATGTTCACAAAAATGGTGACCTGATGATGGGATCTATGAGTAATCGAGGGAACTCCTCAAAATTTATATGGAAACATATAGTGATTTTGGTTTTATGTGAAGGATCCTAGGCATATGCTACCAAAAAGTAAGATTTTACACCAAGGCATGCTATGGTTCCGAAGATACTAAGAGAACTCCGGATTCCTTATAGATACAAGTTCGGGACTTTCGGCGATGTTTTAAGAACTGCAAATTACATTCATCATCATCATCATCATAATCATCACTACCATCACACGAATCATCGTTATGAGTTACGACCCTATTATTGGTACTTTTCATAGTCTTTTCGATCGAGACTCGAGTTTGTCGAGTGATTTTGAAAATTGTATTAATGTTGTTACAAAGTAAATGATTTAAACTTGGTGTTGTGGTTACCAAGTTGGTAATTTGATCTAGGAAACTCCTTGATTGGGACAAAATATATAGTTATATTATTGTAGTTTAAAGTAGTTAAAGCATAATATTTTATTATGTTGAGCTGATGAGTTTACATGCGGAAGTTTTATATAATACAATGAAAGTCACTGAACCAGAACTCTAGAGCCTTCAGAGATAGGCGTTTGAACATTTCAGCATTGCTTGATGAACTCTAAGCATATACAGGGGTATATGCTTAGAGTTCTTTAAGAAATTCTAAAGTGGTAGTGAACTCAGATAATAAGTTTTTATATGAAAGTTTGAGGGTTTCATCGTTGTTTTAAGAACTGAAAGTATGCTACTATGCAAATTCTATTCATGATAATTCAGTAATAATATTATAGTAAATAAGTAATAAATAACGAAGTGTTATAGTAGCCATTTCATGACAGTTGAGTGCGTATTAGATTAACAGGTCTGTATATTTATAGTAGGGTATGGCTCATGGCTTTTGAGACAGCATAAAACTTTTTTGAAAACTGCCTGAGTATAATAGTTGTGATAGTTTCATACCTAAATCCTTTATAATATCTACAACTGTGAGCTTATATGTTTACCGGTAAATAACTAAAAAGAGTGAAATTATTATTTTTAACAAAAAATTAAAACCGACTTCCAAGGTAAAAACAATAAGTAATAATATGAACTAAAAAGTATTAAATAATTCTTACTCTTTAATAGTGCCTCTTTCAGAATTCGTCTAAATCTCAACTACTTCTGTACATACTATAGCTTCATTACTTCATTACCGACTTCAACGGTACCAGTCCCAAAAGTTTCATATATTCTGACATTGACTGATTAACTCACGATTAAATTAGCTGGTACCGACTTCAAAATAATGAAGCTATAGTATGTACAGAAGTAGTTGAGATTTAGACGAATTCTGAAAGAGGCACTATTAAAGAGTAAGAATTATTTAATACTTTTTAGTTCATATTATTACTTATTGTTTTTACCTTGGAAGTCGGTTTTAATTTTTTGTTAATAATAATTTCTTTAAAGATATTTAACCAGGCCTGATAGCAAGTGCATCATAATCTTCCATTGTTAACATGTATCTTGCGTGAGCTTCTGCGGAGAACTGCCCGATCGACGTCGATATCGGAGCCGTGTGGAGGCACTAGGAACGTTCGATTTATCTGCACAGTCTCAAATCCCTACGATAAATCGTTACGTATGTATGAGGCATTAGATCCTTTTCTCGACACGTCCATTTAGGCTGGTTTTAGTGTCACCGGGCCGTCGGTACGGATCGCTCCGTAGATCGATTTCGCGATCGCGGGTCCGTACGGACCCCTCCGCATTACTCTAAAACGCTCCTTAGAGCGTAATGCATATTGCATTTATACGGAGCGATCCATACCGACGGTCCGCGTGACACTAAAACCAGCCTTAAAGCCTTGTCGAACTCTAAAAAAAAAGTAATAATTAATAAAGTTGACACAAGATCATTGCGCAGCAAACACAAATACAATTAAATATTGAAAATATCGAATAATCAACTATTTTTAAATTGTATCTACTAAGTCTATTTTACATCACCGAAGACAAAGAAGCAGGAAATTAAAGATATAATTAACCTCTAAAAGTAATTAAATAACAGTATAAATGTCATTCTAGTCTCACTTTAAACACGCAAGGTTCAAACTTACAAAACAAAAGGAAAATTTTCTACAATTTAAATTGTAATATCAAATTTGTGTTTGTTTTTATGTATAAACTAGCTGTTGCCCGCGACTTCGTCCGCGTGGACTTCAGTTTATAGCGCGCAGTGTCAACAAAATTGGTGTCAAAAAAAGCATTTTAAAACCCTGGTACCCCTTAAATCAAAATACCCAAAAACAGCTGTGCAGTGTGCACATAATATTTAATTTTTTTAAATTAAACTTTATTTATACCAAATTTTAAAGCTTATTTAGCCCCCCAATACACAACTTTAGCTTTACCCATAAACTATTTATCATTGGTACGTTTAAGGTTACGTCACTGCATAGATAAAGTACTGAGTAGTGAGTTATTTAATATTGTGTATAACAATCGAGAGAATCGAAAAACCTAACTTAACATGGTACCACCTCTTATAGAAAGACGTATGGGCAAGCGATAGCGCGATGTAGGTGACTCTTAGCGCCATCTGTTATGAATTTTTGGAACTAACTTGATTTGAAGAAATTTACGCATAAACACTCCAGTTTTCCAGTTAAAAAGTAGCCTATGTCCTTTCTCAGGCCTTAGACTATCTGTGTACAAAATTTCAATACAATCGGTTCAGTAGTTTTGGCATGAAAGCGAGACAGACAGACAGACAGAGATACTTTCGCATTTATAATATTAGTATAGATTAGCTATATGACCGAGCTTCGCTCGGTATTCAAAAAATTAAAAAAAAACACATATAAAATGATATTTTATGAAAATGATTACTAGCTAGACCCCGAAACCCCCTATATACAAAATTTCATGAAAATCGTTGGAGCCGATTCCGAGATTCGAGATTCGAGAGAGAGAGAGAGAGATATATATATATTTATTTATTTATTTATTTATATACAAGAATTGCTCGTTTCAAGATATAAGATATAGATTGACCCGTCGCGTCATCATTGGCGCATGGTGTTTTTATAACTTTCAATTATCGAGTCGTATTAGTTTTTATTATTCTTAGCTATATACTATAATTATCCGTTTATACGTCTTCACCCTCAAATAAAATAGATTCACGTAGATAATCTTGTAAATTAATTGACAGTAAAAAAAATAAGAAATATTGTAATTTTATTAGCAAAATCTTCACAATAAATCTTTATATTCATAAATCAATTTAGGATTATAATAGGTATCTTAAAAATATTAAAATGTTCAATGTATAACAATTTCAATACTAATGATGTATTCTAAAACTACTTAAAACATGTATACGCATAAACGTGAAATTAAAAGGCTTTTTATATTTTTACTTATTTTATATTAATATTTGTATATAATTTCCCAATAGCTTTGTCCACACTGTGCCTTTTTCTGTTCGTCAAGGGCATGCGTTATAGCGCAGTCAACAGCGAACGTGAGGCATGCCCGCGACGCATGCTCTCTGACCGTATCCAAAACTTCCAAAATGACAATGTTGGCGTTGCGTTCGTTGACGCATTCAATAGGGATGATGACAAGGTTAAAGATTAGCGAATTTTGTTAATAAAATAAAGAAATCACGGTAAAAAATAAGTGGTACCAAAATTTCAGCTCGATAGCATTTGTATTTTTTTTGTTATGCGCCTTCAAAGTTGGACAATCAAGTCGATTTTTTTTTTCAATTAAATTTCTTAATATTTGTATACCATTCAAAATAACTTATGCAATTAAAAGCAACTTTTGGTATGAAACCTCTTTCATAAAGCAATATTTAATGTACCTATCGAACAAAGTTCTCTCCTGATCCGTACAAACTACGAAAGAGTGACGTCAGTCTTTCGTAGCACTTTGTATGGAGCGTTTCGGGCAGGTCTATTTTATGAGATGTTTGAATTGTTCATATCTTGGTGAATTTTTAAGCTATCAGAGTTATTCTTTCAGCGATGTTTGTATTTTTTAGAGGTCTTTCAATTACCAATAAGAAAAAATATTAGTCATCAAGCCTATTATTGAATGCGCCAAAACGAAAGTTGAATGTCAGAAGATGACGAAAATTGAAAATGAAAGCGCCTAGTGTGGACATAACTTATGTCGATTCTGTAGTCAGCTTCACGATCATAATAATCATCTTGGTTATTTATCATGCCCCAACTTTTTTTTTCCTGTTCTGAGATTTTTACAGAATTATAGTCCGTCGAGAAAGTGAAGAAGTTAAAAAGTGGCAACATCGTAGTGACCCTTACCCTTAGGTAGCTTATTACCCTTTTTACTTAGATTGATTTGAAAGGGATGACACTTCGATGTTGCCACTTTTTAATTTCTTCACTTTCTTGACAGACTATAAGTAGATATTCCATCTCCGAGAGTGTATTGCATTTCGAGGCCGAATCCTGCAATTTTTCTGAAGTAAATAACAAACATAATAGAGACAAAGTCGTGAGCAACGACTATATGTAATATAATTGCAACTGTAGATAATGTCTGTGTTTATATAAAATGTTTCATTCATCTTAGAAAGGCCGGTCAGGTCGGTGTTTTAAACAC
The DNA here is from genome assembly GCA_963422495.1 of Polyommatus iphigenia. NCBI lineage: Eukaryota > Metazoa > Arthropoda > Insecta > Lepidoptera > Lycaenidae > Polyommatus > Polyommatus iphigenia. Next base: position 40,822,153 of record OY730182.1, read on the forward strand.
TTATAGACATGTTTTAATATACACGAATACCGACTTATATGAAAGTCAAATTTTTAAGAAGTGTTTTTCGTTTATATTTTATTTCTATCGTGCGACTTTATAAGCGGACATAAGGTCAAAATAAAAATATTTTAACTTTACAAATACATATCATGGGTAAGTGTCATATTTATTTTGAAGAATTTTACTACTATACACTAGAAATTTTGAAGGTACGGCTGAATAGATGGATAATTTCTCTCTTCTCCCTCTTTCGACTACTGCTAAGAGGATAGATAAATATTTTGGGTGGCAACAAAAATACGGCTCATGCTTTGTACTATCAGAGAAGTTGATTCACATAGGCAGATAGCAGACTTACATAATTTGGTCGCATTATGTACCTTAGTATACGCAAGCCAACAGATAATGACTTAGCGGGTCCCTAGACGATCAATTATATTGTGCAATATTACGTACTATGCAATATTGTTGACGGTATAGGGTTAGTATTAGTTGGGGAGGGGAAGAGGGGATTTCGAGAGTTGCTCGAGCGTGTCAGATTAAGCTTGTATAGGCTTCCGACATGTGTCTAGTTTTCATGGCATAGAAATCTAATTTCTCACGTGGTGGGTTAATTTTTTATATTTATTTTTATATTGAAATGTTATCGGATCTGTCTGATTAAGATAGGGGATGTTTAGTATACCCCAAAGAAGCTTCCATATAAAGCACTGACGATTCAAAGGTTAGGTAAGCCTGTAGGGACATTTTAAAATATAAACAATGAAGCTTAATATTTTCCTAACTAAGCTTTGCAGATATTTTATTTTGCACTAAACTAAATAATTTAGTCCTTGTTGTCTAAAATATATTTACGATATACCTAAATAAGCAATTTTTTGAATATATTTTCTTTTTCAAAACTTTAAAATGGCTGTAGTTTCTGAACCCACCGCTAAAATAAAAAAAAAACGCTCTTATTATTTTTTTATCAGTTTTACCTAACGTAAAAAACCTACTAGGTCTCCATGACCCTCGAGTGACTACACAAATAGCACCCTCCCCTCCCCTACTATATTAAACGCGCCCGTCTTTCAGTCTTATTGTCAAATAAATTGTTCAATATTATTGTAGATTTAGGAGCTGTTCTTGACATAGCCTGACCAAATGACGTATGTCCGTCATCTTCCTATAAATCAAGCTCTTCAATGGTACATAAATTTTTGCGTAAAAGATGCTGCAACATCTAGACTTGGTGCTTAAAACATTTGATTACGTCTTAATAAAGATATTTTCAATAGTAACGACCTGGGCAAGAAATAATTTTTAAAACTTAATGTGAAGGTCCAGTCCCTCAAGTAATTAGTACACAGCTTTCAATTGATTGCTATTGGTGCCCTAAAATGTGTTTTACGTATTTCCAAAAGTCGTAGTGTCTTAACACACTGGGCCGTAAATACGCATCCGAAGTTCGGCATGAATACGCCTGCAATGTATTTTAAATTACCGATGATACACCATGCCAAAATTACGTCGCGTTATATTGTATGCGTAGCGCATTGCTGGCGTAATCATGCCGAACTTCGGCTGCGTATTTTCGGTCTAGTGTATTAAGACACGTAGAACAAAAGTTGTTCATTATAACCCCCTTTCGGCTTACTATACTTTATTTGAAATATCCTATTTAAGACTGAGTTAAATTTTATTATAATTATGCATAATTTAGTATCCTGTTTCTCCTACTCCTCCTTCCTACCTTTGTTCTGATTAATTTCGTTGCGGGTCCCAAGACAGATTTAGCATGTCCCTCGGGCACCCCTGAGATCATATCAAAGTGTTTTCGTGGTTGTTTACCACTATCGATCCTGGCGACATAGGAGTTACAGTGGTGGGAATGTGTGGTGGGCCATTTGCATGTTTTAAAAATAAAAAAAATAAAAAAATCCATCCATACTTAATATTATAAATGAGAAAGTGTGTCTGTCTGTCTGTCTGTTACCTCTTCACGCCCAAACCGCTGAACCGATTTTGCTGAAATTTGGTACGGAGATACTTTGAGTCCCGGGAAAGGTCGTAGGATACTTTTTATCCCGGAAAAAGGAACGGTTGCCGCTCGATAAATGAATGTTGGCGCAACGGAGTTGCGGGCATCATCTAGTTACGTAGCAAAACAATGTCTGCCGGGTCAGATAGTGACGAATATATTGCGACGATCTCTGTGGCTCAATGGTTAAGATATAGTCTATGATAGCTCAAGCCAGGGGTCGTGGGTTCGAATCCCACCGACGGAACAATAAGTGTTCAACGTTCTTGGGTCATGGATGTGTATTAAATATGTGTATGATAATATAATAAAAATCTTAAATAATATATTTAGGTATAGTATAAAAGTATTAAATATATTTCCGTTGTCTGGTACCTGTAACACAAGTCCTTCAGGTACTTAGCACGGGGCCAGACTGACGTGCTATGAAGTGTCCTTAGATATTATTATTATTATTATATTTGTCCAGGTGAGAGTGACGAGAGCGGCGTGGCGGCGCAGTATCGGGGCAAGTCCGTGTTCGTCATCGGGGGAAGTGGATTCCTCGGCAAAGTGGGTATTCCCCTTCCTGGTCATTACATTAAAAATTTTAATTTGCCATCTTTGAACACATTATATTAATACATATAAACAGGATATTTGGTTTAATTTATTCTTATAATGAGTTTTCTTGTCGTAAAATGAATTTTAAATATGTGTTTTTATTTTTTGTTTATGTTTAATTTATTTTTCATATTTTATTGTGGCTATACTCGTACTTACTGTTCTTTGATGGCAAAGGATAATAATATAGTATAGGTTCCCTAGATCATTTTCTTCCGGGTTCGGGTTCCGAAGTCAACGAGGACTTATTGATTATGTAAGTCTAAAACGGAACCCCTAACGAGCAGATTTTTTGAATGTTGATAGGTTGATAGTTATATATAATTTAACAGTAACATCAAGGGCCTCCCCTGCGGAGAATTCGTAATTTACCGTATTTAGAGCCTTATAAACTCATAATTTGAAAGCTACAGAGTTATAATAAAAATACAGCAATAATCTTCAGTATCTCAACATTCTTTTCCACGTTTTAAATTTTTTATTTTCGTTTATTATACTCATGACATCAGCTTCCAAAGTAAAGCCAATTTATTAAAATTCAAGCATACATTCAGCATCTCCTTAGTATTTATAAATTACTTTTATTTGAAACACACGCCAATAGATCGACAATATAATAAACTACATATTCCCCGTTTTAAATTTTTTTAGGTCAATTTTGAACTAAGGTAAGTAAAAAAATAGGGTTTTGGTGCGATCTCGGCAACGCGGCAAATGTATGGCCAAGGTCGTTTGCTCGGGGGACGGCCTGAACAGTAACTTTTAATTTGAATTTTTGCAGAGGAAATTGTTGTTGGTCATATCAAAATGAAGCTACTAATGAAAAGCTTGCTAGTAATCATGCAAAAAAAAATGTTCTAGGGAATCTGTACTACGAGGGCTGCTATTTATGTATCCGGAATTAAAAAAAGAAACAAACATATATCATTTAATATGGTTTTATTGCTTTTCAAAATATTCGCCGCGATGATCGACACACTTTTGCATACGCTGGAACCAATTTTCATAGCACTTTTTCCATTCTGATTGAGGTATCTCCAAAACGTGCATTTTGAACGCATCAACAGCCTCTTCGCGGCTCGAAAAACGTTGACCACGTAATTTGTTCTTCGCGTATGGAAATAAAAAGAAATCGTTAGGTGCCAAATCAGGGCTGTACGGCGGATGACCAGTCAATTTGATCTTTTGACCCTCCAAAAACTGAGTTGTTTCAGCTGAGGTGTGACAGCTAGCATTGTCGTGATGTAATATGATTCTGCGTCGTCGGTTGTCCTTTCTTATTTCTTCAAAGACTTCTGGTAAACAAATGGTTGTATACCATTCAGAATTAACCGTTTTACGATTCTCTAATGGCACTGTAGCCACATGTCCATTAATTCAAAAAAAACAGGCGACCATTTGCTTCAAAGTACTTTTTGCACGAGTAACTTTTGTTGGTTTCGGCTCATCTTGGAACACCCACACCGTTGACTGTTGTTTAGTTTCGGGGTCATATGCATAGATCCAAGATTCATCACCTGTGTAGATATTATAAACGGCTTTTGACGTACCACGGTTGTATTTTTTTATCATTTTTTTTGCACCAATCGACACGAGCCCGTTTTTGATCGATTGTCAAGTTGTACGGAATCCAACGCGAACATATTTTTTTTACAGCCAAATGTTCGTGTAATATCTTATGTATGCTCGTCATACTTATGCCTAAGGACGCCTCTATCTCGCGATATGTAACATGACGATCACGCATTATTAGTTCCCGCACAGCATCTATATTTTGTGGGACAACAGCTGTTTTTGGGCGACCTTCTTTATTTTCATCCGTGAGCATAGACCGCGCACGATTAAACTCACTGTACCAGTGATAAACAGTGGTTTTTGATGGTGCTTCATCTCCAAAAGTTGCGGTGAGTTGAATAAAGCACTGTTGTTGATTTAGCCCACGCCGAAAATCGTAGTAAATCATTGCACGAAAATGTTCACGCGTTAAATCCATGGCAAATGAAGACACGCAATTTTCAAAATGACGCCACAATGGAAAAATAATTGACAGTCACATGAAACAAAATGTATTCTTCAACCAAAGAGTTCTATTTTCAAATGTTGTAATTACTTTTTAAATATTGTTCTTGTAAGTGGCCAGTTCCGGATACATAAATAGCAGCCCTCGTAATAGCTTTTCCAAAAAAAAAAATGTTTTTAAAGTTTATATTGACCTTTCCACTATAGACAATCAGTGCGTTTTTTTTAATTGATCTTAGTTTTCCGGCTTCTATTTAAATGCGCAATTGCTCAAACAATATCGATATTGATTATAAAAAAAAAGAAAAAACTAATAACCCACGCTAGAAACATACGTAGGAGTGCTACGAAACTTGAATACTAATGTCGTAGCCGGCTACGCGCGTAGCGGTGCTACGAGAGGCGCACGTAGCAGTGCTACGAGAGGCGCACGTAGCAGTGCTACGAGAATTTAAACTCCTTGGATAAAATGGAGGGAATGTGTAAGTGGGGTGATTAGCTTAAGGCATTTTATGTTATCCGATACGATGTCGATATGATAAAATCAAAAATCAAAATCAAAATCAAAATATTTTTATTCGGAGTAATTTTTTTACAAAAACATTACCGAACGTCGATACTACGGTGCCTACCACCGGTTCGGGAACTAGCCCGTCGAGAAGAACCGGCGTAAGAAACTCGCAGATAAGTGTGTAATAGTATATCGAATATGATATAATATTCTACATTTCTTTGTCCTTATAAGGCTAACGAATTCGAAAAGGCTCAATTCTAAGAAACAATATAGTGTTCGAGTAAAAATGTATTTCTTTTGTTTAAGGTACTCATTGAGAAACTCCTGTACAGCTGCAATGGGATAAATAAAGTATATGTGTTGATGCGAAACAAACAAAACGCGACAGCGCAGCAGAGAGTCGACGACATATTGCAATTACCAGTGAGTTTTTGAAGTGAAAACTTCTTTAGCGGCGTTGAGCACTTTTGTGGGATGGGTAAAAACTGTGAAACTCGCGTCAGATTCTCGTGCTGATCGAAAAACCGTAAGACGGTTGGAGAGTAGTGTTGTAACATCGAAATCGATTAATCGAACAATCGATTGTTTTTTTTCGATTGTCGATATTTTTTAATCGATTGTAAGGGTTTCGGTTAATTAAAAAAATCGATTTTTAAAAATCGATTTTCATAAAAAATGGGTTAAAAAAATTTGTAAGGGTTTCGATTAATTAAAAAATCGATTTTCATATAAAATGGGTTAAAAATTTAATCGATTGTAAGGGTTTCTTTCGATTAATTAAAAAAACGATTTTTTCACAAATCGATTCTCATAAAAAATAGGTTAAAAAAATAATGCACAACGTTAATAATCAAGTTTTCACTTCTGCCGGCACTCCTGGAGTGCAACCCGTCTTTTTTTATTTATTTATTATAACACATGCATTGCATTTTTAATACAGTTAAAATTACATATCGCCTGTTTCACTACTCATGATAAGGTACCGCGTAGGCTTTCCACAACTTATTTTACAGCTGCTCCATACTCTATCTGTCAATTAACAAGGAAGTGGTGAAACAGGCCCTTACATATTATGTATATTATGATTGTCTGTTGATATGTCTTTCTGTCAGTCTCCCTGATACCTTAAATTTTAAATTAGACGTTACGTATGGCAGAAACCTTACAAGTTACATTACTCGCAAAAAAGAGCCTACGTCCTTTCTCGTGGTCTAACTGTATCTAATTATATTAAAATTAAAATCGGTGCAGTAGTTCATGATATTAACACGATCAAACAAACAAACTCTTTAGATTTATAATTTAAATAAGATATCGTGCTTTTCAGGTTTTTTCGAGGTTGCAGAAAGAGAAACCATGGGCGATGGAAAAGGTTGCCGTGGTGACTGGCGACCTCACCTCCTGTAACCTGGGGCTGTCGGAAACAGATGAAGAGGAAATCATTGAGAAGGTAATTTAATTATCACAATATAACCTTCATGCGGATTTCCTCAACTTTTACGCTAGCAACTTATGTTACTTATGGCTGCCATTCATGCTATGGTCTATCGGAGAGGTCCACCTGTGCAGGTAGACCTGAATGTGTGTGGGAATAGACCTGTGCAGTTTTTGGACCTGCGCAGGCGACCAGCGCAAAATCGAAAATTAATTCTTTCGAGTGACATCTGCGCAGACATAACTGCACAGGTGACCTCTCCGGTAAACCGTAGCGTGTATGGCTTACATTAAATGTACTATCAGTGAAGTTCATTCATAGGCAGTTGACGGACCAACGTCATTTAGTCTGACTTTATCAATGAGGAATGTTTCGCGCTATGAAGCCGTAGGGTCCATCGTGTCAATTGTCGTGTCAAACAGCTGTCATATTATGTCATGAACTAGCTTCGACATATTATCACGACATAGCTGCCATGCTAGACCCTATGCTGAGTTTGACGTAACGCGACTAAATTACGTAGGTCCACTATCAATTTCTTCAATAGTACATAGTGCTTTTGGCCCATGAACGCCGCAGTTCCTTGCCGGTTCAAAGGCAAGCTGCGGCATTATAAAATAATGGTCGTGGAATCCAAATTACGATTTCCTACGTATATGACACATCTTTGTAATGTGATAAGTACTCATAAATAGGTGGTTAAAATTTACTATGGTCCAAACCACAAGTAACTTATTTAACACAAATTCACCATCCTTTAAACCTCCTTATATAAAAAGTTCTTTCCATTTAAATGGTGACCGCTTCACTATTGTTATCGTTTTGGGAAAAGACGGTACTTGGACCACGGCGTTTTTGTAACGAAGTTCCTTATCGCGCGTAGGAAAGGGGGCTAGACGGAAAAAATAAGACCAAAAGTTGTAACGACACATTTTTGCTTTAGTTATAAGCCGTGCGGCGTGCGCGCGTTTCTCTGTCTGTCACTCTCTCTCTCTCTCTCTCTCTCTCTGTCATATAAAGGAACTTCGATCCATCCGGACGTCCCTTGAAACCTCTCAAGTTTTTTATTAAAATGAGCTACCTACATCATGGACCAAAGTGTCTATATGAATGTTAGTCTCATCTCATATGTTGGTCTATATCCCAGGTGTCGTACGTGTTCCACCTGGGCGCGACGGTGAAGTTCAGTGACCCTATCGAGCTGATGTTTGACACCAATGTTGGCGGCACGGAGCGGGTCATGAACCTGTGCAAGCGAATGAAACGGTTACAGGTATGAAATTCTACTAGCTAAAAGCCGAGCTTTGTGAGGGCTTGCGTCGTTTTTCTGCGTGGTAATTTTTTTATATTTTAATTGTAACTAAACATTGACTGACCTATAATACATCTACTTTGACGACCTCCGTGGCTCAGTGGGTGGGCTGTCGGTAGCTCAAGCCGGGGGTCGCGGGTTCGAATCCCGCCGACGGAACAAAAAGTTTTCAAAGTTCCTGGGTCATGGATGTGTATTAAATATGTGTATAATATAATAAAAATCTTAAATATATGTATAGTATAAAAGTATTAAATATATTTCCGTTGTCTGGTACCCGTAACACAAGTCCTTCAGGTACTTACCACGGGGCCAGACTGAAGTGGTGTGAAGCGTTCATAGATATTATTATTATTATACTTAATATTATAAATAAAATTACTATGTTAAGAGTCCGTATACGAAATTTTGCCGATTTCGCTCATTTAACAGACGTGATTTAACAGTTAAAGTACAGTATTTCTAAGTTTTAATGCACAACATGTAAGATCATTTCAATTATAATCTAATGTTGCAGCTAGATTTTTTATTTTTTTAAGTATCTTTAAATAATCCAACTCAAACCCGCGACAGTTTTGTGATTTTTGCTGTAAAAGGTTTAGAATATCACCTTTTTATGGATTGTATTGACGTCTTAACGGTATGAAAAAAATACAACGTACTGTTGAGAAAGTCGTATATACGTTGGAATAACTTTTTACCACTTTCATATAAAAAAACCCTTTAAAAAACAGAATACCTATAACTGCCCGCTAACTTGGCGATCGTCCTTTTTCACCTGACATATGAAAGACGGGCGTGAGTGTGAAGAGAGCAGTAGAAAAGATAGTACGGGCTCTTAAAACATAAATCAATATGCGTTATAGTTTTTCAGTAAAGTGTACCACAAAAGTGCTCAGGCTGTGAGATATACCCTAGTATATCTCGAGCGAAGCGAGCCCTATCGCTTCGCTCGCCCTGATAAAATTATTCACTTTTATACATTGGTACAAGTAAAAAATAAAAAATACAAACATAAAAAAAAAACTTACAAAAATATGCACTTTTTGAGGCGAGTCAAAGAAATTATAATATTCATATTATAATCCATAAATATAAAATTAATTTTAACCATGTACAAAATAATTAATAATTATACCTACCGACCTAATGTATTTTCGTGAAATTAAAATTGCCTACAGTATATTTTTATTAATTAAAAAAATACTACTATAGTACGGGAGCCCTAAAAGATATTTTTTTTATTAAGATAATATGATAAGGCGAACAACATTTTTATCTGCGAAAAATCTTGAAAGTGGTAGAAAAACAGAAATATAAAGGATTTCATACTTTGATTTGATCGTCCCAAAACATGGATTGTTCTATTTTTAGGACAATATTACTCTTAAATTATATATCAATATACAAAAAATTAGCTTGTTAGGGTTCCGTTTTAGGGTTCAGTAGTCAACCAAGTTTTGTTCTGTAACCAACCCTATAACGGAACCCTAACGAGCTGATTTATTAGTTATATAATTTAAGAGTAACATTGTCCTACAAATAAAACAGTCAATATTTTAGGACCATCAATTCAAAGAATGAAATCCTTTCTATCTCTGTTAGCTGCCACTTTCGAGATTTTTCGCAAATAAAAATGTTGTTCGTCTTATCAAAATGAAGCGAAGCTACTGACAAAAATTTGCTCGATAGTAATAAAAAAAATATTGTTCTAGGGCTCCCCGTACTACTTTTTTGACGTGATAACGTCTTATAATTCGATATGGGGTGCGCGCCCGAAAAACATGACAGTTCATGCGGCGTTGCCTCGCTGACAGCTCTCATGAGGCGTTCCATTTACACTCTCTAGGTGCTGGGCCGCGCTCTTTGTTTCGATTATATTACGTATTTCGATGACTTAGAGAACACTTTTGTATAAAGAAGTTTGGTTAGTTATGACCTTTGATACATTGACCATACTCTGAATGAAAAATAAATAATCTGTGAGCTATTAGTATTATTTCGGCTATTAAAAATTGTGCTCTATTTCCTACGTGTCAAGGTATGACTTAATATATGAAGAATAAAGTATATATATATATATATATATATATATATATATATATAATTGAGAAACTAATATCACATCGGACTAAATACTATATTAGATAGAAAATTTAACATATTATATTATAATGTAGTTCACACAAACATAAAATATGGATTATATGTAAGGATATTTCATATTACATTAATTTTACAAAGAGGGTACGCCGGGCGCCATTTTTTTTGCACATTGATCTGCCAACTTTTTTGCATAGATTTTTCCCGGAACTGAGGGGTTAAGGCTATGATGTTGTCACGTTTAACTATCGTCAGTAAACCGACTTTACAGACAACCGATTTTTTTTATGAAATAAGGGGACAAACGAGCAAACGGGTCACCTGATGGAAAGCAACTTCCGTCGCCCATGGACACTCGCAGCATCAGAAGAGCTGCAGGTGCGTTGCCGGCCTTTTAAGAGGGAATAGGGTAATAGGAGAGGGTAGGGATGGGAAGGAAAGGGAATAGGGGAGGGTAGGGAAGGGAATAGGGCAGGGGATTGGGCCTCCGGTAAACTCACTCACTCGGCGAAACACAGCGCAAGCGCTGTTTCACGCCGGTTTTCTGTGAGAACTTGGTATTTCTCCGGTCGAGCCGGCCCATTCGTGCCGAAGCATGGCTCTCCCACGTATAGAACTCCTACTACAAGTTAAATTATATAAAACACCTCTTTACCTGTATAAAAAACTGAGTGGGCTGACGACAGTCAGCGGTCCATAACCACCAGGGGCACGACCTTATCACTCCACCCCACCACTCTGCCACGTTTCGAGGAAACTTGAGACACGTTGCTAGTAATGTCTGGAATAATCTTCTACTGCTGCGCCATTCAAGTCTTAATTTACAGTATCATATTATAAGTCGTCATTTTTTTATATTTTTTTTATGAACGCTTCACACCACGTCAGTCTGGCCCTGTGCTAAGTACCTAAAGGACTTGTGTTACGGGTACCAGACAACGGAAATATAAATATACTTTTATACTATACATAATATATTTAAGATTTTTATTATACAATGCACATATTATTTAATACACATCCATGACCCAGGAACTTTGAAAAATTTTTGTTCCGTCGGCGGGATTGGAACCCGCGACCCCCGGCTTGAGCTACCAACAGCCCACCAACTGAGCCACAGAGGTCGTCAATTATTTACCATTATTTACCATGTAAGTCAGATAAATTTACAGTATCTCTATAATTTTATTTACAGAAATTCGTATATGTTTCGACGGCCTTTTCGAACTCGAACCATCAAGTGATAGAAGAGAGAATATATCCCTTACCGTTCACGTTGAATGCAATAAAAAAACAGATACTAGGAGGTCTCTATCCAAAAGAAGTGGAAAAGCTACTCGGTAGGTTACTGGTTGTGCTATCAGAGAAGGCGATTCATAGCCAGATGGCGGACCAACGTTTGGTCACGCACTGTACTGTGAGTGTACTGTGAATTTTACGTTGAATAATTATGTATATTATTATTAAGGCGTCAATCCACCGCAGCGTACGGAGAAACTATGCACGTGCTTCGCTTTGTAAGAAAATATAATATGTGACTGTGTCCACTGCAACCCACGGACACGCTACGCACGAATTGACTCACGTAGCTTGCTCGAGGATGGTGCACACGTAGCTCAACGCTGGCCACGCTACGCATGCTGTGCACGGGATACACGGAAGCGTGTACATAGTCGTAAGTAACGTGTTTGTATAGCGTGTGCTGCAGTGGAAACGTTGACCCACGTAGTCAAAGAAATAAATCCGTGCGCCGCGTGGCCGTACACAGCGTGCGCCGCGGTGGATTGACGCCTTTAAGTCAAACCATTGTCAAACCTAGCCGACACGACTAATCACTGACCTCTGATGAATATAATGGAGGTCAGTGCGACTAATATTGAATTGACATAACTCGACCAAATGACGTAGGTCCGTCAACTGCCTGAATCAATTTCTTCGAGTAACATGGAAGAAATTAATGAAGTGTTAATAATTGTAATGGCACGCACAATCCGGTCTAACTGATCGCACGTCGGCCTGGCTGAAACTTGCATACACCTGGGAATGCACAAAGTCCGGCCAAGCCTGCGACCAGTCCGACTGGAATGATCTCCCTCCACGCATAACATTAAAGCCGCATTTTCACTAGGGGACAAGAAATGTACGTTTCCCGCGACATGTCGCCCGACGTCGCAGCGACATTTACGGGTTGCGGGACTTGTCGCTGGTGACATACTGTTCACCACTGATATAGTGTGAACAAGTCAAAGTTGCAGGGACAAACCTACGTGTTGCAGGGACAAATTACGTAAATGTCGGACGACTTGTCCCCTAGTGAATACTTTACTCAGGAATTCAATTTTTATGTACCAATCTATTTTACTTTACATAACATACGAGCTCTAGCATGTATAACGTATATTCTGTTATTCTATAACAAATGTAAACAATATCTTGAAAAGCGTAAGTCGTAACTACTATTTATTCAATATTATATTAAGTTTTATTTCAGTCTTTAGCTCAATATGCCTTTTCCTGATTTTTTTGATTCTTAATTAAAAAAAATTACTTAAAATAAGGAACGCAAATCGACTCTTTCAGACGGCAGGCCCAACACGTACACGTTCACGAAGGCTATAGCTGAGGTTTACATCAACGACAACCGCGCACACGTGCCCTCCGTCATCGTTAGACCGTCTATAGGTAATTTCTTTTTTTTTAAGACTTTTTAAACCAGGTTCTATACACTTCTTTAAAAAAACTTGAGAGATGTCAAGGGACACCCGGATGGAACGAAGTTACTGGCTTGCTTTCTATGAGAGAGAGAGAGAGAGAGACAGACAGAGAAACACGCGCACGCCGCACTGCTTACAACCATAGCAAAAAGTGTCGTGACAACTTTTAGTCTTAATTTTTTCCATCGAGCCCCCTTTCGCACGCGCGATAAGGCTTCGTTCCAAAAATAAGTTTCGTTCACTAAGCCGGCCCCTAGACGAGCAATTTATTGTGCAATATCACGTTTCAATTTTATTGAACAGTTTATTTGACAGTTAGTTTGTAATATCAACCCTAGACGGTCAATAATATTACACGATACGTGATATTGCGCAATAAATGGCTCGAGATTTTAAATGACTTACCTTGAATTTAATGAAGATTTTGATTTTGGACAGACACTATGTCAAAATCTTCGTTTAATGCTCTTTCAGCGCTGCTATTTTCACAGTGAACTCTATATAGGGGACACATACACACCCTAAAGTATTAACACTTTAGAGTTTAGATACTAAAGATACAACCGTTATTTCCAAGTGGTGGCAAGTCTGAAAGAGCCAGTAAAGGGGTGGGTCGACACCTGGTCAGGCGCGAACTCGGTCGTGTGGGGTATCGTGCTTGGGCTGACGAGAGCACTGCAGGGCAAGTACAGCAACGCGACAGACTTCATACCCGTGGACTACGTCATCAACCTCACCATCGTCGCAGCTACCACGGACTCTTATTGGTGAGTAGGGTCATTCTAAAAAGGGCAGGTGAAATCTGAAACTGTAATGGTAGTAAAAAACTTGAGAGGTCTAGTTGTAGTATACCGACATACCGACACTTTTGTGTCGTGTCGTTACAACTTTTTCCGTCTAGCCCCTTTTCGCAACGCGCGATGAGGAACTTCGTTCCAAAGATTCGGGGATGTTGACTTATTATTAAATGCACATTTGTTAGTTTTTTTATATAATATAGGGGGGCAAACGAGCAAACGGGTCACTTGATGGAAAGTAACTACCGTCGCTCATTGACACTCGCAACATCAGAAGCTCATTTGGTGCTTACAATAAATAGACATCAATTTTTAATACAATTATAACTGCTTCATGCGGGGTAACAAACCAAAGTGAAAATAATTTAAAACGTGTGTGAGTCCCTTGTATAGAGTTCAGTGTGAAAGTAGCAGAACTGAAAGAGTAACTTTTTTAAACTCTTGTTATGGGCTAATCGTTGACTCTGGGGCGCTTGCGAATAAAAATCATTTCATCAGAACTGAAATTAAACTTGAAACTAAAGATTTAAATTCTATGTAATTTGAAATTTGAATCATTAATAATACTCGTAATTATTCATCACATTAGCAGCATATTATGTTCTGCGCGCATCCGTTGTCTGATTGCCGTTTTTACTTAGCATGGGATTAGACGACGTGATATACGCTATACCTAGCTTTTATACTATTGTATATTATTGTATACAGTTTAATAAATAATTTGAAATTTGAAATACGAATGAAGTACTTAATTTGTTTCAGTTCAGATGAGGTGGCTGTGTATAATTCGAGCTCAAGTGAACTAAATCCGATCATATTGCGAATGGTGAACGAATATGTTGTCGGTCACAGCGTTGAGAATAAATTATGTAAGTTATAGAGAATACAGTTCATTCAAAGATAATATACTTACCGTACTCAAAGTTTCTATGACGGTGATTCTAGGGTCAATTCGGACCGCAACGCGACGCGTAGATGCATTTCTAAAAGGCTATGGGCAAAAATGTATGGGCTCCGCCCCACCTACCAACAATCATAGAACTAATACCAATGTGTTCCTAAAGTACCCCCTATTTAATTAAAATCTTTTGTTTTAGATAAATAAGTGGGATTATAATAAATTAAAAAAAAACAACCATATTACTAATATTTCATTTGGAGGTGGGCATTAGCGGCTGTAACATACTTATAATTTCTGCAGCCCCCACCATGCATATTATTTTTTGTACTGTGTGTTTTTATTTAAATAAATACTTTTTATTATTTATTAATATTTTCTATACTTATTCAAATATTGAAGGTGTAACGAAACTAAGTGATAATACTTTAGGGGATTTATGTGTTCCTGTCATAAAGTTCACTGTAAAAGTAGCAGCGCTGAAAGCACCGCTGTTTTTTTACTTATAAATAAATTATAATAAACATTTTTTAAATGTAAGATATCATGAGAACCCCGTGCATTTGGGCAAAGTCGCCATAGTATAAAAATATCGTCTTGCTAAGATCTATCCATTGAGCTACATTTCATTTGTGTTGATGGGTGGGGACGATTCCGCCCATATTCATTTGTATGGATTTGACAGACTTCAATAATAATTGCGTGAGACGTCTTAGTCAGCGGCTACACGGTCAATTTTTCATTAATCTGATCCATAAATCCGGTACGGATTGACGAAAATTTGATCGTGTACGACTCGGATTGATGGATTGATCGTATTTTTAATATGAACTTTTTATAACCATCAATATTCCGTCAATCAGATTGATGGATCAGATTGATGAGAATTTGACCGTGTAGCCGCTGACTTACAAATCTGTTAAATCCATATTACAAATGTACAAATCCATCTTTGCGTCGCGTTGCGGTCTGAATTGACCCTAAAGATCAAGTTCACACACACAGCTGTCAAATATGACAGCACGACGACGACATTGTCGGGTCAAACCAAACAGCTGTCATAATAATGACAGCTGTTTGGTTTGACCCGACAATTGACACGATAGGCCCTACAGCTACATATCGCCATTTGTCTTGTTTACAAATTTTGCCATTTTTTGTGTTCCGTATCGTTGTACATGTTATCAGTAAAATAATAAAACATTTTTCTGTTTTAGATAAACGTCCAAATCCAAATGTGACCCTGAGTATGTCGCCCATCAACATTTATTTACTGAAATTGTGGAAAGAAATTATACCAATGTATATTAGTGACGTCAAAGATTACTTCAAAGGAGAGATAGGAGGGTAAATAGCCCGGCAATGATATATTATATAAAAAACTCAAAGCAGATATGTTACTACCGCGTGCGTTGTGAAGCTTCGAATACGACCCAATTGGGTCGTCTTTTATTTAGTCTGTCTCTTTTATGTAAATGGCATTTCGTATCTTTTGTTTCACTTATCTGTCAAATTTGTCAATGTTGTTCGGAAGAGATTTAAACCGGAAAATAGTATGAACGTAACATATCTGTATAAGTAGAATATCAAAACTATTCGAATTCTTAAATAATAAATGTTCTTAAGCGTTAAAAACTTTGTAAGACAACTTTCGAGCAATACCTGATTCGATTTTTGATAAATGCGGGAATTTCAAATTTTTCAAGATTCTATTCCCAGATAAATGACAACCATTAGTTTCTAAATTCAAGCCGAAAGTTTAGATTCTCTACATAATATTATATGTATTTATCACTGACTAAAACTTTCAAAATTCTCCGAGAACTTTGTAATTATACTGCAGATGACTAAAGTATACACTCATATTATATCTATAGCTTGAATTGGTACTTCTATACTTATAACCGCACTTATAGCGGTATGCATATAAACCTTACAAAGTTTTTCGGTTCGCTGATATCAGCTTATAAACAGGTGTTTGCAAGCATACTTAGGCCGTGTTTCCACCTGCAAGACAACTGTTGCGAGAAGTGTCTGACAGTCTGTCTGACAGCAGCTTGCAAGTGTAAACCCCGTAGTAAGTGCTGTCGCGACAATTTGTCAAGCGCTTCCTGCGAGTAGTTGCGACAGCATGTCTAAATATTATGTCTGCGAGGACTCGCGACAGATCTCGCTGCGGGTCATCGCAGAAATACGGTCTAGTTTCGTATGGCATGTATCCGCGAGCTTCTCGCACGACATTTATTGCAATTTGCAGCAATAAATTGCAGGAATTAGTATGAAATTTAAACAATATTGCAAGAAACTCACGCAAGACTTCCGCGAGTTTGCTTGCAGGTGGACACACCCCAACTAGCAAAATTTGGTCATATAATTTTCGAGACAACGTTTTGGTTATAACTTGAGGTCAGGCCTTTTTGGTTATATAGCGTTCGTATTAACCTTTATATGACGCGAAATAGGCACAAAATATATAACTTTTATTTGTACAGCGATCGTGTCATGGTCGTTTTAGTGGCTAAATATTCGTACTTATAGCAGTCGTAAAGTGATTAATTTTATAACCGTTTTGTCGTATTGTGATCCAGTAGACGTTGTATAAACATTGGGAAGTAGTCATCAGCATTACCTTTTTGCGGATACTAATTATTTAACAGTTCTGTTGAAGTAAGATAAAAGAAAAAGAAGCCATTATGTTGGTAAAAGTTTGTCTGCCATATTTATTATTGAATTAATGCTATTTACTATAATGTATTTGGTATTAGTCGGTAAAAATATCTACTTTTCTAAGGGAAATTAAATTTCTCGACGATTGTATATACGTTTTTTAACAAATATTTAACGCCCCCTTCGAATAATTGCAAAATAATATATATGAATTTAATTTAATTTAAGATTATCTGTACTTTTACAATTACACGATTTTAGGTAATGATGATGACTTTTATATGATGTCTCATGACTACGAGTATAAGTCGCATATCTTACCATTTATTTATTTTATCATCCGCCATTTTTAGGGTACCGTAACAGAGTGGAAACCCATGCATTTTATCGAATTCTCAATATGGTGATGAATTCTGATGTCGAAAAATTTTTAACTAATTAACGATTTGAAGTAATTGGAAAGTTCTATATTTTAGGGTTCCGTGCCAAAAAGGTAAAAACGGAACCCTATTACTAAGACTTCGATGTCTGTCTATCCTTCTGTCTGTCCATCTGTCTATCTTCAGGAGCTGTATCTCAAGAACCGCTATAGCTCGACTTATGAAATGTTCACAGATTTTGTATTTTTGTTGCCGCTATAAGGAAAAATAATAAAAACAAAATATTATTTATATATTTTAAGGAGGGCAACCATATAAGTAACAAACATGACTATTTGGCCTTTTTGCTCTAAGTATATTAATAACTAGACGTTCCGCGTGGCTTAATTCCTCGCATAAATTAGGTATTTCACGGAAACCGTACATTTTTCACCAATTAATAACCCAAGTTTCACGTAGTTTACTATGTATATTTGTGGCAAATATCATAAAATTTGCTCCAGTAGTCCGTGAGATATTAAGACCTTTTAAACAATTTTCCTCGTTTTTTTTCACATTTTCCTCTGAATATTCGCTCCTAATTGTCTTAGCGTGATAAAATATAGCATAATATAGCCTTCCACGATAAATGGGCTATCAAACACTGAAATATTTTTTTAAATGTGATCACTGATCAGTAGTTCCTGAGATTAGCGCGTTCAAACAAACAAACAAACTAACAAACAAACTCTTCAGCTTTATAATATTAGTGATAGATCGTATAAAGTAGTTACATGAAATTTTCACAAAACCTTCAGTTATATTTGTTATTTAATAATAAAATTAAAATAAACAAAATATTTAAGGGTGCTCCCATAAGAAAAACAATTTTTGGCCAACTTTTGCTCTATAACGGTATAGAACCATGTGTGCGCGAGTCCGAATCGCACTTGGCCGATTATTTCTTGGCCGAAGTCGTAAAAGAGAAACATGAAAATATCATTAAATAACTAAAATGTTTTATAACAGTAAGTTTGAAAAGTATTTTAAAATCATAACTTAAGTTAGTTATTTAAGTTCTCAAAATATGAATATTAGGCTTATAAACATTTTATAACAGTCGTATAAAGAGAGTCGAAAATCATGTAAGAAACGTATATTTAAAGATGTATTTTATAACAGTTAAATATATGGACTTTATATGATAGTTATGTAGAAATCTTGTTACTGATAAAGAGTAGTGTTATGGTCGGCATTACAACCAGATTATGATTGTTATATAAATTAATTTTATACAACATCAAATATGTATTTTAAAGGTGACAACTGCGATATTTATAGGATAGTCATATAATTTGGTCGTGTTAACGATTACAGGACTAAATTAAATGACTAAAATCTTATACGACATATTGTTCGTTTAATATATTGTTACACGATGTTGGAAACTTTAATTACAACTATAAGATTTCTATACGACTAAATGTCATTTAGGCTTTTTGTTAAAGGACTATTTTGCTAGCCATCATAACCATAGCTTATAAGTTATAACCTATCACAATATTTTTCAGAAACGTGGCACTTATGAGGAAACTTCATTTCGTCGAAAACAAGATGATCCCGTTCATAGCTACTTCCTGGGTGATCCGGGCGCAGAGGACCAAGGCACTTTTCCTGTCCCTTCCCCAAAGGGATAGGGACGAATTCCCTTTTAACCCCGAAAATATAGACTGGGAGAATTTGATACATACGTACTGCAGTGGCATAAGAGAACACTTGCTTAAAACTAAGTCTAAGAACTGATTCTATAATAAATTATACTATAGCCCGGTGAGATGGACGAAATTACTGAATAAATGGACCAATGACTTACCTCTTTTAATTATTACTAGCGACCCGCCCCGGCGTCGCACGGGAATAAAATATATAGCCACTGAAAAAATGATTAAAATCGATAGCCTATCACGATCCTTCATGTGGTCTACTTCTTATCTGTGCCAAATAACATAAAAATTGCTCCAGTTGTTCGCGAGATTAAACCCTTTCAAATAATTTTTCATATTCTCCTATTAATCTTAGTGTGATAAAATATAGCCTATAGCCTTCCTCAATAAATGGGCTATCTAACACTGAAAGAATTTTTCAAATCGGACCAGTAGTTCCTGAGATTAGCGCGTTCAAGTTAGCCCTTTCAAATAATTTTCCCCGTTTTTTCCACATTTTCCTCTATTTCTTCGCTTCTATAATCTTAGCGTGATAAAATATAGCCTATAACCTTCCTCGATAAATGGACTATCTAACACTGAAAGAATCATCAAAAACCGTTGCGTAGTTTTAAAGATTAAAGGGAACAAAGGGACATGAGGGAAAAAAAAGTTACTTCATTTTATAATAAGTATAGACAAGCAATGTTTGGTACCGTATACAAATGGGAACATTATTTTACAATAATATAAAAGTATAACTTGTATTAACCTTTTGTATCCTACTTCCTCCTAATATTTTAAAGGCGAAAGTTTGTATGGATGTATCATGTATGTATGGATGTTTGTTACTCTCTCACGCAAAAACTGCTTAAAGGATTTTAATAAAACTTTACAATACAATACATGACAGTACTCAGTACAATAAAAAGTTACTAAATCAATATTATTGAACAATTTATTTGATAATAAGATTGAAAGGCGGGCGCGTTCAATATCAACCCTAGACGGTCAATAATATTGCACAATACCTACGCGATATTGCGCAACAAAATTGATCGTCTAGAGTTCTAGACTCTAGGCCCTAAGGGCCCGCTTATCACTGCTGCATTACATTACTCTATAACTATCTTTCTCTTTTCTTGGCCAATAAATAAATAATAATAATAATAAATAATATCTATGGACCCTTCACACCACGTCAGTCTGGCCCCATGCTAAGTACCTAAAGGACGTGTGTTACAGGTACCAGTACTTGTTTCTAATGTTTTTTATTCTCTACAAAACTTTTTTACTTTTAGACATTTGTAGTAACCAAACTATCTAAAATTTGATATTAACATCATGATTATTATGTGAAGCCTACGGTATTACACCCTTTTAAAAATGTAGGTGCTTTTTCGAAAACTTTTTATACGTGTATTTATTATTTTTGCCAACCTCATTTCATATTTAAGCGACGATTCCTCGTAGCTTCTGACAAATTGAACATAAAAGCTTGATGTGAACTTAGAGTAGGCTTAACTGTTTTTCCAGCAGCCCTTTCGTAGAAAGGCTTTGGAGGGTAAGGCCTTTTGTCCACGCGCCGCCGTCACTACTGAATTGACATTTCAATTGCGTGAGACGTCTTGCAAATCGGTCAAATCCATACAGAAATGCATCTACGCGTCGCGTTGCGGTCTGAATTGACGTTAAAGCTAGAAACAAATTATATCGGATGCATCCATCCATGAGTCGCAGCTGATGGATGCGGCTTAAAACAATGTGCACGGTTCATCCGCGGACGTCCACGGATGCAAAAACATCCAGCCAGCCAGATTCTTTTCAGACGTCCGAACGCTCAAGGTCGCGTCCGCGACCTATGTCAGACAATGTGCGCAGTTTAGTGTATTTTGTCAGCTGCGACTTATAAAAACGTCGGATAATTTGTTTCCAGCTTAAATCTCGGCACATCGGCACAAAAAATCGGCACCGTCATCTCGTTCTCGGTGACGGTGGCGATGAGCAAACGTCCTAACGCGAAGAGGAAGCCTTATAGCGAGGAATAATAAAAGCTTAGTTTGGGATTCATGCACATTAACTCAATCATTTCTTAGAAAAAAATATACAGACTACGATTTGAGGAGTTTTTGTATACGTTCTTTGCTTCCATAGACTTTTATATATTTCAATTTTATATCCGGCCGGATCCAGTTCGTTGTTTTAGTTTTATTAATACAATTTCTTAAAGTATGTAATTACATTAATTAGTTCGCTTTTGTTAAAAAAATGAGTTTCGTTGAAGGTGCAAATATTTTGCTTTCGTGTTGAGCTTTAAACTTTTCAAACAGATAGTTTTGTAACTTTCATTAGATTGAGTCATGAATCATGACTCATGACTCAATCTGATGATTCATCAACGTCATTTTTATTTAAGTATTTTAGTTACAACAAAATTGAAAATATTATACCTAGATATACATTTTGTACATATGCCATTGCCTATAATATATACTTCTATCCTTTACCAGGACATCAAGTAGTACCTTTAGCAAAACCGGTTCAGCGGTTTGGGCGTGAAGAGGTAACAGACAGACAAACACATTTTCGCATTGTTAATATTAGTATTGATCAGCATGGCTATAGATAGTGATGGGTGACACTCTTTTAGTTGGTTACATCTCATTAGTATTTGTCCATATTGTGCCTTTTTCTGTTCATCAAGGGCATGCCTTATAGCGCTGTCAACAGCGAACGTGAGGCATGCCCGTGACGCGCGTTGAAATCGTAGCGCGCGCTATGACACTTTTCTTTCAACGCGGGTGGATTTTCGCGCGCGTCACGGGCATGCCACACCTTCGCTGTTGACTGCGCTATAATGCATGCCCTTGTTGAACAAAAAAAAAGGCACAATGTGGACAAAGCTAATGGTTGGTTACATTTAAGTATCGAGTTCGGCAATATAATAGTCCCCTAGGTAAAACTACAAACATCCAAATATCTAAATCCCGGAAACGATTCCCACAGGCCCACCGAGTTTCGTCTGTCAAAGCCGAATACGAAAAAATACGTAAATCTAAAGCGCCTTTCAATTTTGACTGAGAAATACATTTGACGAAAATGTGTACAGCGGTAGGCGCTTGATATATTTCACGTAAGTCGGTAGTTCTCATATTATTTTGTACCTCGTGTGCACACTTTTTGTGTAAATTCGTTTAATCCATACTAATAATAATCGAAAGTGTGTCAGTCTATCTATCTGTCCGACCTGTCTGTTACCTCTTCACGCCGAATACGATACGATATACGAATTTTGCGTCATCTAGTAAAAAACAAATCAATAAATCTTATATCTTTAAACAAGCAATTCTTGTATATATGTATATACTAGCTGTCCCGGCAAACGTTGCTTTGCCATAATAATATAAAGTATTTCGAGCTTATTATTTTATTGAAGTGACTAAATAAGTTTGTTGCCATGGTAACGTCCCGTCCCGTCCCGTCGGCTCGTCGCCGTCGCACAAACAATGGTCGCCGTCAGTCTCGAGTTGTAATAATTTACTATTATTTATTCAACAAATGCACTTATCAATATATAAAGTACCCAGTAGGAGATTCTCAAACCCACTGAATATGCATATAAAATTTGGTTAAAATCAGTAAAGCCGAAAGTAAGAATTTTATATATTACTAGCTGTCCCGGCAAACGTTGCTTTGCCATAATATAAAGTATTTCGCCCATATTATTTTATTGAAGTGACTAAATAAGTATGTCGCCATGGCAACGTCGATCGCTATCTCGCCCGTGACTATTAACAATGTCGGATGTGAAAAACAGCAACTTTACAAAAGAGCGATTCAAAGTCTAAATTGTGAATAACTTTTTACTTGTTTCAAGTAGAATCATGAAATTTCAGGGTTGTGCTCTATAAGTTATTTACGTTTAGTATATTATTAGGAGTATCCCGTATTTTATGAATAAATATGAGAAAAGTCACTTCTGACCTTTTTAACGGAGTACGAGTAATCCTGATTTGTCGAAAGTGCCAGAACCGACGTTGTTGCTTGTACAAAATCAATGATTGCTTGTCGGAAGTGGCACTTACGCCATTGTTAAGTGATAACTTTTAATTTAAAAATATGTCGCATGTAGAAATTACCAACAAAAATGACAACAATTTAAAGAAAATATATCTTTTTTATGGACTGTCAAATAAAACGTAAAAACAATGTATGTATGAAAATACAAAACATTTCTTATGACGTAAATTACGTAACGTTGTATATTGGTAGGTTAATATGTAGTTATATAATTTAAGAGTAACATTGTCCTACAAACAGAACAATCCATATTTTAGGACCGTCAAATAAAGTATGAAATCCTTTCTATCTCTGTTGGCTACCACTATCAGGATTTTTCGAAAATAAAAATGTTGTTTGTCTCATCAAAATGAAGCTACTCACAAAAAATTAGCTTGATAGTAATAAAAAACAATTTGTTCTAGTGCTCCCTGACTAATAGTTTTCATAACCTCTCAGCTGTGAGGAGGGGGGGGGGAGGTGCTATTTGTGTAACTCGAGCATCATGGACACCTAGTAAGTTTTTTACATTAGGTAAAACTGATAAAAAAATAATAAGGGCGTTTTTTATTTTAGCGGTGGGTTCAGAAACTGCAGCCATTTTAAAGTTTTGAAAAAGAAAATATATTCAGAAAATTACTGACTTAGGTAAATTATAAATATATTTAGACAACAAGGACTAAATCATTTAATTTAGTGCAAAATAAAAGACTTCCTAACTAAGCTTTGCAGATAGCAAAGCTTAGTTAGGAAAATATGAAGCTTTATTTTTTTTTATTTTAAAATGACTCTACAGGCTTACCTAACCTTTGAATCGTCAGTGCTTTATATGGAAGCTTCTTTGAGGTATACTAAACATCCCTCTTAATCTGACAGATCCGATGACATTTCAATATTCAAAAATTTTTTTTTTTTACCCACCACATGAGAAATCTGGTTTATATACCATGATAACTAGACACATGTCGGAAGCCTATACAAGCTTAATCTGACACGCTTGACTTACTCCCGAAATCCCCTCTTCCCTCCCCAACTATAAGGGGCGCACTTCAAAAGTCCGCATCTGTGGCGCAACCCTTTCCGGGGCGCTGTGTTCAAGTGTGCAAACACAGAGATAAAACTACTTTTGTCTTTGTTTATCATATTGAAATGCGTTTATGTAGAGCAAGACAGCTAGCAAGCGTCGTTTGAGTTCTCGGTAGAGAAGGAATATAGGATAATATTCTTATAATACTAGTTACCTAGTAGGTATTTTTACAATGTATGTACAGGTTGTAACAAAACTAAGTGATAATACTTTAGGGTGTGCACCTGTTCCTCGTAGAGAGTTTGAAAGCAGCATCGCTGAAAGACCAATTCTTTTCACATTTGTATGGGGAAACTCGTAACGCTGGGACGTTTGCCCGTACAAAAGTGAAAAAAAAGACGGGTTGCACTCCGGGAGTGCCGGCAGAAGTGAAAACTTGATTATTAACGTTGTGCATTTTTTCAACCCATTTTTTGTGGGTTTACCGATTATACCGATATCCGTATACCGATTATTAAAAAATCGATTTTAATAATTAATCGAAACCCTAAAAATCGATTAAATTTTTAACCCATTTTTTATGAAAATCGATAAAAAAAAAACAATCGATTGTTCGATTAATCAATTTCGATGTAACAACACTACTCTCCAACCGTCTTACGGTTTTTTCAAGGTTTTTCGATCAGCACGAGAATCTGACGCGAGTTTCACAGTTTTTACCCATCTCACAAAAGTGCTCAACGCCGCTAAAGAAGTTTTCACTTCAAAAATTGGTATTTCAGCGCTGCAACTTTCACAGTGAACTCTCTACAAGGAACAATATACACCCTAAAGTATTATACGAGTAACTTAGTTTTGTTACACCCTGTACAGACAGATAAATACATTATTTTCACTGAAAAGAATATGATTGTCTGTCTATATTTATTTATCATTTCGATTGTAAGCTCATGAAAATGCGGCCCGTTTAATATGTACATACTGTATAGGCCGTGAGCCTCAATAAAACTGCCGATACACTTAGACTTGCTGGCGACTTCGGAGCCAATCTCAATAAATGCCTTTTCTATTATCTTTAGACGCCAGTATGCTAATAATATTCTTATTAACACCACTTAGGAAAATAGAAGTTATTTTTTATAAATTAAAACCAAGGTTTTGTTCTTTTAATATTTAGTTAGATAAGTAATTGTCAAAAAAAAGATCCATTTTACGCGTGGGTTTTTACGTAAAACGTTTACTCGCTATTTGCGCTAAGCTCTGTCGAGTATCCTTAGGATTCAAACTTAACTTTACATTAAAATATTTAATACACTGTATATACAATGTGTCCCGACACCGGTGTCCGATCCTTTAATGTCATGATCTACGGCATATTGACGTGAGAACGTCTTATAATTCGATGGGGCCTGCGCGCACGATAAAACATGACGCAATATGCGGCGTTACCTCGCTCTGAGGCGTTCCATTTAAGGCTATGACGTTGTCACGTTCAACTATCGTCAGTACACCGCACAGAGCACCGTACAGTCGGGGAAAATTGTGCTAAGCAGAAATGTACAGTCGGGGAAATGAGTTGTTTAGCAGAAATGTACAGTCGGGGAAAATTGTGCTAAGCAGAAATGTACAGTCGGGGAAATGAGTTGTTTAGCAGAAATGTACAGTCGGGGAAATGAGTTGTTTAGCAGAAATGTACAGTCGGGGAAAATTGTGCTAAGCAGAAATGTACAGTTGGGGAAATGAGTTGCTTAGCAGAAATGTACAGTCGGGGAAATGAGTTGCTTAGCAGAAATGTACAGTCGGGGAAATGAGTTGTTTAGCAGAAATGTACAGTCGGGGAAAATTGTGCTGAGCAGAAATGTACAGTCGGGGAAATGAGTTTTGACGTGACAACGTCTTATAATTCGATGGAGCCGGCTGCACGCACGAAAAAACATGACTCATGCGGCGTTACCTCGCTCTGAGGCGTTCAATTTAAGGCTTGAAGTGCAAGCGAGAGCGCGGAACGAGCGACAAAGAGGCACGTTGTCACGTTCAACTATCGTCAGTAAGCCGACTTTACAGACAACCGTTTTTTTATCGACAAATTGGCCCTCAATTTTTTTTTTCTCTCTCAAGGTTGTAAAATGGCAGCCATTTTAGTTTTTCTCGGGCTTTCACACTAATCTGACCAGAACTGCTCTTGTAAATATCCTATGAAGATAAAAACGGTCTCATTTGATAGCTAAATTTGTGGACTCCGCTTACATAGGCACTATATTATAAATTTCGTGAAATTAAACATAAAAAACCCAAGTTTAAGAAAAAAAATGTGTATTTTTTATTAATGGCTTTTCGTGAAAAATCTAGCAGATTAAACTTATTATTTTTTATTTAAAAAAGATAGAGAAAGTTTTCATCTTCTAAAATTCTTTTACTTCAATGGTCTAAGTCAGATAATTTAGAAGTTAAAAAAGAAGTTTAAAGGCCGGCAACGCACCTGCAGCTCTTCTGATGTTGCGAGTGTCCATGGGCGACGGTAGTTGCTTACCATCAGGTGACCCGTTTGCACGTTTGCCCCCTTATTTAATAAAAAAAAAGTTATAACGATTTTGTTATGATGAGGTGGTCAGATTAGTATGAACACAGAGATTTTTTTTTTTCAAAAGTTGGAGAAAAAAGAATTGAACTCATGATGTATGGCTTATATTAGTGACAAATTGGCTTTCAAATTATTTTTCTCTCCAACTTTTGAAAAAAAAAATGTTTCTCTGGCTTTATACTAATCTGACTACCTCATCATAAGAAAATCGTTATAACTTCTAAACTATCTGACTTAGAGCATTGAAATAAAAGAATTTTAGAAGACGAAAACTTCCTTTATCTTTTAAAAATAAAAAAGAACCAGTTTAATGTGCTAGATTTTTCACAAAAAGCCATTAATAAAAAATACACAATTTTTTTTCTTAAACTTGGGTTTTTCTATTTTTAATTCCACGAAATTTATAACATATTGCCTGTGTAAGCGTAGTCCACAAATTTAGCTATCAAATGAGACCTTTTTTATCTTCATAGGATATTTACAAGAGCAGTTCTGGTCAGATTAGTGTGAAAGCCCGAGAAAAACTAAAATGGCTGCCATTTTACAACCTTGACAGAGAAAAAAAATTTGAGGGCCAATTTGTCGATAAAATATGCCATAGATCATGACATTAAAGGATCGGACACCGGTGTCGGGACACATTGTATAATATTATATAATATTATGCATAGTAGGTATTTGCTTAACCTTGTTAAAAATAAAAAAGTAAAAAAATAATATACGTGTGGCAACGTCGCATCGACCGGCTCAGTTTTGCAGAGATAAAACTTGTACTTATGTACATATTTTTCTTCCTCCAAAACTTGGTACACACTAAAACATGAATTCAATTACCAAAAGTTTAATTTTCGCAGACAATCTCCACTGTAATACAGAGTTAAATTATATTCTATCCGTGATGTTAGGCAACAAATCTTTATATTGTCCGATATCAACATAGTATCGAAAATGTTACACAGAGGATCCAATCATAATATATTTCAGGACAACTAACTTATCTTGCGAACTTTAATCATAGAACTTGTGTCGTAGATCATAAGGATCACAGTTGAATGTAAAAAAATATCGGTTTTGTCAGATTTAACCTTATATTTTGTCCAACTTTGTTTTTTCACCACAACAAGGAA
Organism: Polyommatus iphigenia; assembly: GCA_963422495.1. Classification (NCBI taxonomy): domain Eukaryota; kingdom Metazoa; phylum Arthropoda; class Insecta; order Lepidoptera; family Lycaenidae; genus Polyommatus; species Polyommatus iphigenia. Next base: position 40,850,097 of record OY730182.1, read on the forward strand.
AATTATTTAAAGTTACATGAAAATACGCCTAAAGATTTCGGTTTTATAAAAGAATGCAGAATAGTAGCAATATTTTTTGTTCAAAGGAGTATTAAGAGCTTTTCCCTTTTTAGGATTTCGTAGTCAATAAGGAACCCTCATAGGTTCGGTCTGTCCGTCCATCTGTCTATCCGTCTGACCGTCCGTCTGTCTGTCCGCGGTTTTGCTCAGAGAATAATAAGGCCTACAAAGCTGTAATTCGGCATGAAATGCCGACAAAATGGTATATAAAATATCTTTAAAGATACCTCTAAGATAAGCTTCAGATATGACTTCTGTAAACTAGAGATAGATCGATCATGATATCTCCTAAAACGTTTCACTTAAAACACTGAATTAAGGATATCTGAAACCTCAAAATACTCATGATACTCGTATAGTGATATAATATTATGTCACAACCATACCATGTGTATTAATTGCATCGTTGCGAGAATATAAGAGCAAAAGTAACAGACATGTAAACAGATGTAACTCAAATAGTTTTTACATATTGTAAGGATCGTTGGATATATTTTCCAGACAGTTGAGCAAATTCAATCAAGGCACAAACTTCGGATTAGTTTTCTGTTATTGTGAAATAGATTGTCATCTTTCAATCGAAAAGGTGGAGGTAACAACAACATAATATTAGGTATATATTATATCTGTGAACAAATATGGTATAACATAATATTATTGAGATACTAGCTAACCCGGCAAATGTTGTTTTGCCATATAAATTATGCCATATAATCTAATATTTAAAATTCTCGTCCTGGCTGAATGAAACAGACCTGCTATGCTGCCCAGGGCCTCGCAAAGACCGCCCGCCCGCCGCCTCGCAATGAATAAGGCCCACAGACATAGATCTATGTCTGTGGTAAGGCCGCATCTTTATAATGAGACAAAGCTGTTAGTTGTTCCAACGCAGAATGAACCTTAGATATGTTAGTCAAGAACCAATGTACACTACAAGGCGTGACGCAATAATATTAGTTACTAGAATAAATAAAAGTTTCATACGAAATTCGGGTAGTTAAGAAAGTACAGTATATAATATTTTAATATCGAAATATGAGGTTGACCTTTAATAATATTATGTATTTAATAAAGCCCCAGCAAACATTAATGACCAAATAAATAATGTACAGCAATAAAACGGCCTGAATTTTAATATAGCCGCCATGGAAACCTTACAGTAGCTTATTTTATTCATTAGGAATACACCCGCTCAGGCCTTATTAATGGTAGGTAATAAATGATTTAAATAATCATGGTTATTTTAAAAGAAACTATACGCTTATATTAATAAGTACTAACTGTTTGACCGAGCTTTGCTCGGTATTCGATATTAACACGAATAAAATGATATTTTCTAAAAATGATTCCTAGCTAGATCGATTTATCGCCCCCGAAACCCCCTTTAAACTCAATTTCATGAAAATCGTTGGAGCCGATTCCGAGATTCCAATTTAAAGATAAAAGATAATACTTATTATATATTTAGGACTCGGTGCAACGTCACAAAGCGAGACGATGCGATGCATAATAATTTATTATTATATGAATGCTATTCAACATAGCCCAGTAGGGTTAGTTCAGCCTTGTATGGGAATCTGAAATTAATTAAAGTCAGATTTTTTTTTGCACCTGTGTTTAGGGGGAGTCATGAATAGCTTAAATTTAAAAAACTCGACCAACCCCGACGTGTGCGTTAGCCGCCATATTGGTTTGAAGATCAAATCTTTTTTTAGACATATCTCTTTTATTTTATATTTTTTCGCGAAAATGATAAGAACTTAAATTGTTGTAAATTTATTTTGAGTTCTTATAATTTTAATTGTAAAATCAATATTTACGGAGATAAATGCAAAAAATAAGTCAAAGTATAATTTCGCTTGTATGTAAATTATTATGGAATTTAGCGAAAATAATTGTAGAAACAAAGTTGTATGTGTTAGATCATTAAATTTCCTACAAATTTGACTCTCATGATTTTTTTTAGAAATCAATATATTTTAAGCTCCTACACCTATTACTGCAGTCGCCAGAGGTTTTAACCTCCGAAAATTGTAATAGTGAGTGGATTTTTGTTTTTGAGGTGTCATTTTCTTTTTTACACTATAACTTGCAAAGTTTACCAAAATTTTTTTTGTGCTTTTAATTTTTTAGTTACTTAATTAAAAATTAATATTTCATCATATAAAACCGGTCCAGAAATTTTTTTTTTCTTGTTCCTGTTATTTAATGACTCTTATCCGATTGTTTACGTTAAAAATTAACCAAATACACAATTTTTAAAAAAGAAAGTTTGCATTGCTAAGCTAAATACAACTATAAGGTTTTTGCAAAGTTTTTAGAGATTAACGCTCGTCGTAACTAAGATAAAAGGGTTTGGGTGGATTTATGGGTTGTAACGAAAAGTGTGTTAAATTTACTTGTTGTGCGTATTTAATTTTTAGAGAAATGATAATTTTTAAGTACTTATAAACGTTTAAATATCTCCAAAAATGTGTAAAATAGATAGAAAATATTTTTCTATATTTGTTGAAAATTTATTTAAGTAAGAGCTAAAACATTAAATGCATCGACAAATGAAAGACTTTTTCTAGTCTTTGAAATATATTTAAACTTCCTACTTAAAGCCAGAAAAAAAATTGGGTGCTACAAATCTCACGTACATACTAAAGACGCATGCTGCGACCTATGTTTGGAAAATACTTACCTGAATACAAAATATATCAGTTCTTAACCTAATTTGTATTTTTTTCATTTAAGTATGTTTTAGCAAATATAATTAATGAAAAAAATAAATAAAAAATCAATTTTATTCTGTTAAAACCTAACCAAAAGAAATAAAATACAGATTTTCTTCGAAATATCCGTGAAAAGTTTGTGCTACATTTTCAGAAAATTTAATAAAGTAAGAGCTAAAAAGTTATACACATTAAGAAAAAGAAGGCTTTGTTAAGCCTAAAAAATAATTTTAAACTTCCTATTTGAAACCAAAGAAAAATAGGAACGCCATTTACCTGGCGAGGCACACAACAAGCACATTTGGAGGTATGCTCATCTACATACAAAAATATTAATTTTAAATCTAAATTATATATTTTTTCAACTTATTTTCTTTTTTTGGAATATAAGCAACGATACAAATCAAAAAAATAATAATATATTTTATTATTTTGCTATATATTTAAAATAAAGAAATATGCAAATTTTCTTCAACATTTTGCAGTTTATGAGTTTACTTGAAGTGGAAGAGAATAATTTAAAAATCAAAAGCACAACTTTTCAATAGGTAAACTTTATTATTTATGTTATCAGCTACACATTCCTTTTTTTCTTTTCAATTTTCATCCACTATTGCAAAAATTGGAGGTTAGCACGATTTTTACGCTCTGGGAACTCCACTATATCCCATATAGCCATTTTCGGTCGCAGATTTGTGAATCTGTAACAAGTCGTAACAGTTTCGTAGCTAATACGACACCTTGCGACTGTGTGGGGGTTTGCTTCTACGTATTGTAACCGTGTCCGCTTGTTACAGAAAAAATGTGTACACACGTTTTCCACATATGTAGTAACTGGGTTGTAACATGTGTAGTAAAGTTACGTAATAATTAAACACTAACTTTGATAAATGTAAGTCACCAAATCCCAGTCATTCTAAAACTGTGTGTTGTGATAACTGCCAGTTTATAGTATAATTAAAATAAAGTAAATTAAAATTAAAAAACTTTTTGAAATGAAGGTTTTAATTTAACACTCTAAAATGTTGGCCTATTTTTGCTCTATAACGGTACGGAACCCTATGTGCGTGAGTCCAACTGGCACTTGGCCGATTACTTAGTTATTTCTGGCTAGATTCATTAGTCTGTTTGATTGTAGTTTGTGCTATGACGTATGCTCTGCATCTCCCAAATGGTATTTATTCCTGTATTGATATAACGTTAGGGGTAATAATAAAATAAAAATTAAAGAAAAAAACAATTTTTATTTCACGATTTTAAAGTCACAAAATCATTATTAATTACACTTGCATTATAATATAATTTTACTAGCATTATCTACTTGACATGAATCAAGATTACGTCTTGTCAGAATCTTCGTAGTTAATCACCGTTTGTATTTTTGCTGCACAGTACGTTATGTAAGTAACTAATATCAGAACTGATATTCAATTTTTTTTGTGTCTGGGGCATCATCATCTGAAAAAAAATAATTAATATTAATTTATGTAATAATCGTTTGAACAAGGTACTTGGTACGAGATATATTAACTCGGAAGAGCTTTCTTTTGTCAAAAGAATTCAATATAGCATTTTGTCAGGCAAAGTTTGAGAAACTGTGAACAGATAATCAGGGAGATACCATTTAAAAAAAATGTAACTTTGTGACTACTTTTTCTAACATTCCCACACAATGTCGATAGTTATCGTAACTTTGTAACTAGTTGTGCCGAGAAAATATTTCACTTAACGAAATTTTTTTTTCATTATTTGTTGATTGTACGGTTTATTGCTGCTAAAAAAGTATGCTATACAATATTCAAGTTTATTGGATTGGATATAATGCTTTTGAGAATACCAAATAAAATTATTGCTATATAAGCCACCAATATGTATTTTCGTAGGAATGGTTAAATTATTATAACAATGGGGCGCGTTGATAAATTTCGAACTATCCCACTAAATACACGATGGATTCAATTTCCCATTAAGATTCAGGCATAAAAAACCATAATATTGAATAAAAACAAAATCTTTGTTTACTTACCTTGATGATAAGATGGCAGTTTCTTATTTTTAATTCTTTCACTAGTCAATGTCAACGAATGAACGATTATGAGCGATTGAACGAATGATTTGTGGAATCTAGTTACATTATGGTAACATTGTTACGACACGGCGACGTAAATTAGAAACCTAATGTTACTGTGTCGGCTAGTCCCTAATTTTAGTTGCAGCGACTTCACTTATATGAAACGGCGACGCGATTAAGTGCCGAGAACAAATAAGTGTTAGCACAAGGTGTCGAAACCGTTACGTCGAGTTCCCAAAAATGGCTATATGGGATGGTAAATGTACCGGGACCCAAGCGACTGGATAAAACTGAATATTTCTGATCATGAATTAGACCTTTTAACAATTACGGCACAACCTACACCTAAATAATTATTTTAAAAATGGCCAAGTGCGAGTCGTACTCGCTCATGAGGGTTCCGTACCATTATAAGGCAAAGATAGACAAAAATTTGTGCTTTTTGTATGGGAGCCCCCCCTAAATATTTATTTTATTTTAATTTTATTATTAAATATAAAAGTACAAATGCAATTAAATATTTTATTCATATTTTAATTGTCTTAGTGCTGCTATTTTTGATAAAGAGCAAAAAAGGCCACTAAAATCCTGTTTGTTATATGGGAGCCCCATCAAATATTAAACATAATATTATGTTTTTTAGTATTTGTTGTTATAGAGGGAAACAAAATACATAATATCTGAAAATTTCAAGTCTCTACCCATCACCGTTCTTGAAGCCTGGAGACAGACAGACCGACAGACAGCGAAGTCTTTATTTTAATTGTGGTTACTGTAAAGAGCTACAAGTTTATTTCTGTTTTTTTTTGTATTTGACAATAATCGCGATACAGGTCGAACAGGTTGAAATTATACTTTGACTTGTTTTTTGCAGTTATTAACGTAAATATTGATTTTACAATAAAAATTATAAGGACTAAAGTTGTATAAAATCAAATTTTCGACAAATTTCATCCTTATCATTTTCTTAAAAAAATAAAAAATAAAGGAGATATAGCTAAAAAAAGATTGGACCTTCAAACCAATATGGCGGCTAACGCACACGTCGTGGTTGGTCGAGTTTTCGAATTTAAGCTATTTGTGACCTCCTCTAAACACTGGTCCAAAAAAATTTCTGACTATAATTAATTAAAAAAAAAAACTAACTCTACTGTGGTAACAACAATGAATAAGGAAACATATGGAAGTGACATAACTACAAAAAAGTGTGGCCGGCGCCATATTGCCAGGAACTAAACATAGCGGTCTATAGTGATGGGACACTCGGATTATATTTGTCGAGGATATCGATAAACTAAGATGTTTTAAGTGAGCGTCCTGTTATATCATGTGAGCAATAAACCAATAAAGTGAGCAACTTCAAAATTCAAATATTGAAGTTGCTCCCAAAAAAAAAACTATAAGTATTTGCCTATTCTGTTTCTATGTTTTATTGTACATAGAGACAAAATAGGCAAATACAGTTTTTTTTTATTGGAGCCCACTTAATTTTAATAAAACTATTTAATTTATTAACCGACTTAAAAAAAACGAGGTTATCAATTCGACGCGTATGTACGTAATATTTCCAGAACTATCCAGTTTTTGTATATGTTAATCAATAACAGCTTCTGAACAAATGTGCCAAATTTCAAAAGTGTATGTATGAATGTTTTTATGTTTATGCACGCATATCTTCGGAACTACAAGTCCGATCTAAATTATTCTTTTTTTATTGTACTAGGTATTGTTTAACTTAGACACAAAATCGGTTCAGTAGTTTTTGAGATTACGTACAATTTTGAAGTCGGTTTTATCTTTTTAAAATACAGTTATTTTAAGTTTATTAATTATTATTTAAGTTGCCATTATTGACATCGGGCAAAAATTGCCAAAAAATCGGACAAGTGCGAGTTGCACTCGCGCACGAAGGACTTACAGTTTATTTTAATTTTACCATCAATTATTATTAAAGTATGTATACAACTGAGTATTTTGATTTTTGTGAACATTTCAAGTGCCATTATTGATATCAAGCAAGAAATAGCAAAAAAATCACGTTTGTTTTGGGGCTCCCTTGAATATTCAATTTATTTTGTTTTTAGTATTTTTTGTTATAGCGGGAATAGATATACACAAGAAAGAAAGTCTAGCTATAGTGGTTAATGAGATAGAGCTTGGAGACAGACAGACAGACAGACAGACAGACATCGAAGTCCTGTTTTACTCTTCTCTTACTGAACTTTTCTTTATATCTTTACAATAAAGTTATAATTAATGTGGAGATAAATAAAAGAAAAATAAAAAAAAATACAAATTTATTTAAAATAAAAATAGAATACCTAGTCAGCGGTAGAACGAGAACATGGAATCGAACTTAGCTTCAGTCACTTTCTTATCCTCGGAATCTAACGGATATTTGGGCACACTGCACTTAATTTAGGACACTTTACAACGCGCGGGATCCGCACGTGCTCCAGAAATTTTCATTGTTCATCTTTCTCTCCTGCAAATCTTTTATAATATTTTTAGCTATTTTTTTCTTCTGCCCGCGAACTTTTTAATTCCGTGTCCTTGTTTTTCGTTTAAATGACTGTCACACTTTTGTCAACTTCTTGATTTGAGTTCGTTTCTGTAAACAAGATTTTTAAATTAGTTTTATTCTATTTTCCTACAACAGAACCTAGGAGGTTATGAAATGTGGATTAAAATTTATGGTATACATACCTACCTTATAATAAAACCTTCTTTGCTAAAGGAGTTTTCTCTGGAATATTTTCTTCTTGTTTTATTTCTTTCTGTAAATCAGATTCGCCTTGACCGGTACTTGGCTGAAAAGTTAAAAATAATAATTAACATCAAACACTATAGTACAGCGATGCTTTAAATAAACTGCTGTAATAGTATCACTTTTAATTTGGGTTATAGAAGAGAAGAGAGTAAAATTATTATTAGAATGAAAACAAAGTGACTATTGAAATGACATTGATTTTGTTATGATTATGTGTTGTCAAACAGATAAAACGAGGCGGATTAAGGTTAAAATATTTCAAATATATGATCCAATATGATCAGATTCTTCACCTTATATTTTTTAAATTCGATAAAAAAGTACATCACTAAACGTCAAATCTACTAATTTCTATGTTGATGAAATATCAAAAATCAAGCCATGTTATATTCTATTCTATCACAAATCTTATTTATTGTCTAATTATTAACTAAATCAGCACATACGAAGTCAAGTCAATAGTAAAATAATAATAATTTTAGTAAAAATATAAACATACCGATGCAAGGACAAACTTTTCTGGTTTTCCTTTTTTCTTGAGCCAGCACATTCAACTACACTGCACTTAGGCATTACAACTTTCCTGTTGGAAGCTTGTCAGCTCT